>JAFEMH010000457.1:0-600000 GCA_022495995.1 Adenophora triphylla var. japonica | reverse complement strand
TACATGCTTGTATTTGAAGGTGTATAATTTAGTGGGAGTATTTGTGAAATACATTATTTGCTCTTAGATGGTAAATGTGTTGATATTGATATGTGTTCATATGGTTTGCATATTTTGTTGTAGAAATAGCATTACACAATAAATTGTGATTCGTCCTTATGAAGGAAAAGTTCGAAAAGAACGGTACAGACTATTCTGATTGGATCGGAAGTTTAAGAATTTTTCTTGGGCAAAACTTGTACGTTCTTGACGAATCCATTCCTGTTGAACCCACTGCAAATGTTGCGAAGGGCAGATAAGGAGCAACCTAAGAAACATAGAGATGATTCCTATGATGTTGTTTGCTTTATGCTTGCCACCATGTGTAAGGCTCTTGAGAAGGACCTTGAACACATGGAGGTTACTTTTGTTCTAGCACAACGCACAAAGGAAATGTTCCAAGTGCAAGTTAGGCAAGAGAGTTTTGTTGTGTTAATGGTTGACACAAGAAAGGGGTTTAAAAGGAAACACACAGAAGGTAAAGCAAATGTTGCTAAACCTAGGGCAAAAGTCCAAAGCCAAAGAATCTAAACCCAAAGTGTCTCAAAAGGATGCATTTTGCTACCATTGCAATGAGATTGGTCATTGGAAGCAAAGTTGCAAGGCACATTAGGAAGGCCTAAAAGGTGAAGAAGGGCAATATGATTGCTACTACTTCAGGTATCTATATGATAGATATTTTCCTTTTGACTTCTTGTTCTTGGGTATATGATACCGGATATGAATCTCACATTTGTTTAAATGTGCAAGGAACAACGAATAGAAAGCTACTTAAAGAAGGTGAATTAAACCTATGCGTGGAAATGGAGCAAGAGTTGATGTATTAGCCGTAGGGACTTATGAAGTCACTTTACCTAGTGGACTAGTACTTGTTTCGAACAAGTGTTACTACGTTTCGGATTTGAGTAGGAGTATTATTTCCGTTTTTTATATTGATATTGAAGGATATAGTTTTCTTATTAAGAATAAGAAGTTTTTATATATTTAAATGATATGCTTTATAGTATTACAGATTCATTTAATGGCATTTATATCCTTGATGTTAAGAAACAAAATAATATTGAAGATATCTAAAATATAAATGAGAAATCTAAACCGAATGATGTGAACAACACGTTCATATGGCATTGACGGTTTGGTCATATGAATGAGAAACATATATCTAAACTCCATTAACATGGACATTTAGACTCATATGATTATGAATCATTTGAGGTAGGTGAATCTCGTTTATTGGGTAAAATGACCAAACCACCCTACACTAAGAGTAGTGGGAGGGCTAGTGACTTATTGATCCTAGTACATGAGATGTATGTGGACCATTAAGTAGCATTGCTAGGGGAAGATTTCGGTATTTCATTACATTCACTAATGACTTATCTAGATATGACTATGTCTATCCGATGAAGTCCAAAAGTTAATCGTTTGAGATATTTAGAATATTTCAAAATGAAGTACAAACAAACTTGGCAAAACTATTAAGTACTTTGATTAGATCGAGGTAATGAATATTTGAGCCAAGAGTTTGACAATCATCTCAAAACTGTGAAATCGTTTCAGAGTTGACTCCACCCGGAACACCACATTGTATGGTGTGTCTGAGAGGAGGAATTGAACCTTGTAGGATATGGTTCATTCGATGATGTGTCAAGTTGACTTTCCTATTTCCTTTTGAGGATATGCATTAGAAATGATGCAGTTACACTGAATCGAGTACCTACTAAATTGGTTCCAAAGACCCCACATGAGATGTGGCATGGAAGAAAACCTAGTTTGTCTTTCATGAAGATTTGGGATTGCAAAGCTTATATGAAGAGACTTGTGTCTGATAAGTTAGCGCCAAATCTGACAAGGTTATTTTCAGATATTAATTTTACAACCGCAAACAGAACAAAATGTTTGTTACTCTGTATGATTCGTTTCTTGAGAAATAGTTTCTCAATAAAGAATCTAGTGAGAGTAAGATTAATCTTGAAAAAGTTCAAGAACCTGAAAATGACATGGAACCAAGAGTAGAGACGAAACCAAGTTCACAAGGAGTTATGGAACCGGTTTAAGATGCACAAGTCCATCGTAGATCGGATAGGTTACGATCCGAACTCAAGAAATATTGATTTCTCATATCGGAAAGTAATAAAGTGGAAGTCATTAAGAATGACGATCCTACTTCCTATCTCGAGATGATGTCCACTCCTAATTCGGATAAATGATTAGGAACTATGAAGTCCGAATTACAATCCATGTTTGATAATCAAGTTTGGAACTTGATTGAGCTACCTGAAGGTGTAAAAAAAAAACTAAAGGGTACAAGTAGGTCTTCAAGACCGACATGGATGAGAAGGTGTATGCTTTCAAAGCTAAGGCTTGTAGCAAAGGGATTTAGGCAAATTCATAGTATTGACTATGTTGAAACCTTTTCGCCAGTTACAATGCCGAAGTCTATTAGAATTTCAATTGCCATAATTGCATATTGTGACTATATGATATGACAAATGGATGTCAAACAACTTTCTTAAAATAGAAAGATTCTTAAGGATGTGTATAGTACACAACCCGAAGTTTTGTCGATACAAGAAATTCTAATAAAGTATGCAAGTTGCAAAGATCCAATTTTGGATTGAAGCAAGCTTCGAGGAGTTGGAATCTTCATTTTTATGAATCGGTTAAAAAGTTTGACTTCATCAAGTATGAAGATGAACCTTGTATATACATGAAATTCAGCGGGAGCGTAGTATTATTTCTCTTTTTGTATGTTGATGATATCTTACTCATTGGAAAACGAAGTTCCGACACTTAAGACTGTCAAGTCTTGGTCAAGGAAAGGTTTCTCAATGAAAGATATGGGTGAAGCCGCTTACATCCTTGGCATCAAGATCTATAGAGATAGATCTAATAGGATAAATTGGTTTGAGTCAAAGTACTCACATTGACAAGGTTCTTAGAAGATTCTAAGAAAAGTAACTTGTCAATGGGTCATGGTGTTACTCTTAGCAATACTCATTGTCTTATGACAACTAGTGAGCAAAAATGAATGAATGAAGTTCCATATGATTCGACATTTGGATCTGTCATGCATGTCATGATTTGTACTAGACCCGACGCCTCGTATGCTCTAAGCATGACGAGTCGATACCAATCTGATCCTGTGGAGAACCATTGGATGACAGTTAATACGATCCTTAAGTACTTAAGAAGAACTAAGGATACATTCTTGGTATTTGAAAGATTGGAAGTTAATCTTGTTGTAAGAGTTACACATATGTTAGCCTCCAAAATGACAAAGTTAATTTAAAATCGCAATTAGGATTTGTGTTTATGCTTATTGGAGGTGCGGTTTTGTTGAAAGAGTTCCAAGCAGAAAATCGTAGCCGATTCTACAACTAAGGCCGAATTTTTAGCAACATCCGATGCAGCTAAAAGAGGCAGTTTGGATCAAAAGTTCATTTAGTATTTTTGAAATGTTCCAAGTATCACTAATCGGTGGAACTTTGTTTTGACAATTGTGGTGCCATTTGTGCAAGCAAAGGAACCAAGGTCACATCAGCGATCCAAACATATACTTAGACGTTTCCATCTCATTCGAGAGTTCATTGATCGAGGAGACGTTAAGATATGCAAAGTATCAACCGATGATAACATTGGGGATCCGCTTACAAAGCCCCTCGCACAAGCAAAGCATAATGGTCATGTGAGGTCTATGGGTATACGATACATAGATGGAGCCTAGTGCAAGTGGGAGATTGTTGGTGTAGTGCCCTAGGCGTTTAGTTATGTTTGACTTATTATCTAAACCGCTATGTAATTGTCTTTATCATTTATTATAGAGAAAGTATTATTTGGTTCATTATATGTTTGCATGTTTATTATATTGAACTGCGTCCCTAGTTATTGTGAATAACTAGTATAAGTTGGTAATGGATAATGCACGCGGGGTCTTAGCCTGATGGTTAGAGTTCATGGCTTTCAACCTGGAGGTCATGGGTTCGATTCCCCCACCAGTGGTTAGAGGGAATGACATTGCCCTCCCTAGCATAGCTAGGCGCCTCTGTGAAGTGCATCAAGGGGGGAGCGGTGAAATGTGTTGATCCCCTTCTTTTTTAAAAAAAAAAGGAAGAGAAAAAAAAAGAAAAAACTAGTATAAGTTGGTAATGGATAATCATGGAGATGATTATATATGCATGCGATGCACATTACACTTATGGATACTTGCTAGAGAACAAAGTATTGGACATGACCTACCGATGAGATTTATGACATGGTCAATAGTCATATTTGTCAGGAATAAATCTCATGATAGTCGTGTCATTGAAATCCTTCGTACCTGAGATTATCATCGTCTTCCACATGATGAACGTTGTATTTAATATGGTCTAACACTATCTTTAATCGGATAGCAATAAGGGCTATGCTAGCACGATTGGATTCATGTAGGGAAGAATGATAAGTCAAGACGGGATTTGTCCCTCTTATGAAGAGAGATGTTTGCTTGGGCCCCTCGATGAACGATGTTGATGAAATGTGTGGCCACACTCAAGTGATTTGATAGAGATCAAATGCATTTGGATTATCAACATATTCGGAATCGAGAAAGCATTGAACGGAATGAGTTGACATAGACCATGACTCATGTTCAATTGGACATCATGGACAAAGGGATTGTGACATTTGATCTATCGAGGAATCAAGCTTTGATGTTATATTAATTGGGTGGATATAATGGTTTGCTAGAAACCACTTATGTCTCGTGAGGTCATGTTTTGACTCATTACCAACATAATATAATTCCTATTGGATCACACACAAAGAGCGAATTTGATTATGGCTGAAAATTGGGAAAATTGGAAATCTGGCATGGCATGTGGCGCGACACACTTGGCCACGACAGAGGCATGACTCGTGCCAGAAGTCACGACTCATACCAAAAACCAGCACGACTGCAATTTTGGCCACGACTCGTGGAACGAGTCCTTTTGGCTTGGTCACGGCTCGTGCCCTCAGGCACGACTCATGCCCTTGATCAGCATACGTAAATTTCCTGGCTTGGCTCGTAGTGCGACAGAATAAGCCACTGGCATCACACGTAGCGCGACACTCTTAGCCAGCCCGTACGTGTTTTCCTTGGTTGGTAAGGTTTTGGTTTAACAAGGAATCCTACCCTAATATGATTAGGGGTTAATATATGATATAAATATAAGCCTTGTGCAGCCATTAAACCTCTCTCACACACATCATTGTTCTAGATTTATGAAACTCTAGAGATTGATTTTTGATTAAGAATCAAAAGGTTCCAAATAATTCCATTGTTTCGGCATTGATTATTGAAAAACGGTTCAATAATCGGAAGGATCATCTAGCAATCCAACAAGAAGTGTTCTTGGTTCGTTCACGTGTGGATCACCATTAGAGGGAGGTTACTTTTTATCTCCTAAAGCTTGAAGACCTCCATTGTTGATTCATCACCAAGGAAGAACATGGAAGAAGAAGATCCAAGTTTTATCAATGGTTCAAACATTCGAAGGTTGTTCATCGATTCAAATAAGATTTGAATCTAAGATCCGTTTTCGAAAGATCAACATAATCGCATTAAGGTATCTAAATTCTATTTCATGGTTTTAACTATTCATGTTAGACGGATTAAAGGGCTAGGGTTTTGCTTGTTATTTCTAAGTCTTCCGCTGCATTTGTAACCCCAAAACCCAACATTTTAGACTTTAGATTAGGTTTATTTTTATTTATTTGTAATAGTTAGGTTGAGGTAAAGGCTCCTAAATGTCTCCCTTTATTTATAAAAGGGTAAGGTTGGTTGTCCTCCTCTTTGTAATTTTATTTTAATTAAGAAAAGTTAAGGGTACCATCCCTTTTTTCTTTTATATACTTTCGTTTCTTTTAAAAAAATTAAGTTTTATTTCTTTCAAAATTCATAACTTTTTTTATATAACTTTTTGCAAAAAAAAATCAGGACTAACCAACATATAAAATAGTCTTTTTTATCCAAAAAAAATTGAAAAAATAAAAATAAAATGTTAATATACAATATAGAACTTAACAGAAACTGTTAAAAAGTTGACTGTTTTTTCAATAAACTTTTAAAAAGTTAACCTTTTTTATTCAAATTTTGTTAGAAAATTAACGTTTTTCATAACTGTTTTTAATTCTGTTAAAATTTTCTTTTAAAAACCTAATTTGTAAATAAATAAATTAATTAATTCATTTAAAAAAAGGTTAACCGGATACCGAAAAACCGTAACCGAATTAGGCGATTTATCGGTTCGATTTCGGTTCTTCCTCTCCCAAGGTTTAAACTGTCAGTTCGGTAACCATAAACCGCCGGTTAACCAAACCAACCACCTCTACATAATAGTCTAATTGTCTAAATCCCCATTAACAACTAATAGTGTTAGTGTAAACTGCAGGTGATATCGTAGATGATTTCCCAAATTCCAGATGATATCGCAGATGATTTCCTGTGCTGGAATTTAAATAGTTGAACATTTCTTGTTTATTATTTAATGGACTAATGTGCTAATAAAATCTGTATAGTCTATGGTTTATGTCCATATTTCAGGTTGCAATATGATCAAAGAAAGAGCTAGACACGTGAGGAATTTGGAAGAAAAAAAGTTTATGCATAAATGTTATTTATGCATAAATTTGTTACTTTGACAACATCAATTGAAAACGTGGAAGACTGATTCAAAGGAGTTGTTGCTGATTTAATAGAGAGTACAAGGCTGATAAAGCTTGGAAGTACAAGGTGTTGAAGCTTGAACTTTAGGATTAATCAACACGGTTGCTATTTTTGAGGAAGTGGGCGCTTGAATCAAGGAACAATCTCAACCTCTTCCACACTCTTCCTCAACGTGCAAATACAGCCCCAAGAATGTTTATTGAGTAGCCTTCAAGTAAATTGAAGACTATAAATAAGCTAAGAAGGTTTCATTTGAAGATATACCAACACATGCCATTTATTCACACCTTCGAAAGCTTAGAGATAGAGTTCTTTGTTTGGTTCTTTTAATCCTTCATCCCTTGTAATTTCGCACTTGATTACATTGATATCAAGTTGTGTGAAGGCTAGGATAGAATTTCGTTCTTTATCTCTTGTTCCATAGAGCTCATATTGTTATAGCCATAGGGAACATTTTCGGCTTTGTAAATTCATTATAGTGATTATAAAGTCTTGCCTAAGAGGCACTCTCAAGTTATATTTATATAACTTGAGAAAAACAATTTTGGTGTTATTATTTCGCTGGAATCTCTTTTACAAAATTGTTTTATTTTCGAAGTGTGTGTGTGCTATCCCAAGTACTATCGTTGGTGCTGTTATCACCTTGGATATCACTTGTGATTCTTGCCGTGATAATTTCAATTGGTATCAAAGCAGGTCACTTGACGATACTAAGTGCTTAGTCTAGGTGTCATGGCTTATGATCCTGCAAATCCAAACCAAAAATGTTTTCCTGTTTTAGATGGTTGACATGCACATTTTTAAACTTGTTCAAAATAGTTCCACAACTAAAGAAGCTTGGGATATTTTACAAAGATTTTGTGAAGGTGATTCTAGTGTGCGTGAAAACAAACTTAGAGGTCTTACTAGCAAATTTGAAAGGTTGAGAATGGGTGAAAATGATACAATTTCCTCGTATTTTGAAAAATTGTTTGATATTGCTAATGAATGTCAACTTTTGGGTGAACCTTTTACAAATAAACAATTGATTTCAAAGGCTATTAGAACTCTCCCTGAGCATTTTAATATAAATGTTTCATCTATAGAAGAGGCTCACAACCTTTCTACTATGGACATCAATTCCTTAATGAGCATTTTAAAATTTTTTAAGTTAAACCTTACTGAGCAAAGTGAAGCTTCTAAAGGCAAGAGTGTTGCTTTAAAAGTTCAATCCTCTAGTGTTTCAACTGATGAGAAGGACAAATTTTTTGAGGAATTAGGTGAAGATGCTAGTGTTGCTTTACTTGCTAGGAAATATAACTCTATGTTAAGAAAATTTAACAAAGAAAATGTGCAGGTGAAGGCTAAAGAGCAACAAACCAAGGTGTACAATTCAATGCCAAAGAGGACATTTCCATCTACTCAGAAAGGTGGCCCCATAAGGAGAGCATCATCAGATCAATCTAGATCTGATCCAAAATACCTTGAATCAATCCAATGTCATGCATGCTCTGGATGGGGTCATTACTCAAACGAGTGTGCTAACACTCTAAGGAAGATGAGAAGAACCTATGGGTTTCACTCTGTGACAATGAGGATGAGGAGACCAATCAATCTGAAGATTCAGATCAAACAGCAATGGTGGTCACAAATTGTGACTCGGATTCTGTCAGTGATACCTCATGTGATATCCAAAGTGGGATAGCACCTGAGATATCATCCAACAGGTATACATATTTTAATTTGATAAATGATGTTTGTTTTGTAGGTTCTGTTAACATGGATGCAGGAAGTTCTCAAGAGGGTGAACAAAGTAAGGAGTTCAGCAAGGATGAACTCATTTGTGGTCTTAAGAACCTTTGCAAAGAATTGGTGGACGAATGGAAGAAAGAGAACAAGAAGGTGGTTTCTCTGTCCAAAGAGGTTCAAGACCTGACTGATGGCTTGACTAGATTGGAAGTTCAACTCACAAAGAAGGATGTGGAGCTGAACAAAGTCAAGGCCAAGCTTACTCTAGCCGAGGCCACATTTAAGAAACTCAACACGAGTTCTTCCAAGTTGGATGAAATTCTTGGGTTTAGCAAACCACTCAAGGCAGGTATGGGTTTTCAAGTGTCCTTAAATGCAATTACATCTACTTTGGCTAATAAGGAAGATAAGTTAGTTTTTGTTAAAAAAAGAGACAATGTCGAACTAATATCTTCTGATAAGTCTCCTGACAAGGTGAAAATCTGTAACTACTGTTACTCTACTGGACATTTGAAAAATGATTGTAAAAATCTTTTAAAGAAATAGTCCAGTTCCTGTGTGATACCTGAAGTGTTGCCTAGCACGTCAGATATCACTGGCAGTCAGAAGAAAAATTATCAAAGTAGGAAAGTGTGGAAACCTAAGTCTAACATGATATGTGATGTTGTGTACACTGCCTTAAAAACTAATGTTGAAGGTTCATGGTATTTTGATAGTGGTTGTTCTCGTCACATGACTGGAACAAAAATATTTTTAAAGGAATATGAACCTATTCAAGGTGATAGTGTAACATATAGTGGTGGGGGCAAGAGTAATATAGTAGGAAAATGTGTTTTAAATATACCTGGATTTCCTGCTTTGAAAAATGTTTTACATGTTGATGGACTTGTAACTAATTTAATTAGTATTAGCCAATTTTGTGATGACAATCTTGAAGTGAAATTCAATAAAAACACTTGTGAAGTTTTTTACTGTACCAATAACTGTGTTATGACTGGTACTAGGTCAAGTAATAACTGTTATCTTGTCGAGGATAAACAAGTGTGTCATTCTGTGAGAGTTGATGATGTTACCTTGTGGCATCAAAAGTTGGGTCATGTCCATTTTCGAAACATTGTGAAACTCATTAAGGCTGAAGCTATAAGTGGTATACCTAGTCTGGACATAAGTAATAAAATCATATGTGAAGATTGTCTCAAAGGTAAACAGACACGTGCTGCCCATAGTGCTACCCAACACAGTGAGGAGTATTCTGGGACAACTCACTATTTCCAATTGATGCATATGGATTTAATGGGCCCAGTTGAGGTAGAGAGTTTAGGAGGTAAGAGATATACTTTTGTCATAGTTGATGATTTTTCTAGATTTACTTGGGTATATTTTTTGAAAGAAAAATCAGAAACTTTTGAAAAGTTTAAGATCTTACATGCTAAAATCAAAAACATGTTTTGTACTCATATCATGCGAATAAGATCTGATCATGGAACGGAGTTTGATAATTCATTATTTTTTACTTTTTGTGAATTAAAAGGAATTAAACATGAGTTTTCTACTCCTAAAACACCTCAACAAAATGGGGTGGCTGAAAGGAAAAATAGGACCTTACTTGAGATGGCACGTGTGATGTTGTTTTCAAAAAGAATTTCAAAAAGATTTTGGGTTGAAGCCTTAAACACGGATTGTCACACGGCCAATAGAGTTTTTCTAAGACCCGATACTAGAATGACACCCTATGAAATTTTGAATGGTAGGATACCAAAAGTTTATTATTTTCATACATTTGGGTGTGTATGTTTTGTTCTAAATGATCGGGATTACTTAGCTAAATTTGACTCTAAAAGTGATAAGGCTATATTTCTTGGGTATGCTCAGGATAGTCGAGCATATAGGGTTTATAACCTTAGGTTAAAAACCATTCAGGAATCAGTTAACGTTGTTTTTGATGACTTAGCAAGTGTTACAGGTGATGGAGTGCATGAATCTCCATTGATATTGCTGGAAGAACTGGAGGATCAAAATCAAGCAAGTGATACCCCAGGTGCTGACCAGAGTGTTGCCACTGAAGGGGTAGCATCTACGGTATCACCTAAGACCGATCCGGCAAAGAATCGAAAAGGATGAAGCTCGATGATGATGCTCATGTGCATGAAGATTTAAGAAGGGATCCACCAGCTAGGATCAGAAGAGATCATCTTTCATCTCAGATTATTAGAGAAGCAAGTGAAGGGGTACGAATAAGGAATAATGAGCCCTTTAGTAATCGTGAATTGGTGAGGTATGTGTGCATGTCCACCACATACCATAATGTAAAATATTCCTGTTTTGTTTCCTCGTTAGAACCCAAAAATATTTCTGAAGCTTTAAAAAATAACTTTTGGATATTTGCCATACAAGAGGAACCTGAACAATTTGCTCGTAATGAAGTTTGGTGTTTAGTACCACGTCCCATTAATACTAATATAATTGGTACAAAATGAATTTTCAAAAATAAATCCGACGAGCAAGGAAATATTATTAGGAACAAAGCTCGTCTCGTAGCTCAAGGTTACACCCAAATTGAAGGTGTTGACTTTGATGAGACCTTTGCTCCTGTTGCTAGAATAGAATCCATAAGACTCCTCTTGGAAATAGCTTGTTATCTAAAAATTACATTGTTTCAAATGGATGTTAAAGCTGCCTTTTTAAATGGTTATTTAAAAGAAGAAATTTTTGTTCAACAACCAAAAGGATTTGAAGATCCTCATCTACCAAACCACGTATATAGACTTGATAAAGCCTTATATGGCTTGAAACAAGCTCCACGTGCATGGTATGATCGCTTAACCTCTTTTTTACTTGGTTTTACAAGAGGTGAAGCAGATAGGACCTTATTTATCCTAAGGCATGGCAAAGAAACAGTCATTGTTCAAATCTATGTTGATGACATAGTCTATGGCTCTACTTCTCAAGCGTGTTTGAAAGATTTTGTAGAGGCTATGACATCAACATTTGAAATGAGCATGATTGGTGAGTTAACATTCTTTCTAGGCTTGCAGGTGAAGCAATCAAATGAAGGGATATTCATTTCACAAAGCAAGTATGCAAAGAGCCTAGTGAAACGATTTGGGTTGGAAGGAGCAAAAAGTTCAAAAATCCCTATGTGTTCTTCTCTTAAACTTGGTAGAGACCAAGTAGGTGAGGATGTTGATCCTACTTTATATCGTTCTATGATAGGTAGCCTTCTATATCTCACATCTAGTCGTCCTGATATCATGTTCAGCGCGTGTGTTTGTGCACGTTATCAAGCCAATCCTAAAGTCTCCCACCTTAATTCTGTCAAAAAGATAATTAAATATGTTTCGGGAACAAGTGAATTAGGGATTTGGTTTAGTAAGGATACTAACACCAATTTGGTAGGCTTTAGAGACTCGAATTGGGCGGGAGATATGAATGATAGGAAGAGTACTAGTGGGGGGTGCTTTTACTTGGGTAACAATTTAGTTTCATGGTATAGTTGTAAACAAAATTGTGTCTCTCTTTCCACGGCTGAGTCTGAGTATGTTGCAGCTGATAGTTGTTGCTCACAACTTATTTGGCTAAAACATATGCTAGATGATTATGGCGTAGAGAGTAATTCTTTGACTATGTACTGTGATAAATTGAGTGCTATCAATATTTCAAAAAACCCTGTTCAGCATTCTCGTACTAAGCACATAGATATACATCATCATTTTCTTAGAGATATGGTAGATAAAGGCCTAATTAACATTGATCATATTGATACTAAGTATCAACTGGCTGATATCTTTACCAAGGCCTTAGACCATGAGAGATTTTCTAGTTTGAAAAGATCTCTTAGTCTTTGTAATCTCTAAGTCTGTTTGTCTGTGCTACCCCAGGTGATGTTATCACTCAGGGTAACACTTGTATATTAGTGTATTTTTTCTCTTTATTTAAAAATTAAAAAAAAATGCTTTTATATTCTTTTAATCTGGTTAGCTTAGTTCTAACTGTGATACATGCTGACCTTTTTGTTATGGTAGGTTATTACTTAGGTTAACATGTTTGATATCATTCCCCTTCATATGCTAAAAGTGACAAAGTCACTAATCTTTCTTTATGGTAAATAAAAGGCAAAGGCAATTATTTCCATACTATTCTCTCGAGCTCGGGACACGGTGTTCGCTGCAACGATGTACTCTTGCCAATGAGAATGTATGAGGTGATTTATGCTTAGTATTAGGGACATGGAGTTCGCTACTACAGTATACCCTATTTGAAAGACATAAATCACTTTATCTTTACACTTGAAATATAACTCGAGGCACGGAGCTCGTTACTACGTTGCTTTCTTGTTTAAAGATGTGTATTGATCCTTATAACAAGCAATGTACTTAAAAATATATAGGCTTCTAATGTCTAAAGTGCATGAAAAAAAAATGCTCAGTTTGTTATGCCTGAAATGTTTGAAAATGAAAAATATTTATCAAGGGGATTTATATCACATGTGTTTCTTAGGTGTTACCCTCATTGCCTTAACACATTAGTGTGTGCTATATTAGTTTTTTTTTATTTCTTATTTTCGAAATCTTGTTAATTAATTTTTTCAAAATCTGAAAGTCTTTTTTATTAAAGAGTTTACGATTTTGAAAACGTCCTTAACAAATTTCCTTTATTTTAGGTAAACATTGTAGAGTAACTAACCTTAATTTTTTTTTACTTTGTTCTCATAAATTTCGGATGCAGTTAACAAATATTTTGTTTACTTAATTTTTATTTTTCGTTTTACATAAAAATAAATAAATAAATATTTTTTTAATCTATTTTTTAAAAAAACAGCCGTGTAGTTTTATTTTTGGGTTGTTGGGGTTTATTTGAAATGAGTGGTTAGGGTTTAATTTGAATGAGTGGATAGGGTTTATTAAGAGTTGTTTAATTTGAGAGTTTATAGGGGTTTAGATGGGATGGGGTTTTAAGTTGTCAAATCAATTAAATTGATTGTTCCCTATCTAATCTCTCTCTCTCTCCTATTTTCACTCCATCTCTCCACTTATCTCTCTAACCGTTATCTCTCCATTTAACCCCTCTTTCCAGCGTCTTCTTCGTCTCTCTCCCAACCTAGGTCAATTCCGTTCCAAAAATTCCCAAAAATTCTCCATGGCTTCTCCATCCAAAACCAATGTCGAACCCTCACACACGGACCAAATGGACATCTCTCCAAGCATTGCCCAATCCGCTGCTTCTCGTGTAGCCATGAAAACCTCTCCCATGATTACACCAAGTTCTTCTCCTCCTATTATGGCTATAGTTCCAACCTCTGTCCCCAAAGCCTCATTCGAACATGGCATTCCCAAGGTCACTCTCATCCCAACTGAACCGAAAAGGAAGAGGAAAGCTCCCTCAGCCAAGCTATCTCCTCAAGTTTCAAAGAGGAGGTCCTCCAACCGTATAAGGTCAATCAGGTCCAAGGCTACATCAAATACTACCTCTGATCTGGTTGAAGTCTCAGAAATCTCCTTAGATGTGTCCTCACCCCATGTGAGTGATGAGAATTTCGATGCCAATAAGGAAAAGGAACATTATGTGGACTCTTTTGATGCTTGGGTGGATGCTGAAGATGAAGAAACCTTGTCAGATTTTCAGAAGAAGAAGGGCAAGGGCAAAGCTTTTGTGAGTGCTACCAAAGGTGCTACCAAGAAGAGGATATCATCTGAGGTAACACCTGCCCCCTCCTCTGTCCCTACTTGTTTTTCTAGTGATAATGAATTGTCTGGTGATGATCTTAGTCAAAATGAAGAGGATAAGGCTTATCCAAAACCATTTCTTACTTTGGAATTTTATAAGAAAGAAAATATGGAGTTTTGGTTGAATAATTCGAGTAAGAAATTGTTAAAAGAAAAGCACATTGATGAGGGTCATTTAGAAAAGGAAGGAATGGTTCAGTTTTTGAAGGACAGGAATTTTCTTAAAGCTAATAATCATGCTTCTGTGTTTGTTGAAAGTGTTGTGAGAAATTTCTTTGCTAACCTACATGCTCATTTGGATAATGAAGGTTCTGAAAAATTTAGGAAAGTTTTTATAAGGGGAAAAGTTTATTCGTTTACTCCCGCCCTAATTAACAAGGTTTTAGGCCTCCTAAGTTTAGATGATGAGAGCATTACACTACTAGAAACAGGCCTTTTACCGACGGAAATTTCCGTCGGTAAATCCACTTATCCGTCGGTATATGGTTATTACCGACGGAATGAGTCCGTCGGTTTCCGTCGGAAATAATTGGTTGGTAATACCGACGGACCAAATTCGCCGGTATTTTCGGCGGATTTTCCGCCGGAAAATATAAAATTCCGCCGGAAATCGTCCGTCGGAAATGAGTGATGCCTACGGTTAACCGGAGAGATTGCCGGAGTTTACCGATGGAAATATCCGTCGGTAAATATCAAAAAATTAAATAATAAATCCCATTACCGACGGTTATAACCGTCGGTAAAAATAAAATTTACCGTCGGATATATTCGTCGGTAATGGGATTTATTATTTAATTTTTTTATTATTTTCCGACGGATATTTCCGTCGGAAATTAGAATTATTTATTTTTTTAAATTATACTACCGACGGAAATATCCGTCGGTAATGCTAACGATTTAAAAAAAAATTCTATTTTATTATTAATCCACTGTAAACTGTCAAACCTGTTTAAACAAATCCCAAAATAAAATAAACGCAAACAACATACAAACATCAAACATACAAACATCAAATAAACTCAAAGCGTATCAAGCAACCTAAAGCGAAAGGGGAAAAGGGGAAAGGGGAAGGGGAAAAGAGGAAAGGGAAAGGGAAAAGGGAAAAGGGAAAGGGAAAGGGGAAAGGGAAATTGTTTCGCTTGGGGAAAAGGGAAGGGAAATGGAAAGGGAAACAAAATATATTTGTTTACATTACATGCCCGGCCAAATAAAATGAATGTCAATCAACCACGACCAGGCCAGACCACGAGCGCCGCCGCTACCGCTACCATCGCCACTACCACCGCCACTTCCCTAAGGTATTGATCGGTGACTCATCGGAAGCGTTACCGCTATTACGTGGTGTGGCGTGTGTGGCCGCAAATTCATGGTAGCAGTATTGTTGCACGCATTGGTCAAGTTTGTTGAGCCAATATACTAGCCACTGGGCCTCCACTGGAGTGCGCATCGGTGCGCTCGGGCCTCCACCCGGGCCTCCACCTGGCTCTGGATCTGCTCCACTCGCTTCTCAACCTCTCTGTTCACCCGTTCATCAAACGCTTCTTGATCCACATGATGACTGCCGCCGGAGGAAGAAGATGAAAAGTATGAAGTAGTAGGGCTGCGGAATGGCATGTTAAAATACCCCGCACCATGTCCTCCGAATCCGGGCAAGCGATCTCCCTTCGGTTGCTTGCGGAGTCGAGGACAATGGCCGCCCAAAGCTTTTCACGAAAGGCGGGCCGCTCGGTGCTCTCGGGAGCCAAACTTCCTTCTTGATAGCCTCCTCACGAGCCCGCCTATCATACTCTTCCTGAAAAAAAAAAAAAAATACATTATACACTATGGTAGAAAATAATATTTCTTTAACTAAATAATTTATTATTTACTAATAGAAAATATATAATTTACTAATAGAAAATACTATTAACACTTACAAAAAGTGCAGTAATAAGGATTGACCCATTGTGGCCACTGAGCCATCGGCGGCCTCCGTAGTATGTGTAGCCGAAATACGGCGGCATCGGCCTCATCATTTCCGTGTTTCTTAATCTTAACATATAAAAAAATTAAAACTTTAAGATATTGCTTATCAAATAATAACAATATATGAATCAAATAAAGTAATAACAATATATGAATCAAATAAAGTATTGCTTAATTTACAAACGGATAATAAATGAAGTAAGTTTACCATTACGGACCAAGTCTCGGCGAAGTTAATTGATCCTCCGGTGTGCACACTCCCCGCCCCTCTTGTGTGTTCCTATTCTTCTTTGCAATTTACGAACTTTTTGAAATTTCTCACTTTGCTCCAATAGGCTTCCCACTGCTCCCACGCAGGTAGCGGAGAAATTAGGCGGAGGCAAACCATCAATTAGCCACTTTGCTCTCATGTCGTACACTTTCCCGGCGTACCGCTTAGCAACCAATTTCTTAAAAGCCGTCTCGATTTGCAAGTCGGTAAACCCGGGGCATGAATATACATGCTACAAAAATAGTAAAAGTAGTTAAATAAACAAGGGAATAGTCTACAAACTTTACAAAGGAAAGAGAATTAAGTAATTTTATCCGAGCGGCTATACCCGGATAGCGTACACCTCTTTTGATATCGACTTGGGGGTGGGATAAAATCCCTCAAAATTATACCCATTGAATAAATCCCCAAACCATCTAGCGGGATCTCGACAACCACCATGTATAAACCTATAAGATATTAATTGAAAAACAATATATCAATATATATACAAATAAAAAGACAATAATAAAATGTAAACATTACAATTAAATAATACTTACGGCCATTTGGGAGAGATAGATATTTCCATTTTTCCATCCTCATTAATAATTGCGTCCAAGTTAACCCGTCCAGGATGGTTCACTCCTTTGGATCACTAGAGCTTACATTACCTTGGTGCTCAAATCCTCTTCACTACATCCTGAACCAGACGTAGAGCCCCTCCCTCCAGCCCTTGGAGAAACAAGACGATGGACAAAACCCGCAACCTTGCCTCTCTTTGAACGATTGCCACCTCGACCCGACATATCTAAACTAGTATATTATATATACAAATAAAAACAATATATCAATATATATACAAATAAAAAGACACTTCATTTAGGATGTGAATAATTTTAAATATTAATATTTAATTCTTTGTTGTTAAGTATATCATTCTCTAGGGTGAAAGGACAATTCATGTCCATTAGGTTTAGAATTGGGGTCGGCTTCTATCCCAAATTTGAAATACACGTACGAATTGCAAATATCACTTTGTCTACTTGCTTTATAATCGAAAATCAAGCAATTTTAATAGACAATAATGATATTTACAAATCATATAATCGTGCATAATTTTTATTTTTATTCATTACCATAACATGCATAATTTTGATCAATAAACAAGATGAGAGTCGTTATCATCCACAACAATCAAAACCCTATCTCGGCTTAGACCAAGAAAGACGAGCAAATAAGTTCTTGTCGGTTTGAAGCAAAGGATTTTACATTTAATATAGGTTTTTCGGTTTATTTGTCCTCCTCTCTAAGGATCTCAAACATCACGGTCATGTTCTTGTCGGTGCTGTTTTACTCTTCAGGTGGTATACGGTCACAAGTAAAAACAAGGTAACGGTTTTAACACCGGTGAAGAGAAAAAGCAGGCTTCCCTCAATTTTTCAATCTCCGCCTTCCATTTACCCAGAGATCTGATTGCGAAATCTTCCTCGCTGAGCTTGAAAGGCGGCGGTGTTGCCCTCAATCTCACGGTTGCTTTGCATGTTTTGCGAAGCAACCATGAGATTGAGAGCAACGCCGCCAGCTTTCAACCTCATGAGGAAGATTTCTCAATCAGGATCTTGGGTAAATGGAAGGTAGAGATTGAAAAATTGGAGGAAAGTTCTGTTTTCTCTTCACCGGTGTTAATGCGTTACCTTGTTTTTACTGTGACCGTATACCACGAAGCAGAAAATGCAGACAAGAACATGGCTGTGATGTTCAATTCTTAGAGAGAAGAGAACGATCAAGCTGAAAAACTCTTATTAAACGAGAAAATCCTTTGCTCAAACTGACAAGAACTTATTTGCTCCATTTTCTTGATCAAAGATGGACGGATTTTGATAGATGTGTGTGAGAAAGGCTCTCATCTTATTTATATATATATACATATATGTATATTTATTATTATTATTATTATTATTATTATTTATTATTATTATTATTATTTTATTATAATTTATTTTATTTTTTATTTATTTTGTTTTTTTTATTTTTATTTTTATTTTTATTTTTTATTTTTTATTATTTTATTATTATATTTATTATTATTATTATTATTATTATTTATTATTATTATTATTATTATATTATTTATTTTATTTTTTTATTTATTTTGTTTTTTTTTATTTTTATTTTTATTTTTATTATTATTATTATATTTATTATTATTATTATTATATTTATTATTATTATTATTATATTTATTATTATTATTATTATTATTATTATTATTATTTATTATTATTATTATTATTTTATTATTATTTATTTTCTTTTTTATTTATTTATTTTTTTTATATTTTTTTATTTATTTTTATTTCATTTTTAGACATTCACCCCCTCACCGTCCCAATATGAATATCCAAGCCTACCAAACTCTTACATAAACCAACAATCTAGACCATATTCAAACCTTTTGACACCTAAAAATGCAAATGAAACAACTAGCACATAGAAAAAGACTACATAATTAAACCCACATAGGCAGTTAATTATTCAATCCAAGCCTACCAAACTCTTACATAAACCAACAATCTACACACAGTGCACACACTCACACTCACACGCAGAACACACACACTCACGGCACACACCAAACACACGCGAACACCCACACACACAACACACACGCGGACAACTGTAACACACTACGCACATGACATACTCACACACACTGACACATCAGGGAACACCTTCTACACACACCAAAACACACACCTGCACAACGGTAACCCATTCTATAAGAGATCAAAGAAAACCTTGCAAACATAACAAAATCCAAGCACGAGAGGTCACACATTATGATAGTACTTCAAATGTCATGACCAACAAAAAGATACGATTCGGTATGCTTACGAGATTTAAATATAGCGGTTACATTAGAAAAACTAGAACTTAACATTCGGATTTTTCATCAAAGAAGAAACATCTTCCACATTTCCCTCTAATGTAAGTTTCCAATCTCTTCTTTCAATTGTAACTTTTACTTCATCCCTATCGGAAGAAGACGATCCTTCTTCGAAATTGACATCTTGAGAAAGTGCAAAAGCTTGTGAAACTGGAGGTGCAAATAGAGGCCTTTTTTAATAGCCGCACAGGCTGCATCAAGAGAATGAAATCCCTTGTACACGAATTGGAGAAACCATTTACTTGTGCTTTACATGCATCGGCTTGTGTAGATGCCCGGGATGCGTCCGACCAGGACAACATAATAACAATATGCCATATGTTTCTATAAAAAGAATGTGATTTGCTAATCAACTCTACATTATATAAGAGAATATTATTTGAATTTTTTTATTTTTTTAAAAAAGAGCATCGAAACCCTAATCGAACAAAACGCAAGGCGGCCTAAAATTCACAAAATATACCAATACCAAAATCACAAGAACTCGGCCATGAACAAAACTCAAAGAGACCTCAATCCACATTCCCAAAATTCAGTTAGCATGTGATATCATTTCTTCGGTGAACTGGATATATTTCTCTCAGCACACATCTCTTTTAGTCACCATATATTTTCTTGATTAAAATGTATTCAAATTATTGCTAATGTTTATTTTTTTAACGGTAGGTTCCCGGGATTAGTTTTGTCTTCGGCGAGACTTCCCTTGCAACAAGAACACCATCAAAAAAGATAAATCTTTTCAAAATCAAAGTCTTTCAAAAAATAATCACGAGATCTAAATTAAAACATAAGTCAACCACCAAATTAATCGAGATATAGAACTAATCCACGCATAAAGCGGCAATTCAACAATCAAATTAAACGAGATCCAAAACAAAACGATGGCGAAATCAAAACACTCACCTTAAACTTTACGGACCAAAACTATTTCTAACAACCTAATTCTTCAACATCTGCATAGTTGAATCAGTTGAATCAGAAACGGCGAGAGAGAGAAATCGAGTGAGAGAGAGAAAGGGATTGAAAGAGAGCTTACCGGCGACGGAGACGGCAACGGCAAACGGCGAAATGTCTGGCTCGGAGGCGATTTCGAGACTAGGGCCTTTGTTTGTCTTTGTGTGTGAGCGGCTGCGAGAGAGAGAGAGAGAGAGAGAAAGCGAGTGAGAGAGAAAAATCGAGTGAGAGAGAGAAAGGGATTGAGAGAGAGAGAAAGAGAGCTTACCGGCGATGGAGATGGCGACGGCGAAATGTCTGGCTCGGCGGCGATTTCAGAGACTAGGGCGTTTGTTTTTACGAAACTGAGGAAGGCGTAATAAAAATGGGGAAATTTTCAATATATATACGCCTTTGTTACCGACGGACGGTGTCCGTCGATATTACCGACGGACAAATTCCGTCGGTATTACCGACGGAATTTAATCCATTACCGACGGACAAAATGAAAATTTAAAAAAAAAATTCCCGGCAAATGAAAATTAATTTCCGTCGGTAAATGGTTTGTTTCCGTCGGTATTACCGACGGACTACGTCCGTCGGTAAATGTCCGTCGGTAAAACCCCTGTTTCTAGTAGTGTTAGGGTTAATAGGGATGAAATGGTCAAACTGCTCACTCACAACAAACTTCAGTCCTGGCCTTTAAAGGAAAAACTTCATGCTCCTAGGCTTACTTCTCTGTATTCTGTGCTTCACAAGCTGTGCATCTTCAATTGGCTCCCTACAACGAATGAACCTATTGTTACATTTTAGCATGCTAATGTTTTGTACAAATTGGGTAAGAACCTAAGGATTAACTTTGGAAGATTAGTGTTCAAACACTTAGCCTCATGGGTTAGAAAGAAAGAAATGAACATTAGCTTTTTCCCCTATCCTTCTTTAATCTTCAAAGTTTTAGTTTTTCAATCCTTGCTTATTGAAGCCTCTGATGTTTTCACCTCTGAACCTGAGTATTATACCATTGATCAACAACTGAAAAAGGGTAAAAGGTATACAAAGGATCTTCATTGGAACAAATCTGATGAAATTACCTCTATTATCCCTGGTGCTATCTCACGTGATATCCCAAGTGCTTCCCCAGGTGCTGCCCCTAATACTTTTGCAGGAACTGATGCTGCAAGTATTCTGTCCATCATGATAAATCTTCTGAGCAACACTTCTCCATCAATCCCAAAAACAACAGTGCTCAACTTCTTGCACAAACAGTCAAGTGCAATGGGTGAACTTGTTGAGGGATGGGCTAAGCTTAAGCAGGCTACTGATGCTTTCATTGATGAAATTTCTTCCCAAACAGGGGGAGGATGCCGCATTCTTTGCAACCACGGGAGTTGGTGCTTTGTAGGTGCTACCATCGATCTTTGGCCCAAGTGATGGTGGAAGTGATAGGGAAGGAGATCAGGAGGAAGGTGAAGAAGAAGAGGAGTTTGAAGAAGAAGAAAACTGAAACCTGAAGGTTGTTGAACATGAAGGTTTATGTTGCCACTATCTTGTTAGTGGATTGGGTTTGTGTGTCCTAAAAACAATTTCTTTTTATGTGGTGATGTGATGTAGTTCTCTAAACAATTTCCTTTTATTTTGTTTATGTTGGTTGCAAAACACTTTAGTTGGTCTGTTTAAAACATTAAATTGTTAGGTTGTTTTGCTAGTTTGGATGATATTTTGCTACAATGGTTTGGTGGTTTTTATTTTAACTTAGTTTATTTCGAAAAACTTTTTAAGTTTGAAATAAATTAGTTTATTTTGATAAAATCATTGTTTAGATTAGCTCCTTGATTAAGGGGGAGTTATTTTTTTTGGAGATATTATATTGTGGTTCTATGCTCTGTATATTTGTTTATGGACTAACATTGCAGGAAAGCAACACATTAAATATCCAACTAAGGGGGAGATTGTTAGTGTAAACTGCAGGTGATATCGTAGATGATTTTCCAAATTCCAGATGATATCGCAGATGATTTCCTGTGCTGGAATTTAAATAGTTGAACATTTCTTGTTTATTATTTAATGGACTAATGTGCTAATATAATCTGTATAGTCTATGGTTTATGTCCATATTTCAGGTTGCAATATGATCAAAGAAAGAGCTAGACACGTGAAGAATTTGGAAGAAAAAAGGTTTATGCATAAATGTTATTTATGCATAAATTCGTTACTTTGACAACAACAATTGAAAACGTGGAAGACTGATTCAAAGGAGTTGTTGCTGATTTAATAGAGAGTACAAGGCTGATAAAGCTTGGGAGTACAAGGTGTTGAAGCTTGAACTTGAGGATTAATCAACACGGTTGCTATTTTTGAGGAAGTGGGCGCTTGAATCAAGGAACAATCTCAACCTCTTCCCCACTCTTCCTCAATGTGCAAATACAGCCCCAAGGCTGTTTATTGAGTAGCCTTAAAGTAAATTGAAGACTATAAATAAGCTAAGAAGGTTTCATTTGAAGATATATCAACACATGCCATTTATTCACACCTTCGAAAGCTTAGAGATAGAGTTCTTTGTTTGGTTCTTTTAATCCTTCCTCCCTTGTAATTTCGCACTTGATTACATTGGTATCAAGTTGTGTGAAGGCTAGGATAGGATTCCGTTCTTTATCTCTTGTTCCATAGAGCTCATATTGTTATAGCCATAGGAAATATTTTCGGCTTTGTAAATTCATTATAGTGATTATAAAGTCTTGCCTAAGAGGCACTCTCAAGTTATATTTATATAACTTGAGAAAAACAATTTTGGTGTTATTATTCCGCTGCAATCTCTTTTACAAAATTGTTTTATTTTCGAAGTGTGTGTGTGCTATCCCAAGTGCTATCGTTGGTGCTGTTATCACCTTGGATATCACTTGTGATTCTGGCCGTGACAATTTCAAATAGTATCCTAATAAATTACTTATAGTAAAGACTAGTTTTAGCTAATGTATTTCTAATAATATACAAGTATTCTGACTCGAATTGAACTCCAATATCTTTCGTACTTCAACAAAAAAAAAAAAACACGTAAAGGAAAAATAAACTGCATATTCAGAGTTAATAATGGCATGATGCTAAAGAAATGAGAAAATAAACTGGATAAAAGAGCACTTATTAGTTATTACGACACAAGAAATGCAGTAGATTAATAAGGACAATCAACATAAGGCCTAAGGAGGAGTTAAGGATTTCTTTGCAATCAACAACTCTTAAGGCCACAAAGCTTCTTCTATTCCCCAATGGTCTGCAGAAGTTTTGGGGACATTGGTATGTTTGCTTTTGTATTTGCTCCTACCTCCAAATGGTTGTCATTAATAGATATGTTAAATATGTTATGTGTTAGATCTGGCTCATGCAATCTGAATATACTAAATCTCCTTTTGTTGACATGTTCAACTTAGTACATAAAGTTGTTGTTCATTTTTGTTGATCCTATCACCATTGACTTAAATTCCCTTTTTTTTTATGCAACAAATAATTGTGTTGCAAAGTAGGTCGCACAGTCGACTTGATGTTGTAATCTGTAGCTTTAATTTAATTTTTTTCATATGTTATAATTAAGTTTGAAGGTGAACAATTAATGTTTATTGATATCTATGTTGTGGTTTGAATATTAAATATTTGTGACAATTTTATTTTTATTGTGTTGATGTAACTGGTGATAATATTTAATTGAATTTTTGTTATTGTAAAAATTATAATATATTATAATTTGTATAATCAACGGAACCGGACAGGAATCGAATTATTAAAATCGGACTGGGCATATAATGTAATGGTCTTGTCCTGATCCTAAATTTTTATAAAACCAAAGTATTGGTTCGGTTCTGATTTTTTAAAATTTTGACAAAAACTGAATCAATACTTACCGTGAACGTGAACACCCCTATAAAAAGGACAAGATTTGCTATTCAAAGCTTCCGATATTAGGATGTACTCCGTATACAATATTATGACGCATACAATTTTCAAACTCTAGTCAATATCAATTGAATTTTATAAAATTAAATTTTAGTATTTTTCTCGCATATTCTCAATAGTCATTATTACTTGCCCAACTATCGATTGGTTAAGAGTGATATTTATTTCAAATATATGTAAATACATGTTAAATGAGTCTTGACAAAAAGAAAATTGAAAATCTAATCATTATCATAAAATCCTAAGAAACAAAATATTGATATTTTTAATTTATAATGTCAATAACAGTTAGTAAATTTTCATAAAAATAATTAGAGTTTTATATTTGTTAGTCAAAACTTGATCAACATATTAAGTTACTCCCTATATCCCAAAATAAATGTCACATAAAATCAAACAGTTATGAAAATTTAATTATTTTTTTACTATTTTGAAAATGATTATTGATATAACAATAAAAACGGTAATCATATCTATTTTAAAAGTATAGTATGAGAGTGATTTGTTTTCACATTTTCATAAAAAATCATAAAAGAAGGGGTTATTACTTTTAGATCCTCCACACTAAGTGAATAGATCAATGAGGATAATGGAATTTGGACTTAAACCACCTAGTAAAACATCAAAATCAATTTTACCATAAGGTTAAGGACCATTTGTATCCTTCACTCCAAACAAAAACCACCCCCTCCCACACGACACAAATGGTCACACACTTTCTTTCTCTCTCTACTTTACCCACATCCGGCGACCTATCCCCTCCTGTTAAAATGTGGAGAGGAGTAGGATTATAATTTCTATATTATTTCACTCTCATCTTTTACAATTGTCCTAAACACCTATTTATACTACTTTTAGAGTCCTAATTCTAATAGGAGATACAATCCTATATATACATAATAATAATCCTTCTTTGACTAGGATTTTATTTTACCTATGTATTCTACTTTCCTACTTAATTAAGGAGTCTTCCTAAAATACGAAGCTAACATTAGGAAACAAGTATTTTCTTGCAAACTCGGTCCGCTCCATCGGTCTAGATCCGTTTCACTCGGTCCGATCCATGTCGCTCCACCATATTCTCCAACTCCCCCCCTCAAGTTGGAGGATCTACAACGTAGATACCCAACTTGTCAAATAAAAATTAAAACGTTTTAAAAAAAAAAATTCTTTCACTTCGACATGCGACATCTGCGTCAAGTTCTTCCTTTTTCGTGTTGCAGTTCAAGCAACCTCGGGTTCGTCTTTTTTTTTTTTTCAACAACAACAAAAATTTGTTCCAATATCTGAAGAGTCATCTACATCAGGTCTTCTTTCTTCAATTCTGTGCACAATTTGTGCTCGCACATATCTTCTTTTTCTTCAATCTCCCTTTTTAGAGTGAACGACACTCGATCATTGTTTTTATAGTGAACGACACTCAATCATCGTTTTATAGTGGACGACACTCGATTATCGTTTTTATAGTGGACGACACTCGATTATCGTTTTTATAGTGAACGACACTCAATCATCGTTTTTATAGTGGACGACACTCGATTATCGTTTTTATAGTGGACGACACTCGATTATCGTTTTTATAGTGAACGACACTCAATCATCGTTTTTATAGTGGACGACACTCAATCATCGTTTTTATAGTGAACGACACTCGATTATCGTTTTTATAGTGGACGACACTCGATTATCGTTTTTATAGTGGACGACACTCGATTATCGTTTTTATAGTGGACGACACTCGATTATCGTTTTTATAGTGAACGACACTCAATCATCGTTTTTATAGTGGACGACACTCAATCATCGTTTTTATAGTGAACGACACTCGATTATCGTTTTTATAGTGGACGACACTCGATTATCGTTTTTATAGTGAACGACACTCAATCAATGTTTTTATAGTGAACGACACTCGAATTTAGGATAAAAAAAAGAGGAGAAGAAGAATAAAGGACAAGGGGTTTAGTGGTTTGATCATGAATGGAGAAAAAGTGTCGAAACCAGCGCCGGCTTGGCTCTTCCTTAAACGGCTGCCGGAGTCGAAAGTTTTGGGGATACTCATGGTTTTCTAGCGTTGCATGACTTGCTTGAGGTGAACAATTTGACTGATCTTGTCGACTTTCTTCATTGAAAAAAAAAGAAACCTAGATTTTGGATCTAGGCTCTGATACCATGTTAAAATGTGGAGAGGAGTAGGATTATAATTTCTATATTATTTCACTCTCATCTTTTACAATTGTCCTAAACACCTATTTATACTACTTTTAGAGTCCTAATTCTAATAGGAGATACAATCCTATATATACATAATAATAATCCTTCTTTGACTAGGATTTTTGCAACTCCTCCCCACCTTCGGCAACCCCCTTCGTCTCCTCCGGCAACCTCCCCTTTCACCATCAACCTCTTAAATGCCTACATTTATCCTCTTCAATCGCATCTTCATCTTCTTATATTCCTCGGCCTGAACCGTAGCTTCGAAATTGCTGCGAACGTCGACCATTCATATTCGTCGATCTACTTCTTCTTCGGTCATATCCGAATTTTTAAATCGCATCTTTCTATGTCATGACCCGAAATCTAGGCACCATTTTATTCACGTGTTGGGCACGTGGAACGGGACCGTAGCATTTTATTGGTTGCATTTCTTAATAAGTGGAATTTTATGTGTTAGTTTTAACATCTTAATAAAGTATTTGACATTTTAGTTATGTAAATAAATTGTGTGATATTTTAAGTGTGTTAATAAATTAATTTTAATTACTTAATGTCTAAATGGAATAAAAAGAAATTTTATAGTAAGTAATAATATTGAAAAAATTAATTAAAAAGCTTTACAAAATATGGAGGGGCTTAGGTGTCAAAAGTGAAAGTTAAGGTAGTTAATTGTTATAACTTAAATTTTGGAGGGGCTAGAGGGTAACATTGGTTTTATATACTCTATATCCTTTTCCTTCCTTGAAATTGAAAGATCATTCCAGGCGTGAGAGAGAGCTCGGAGAGAGAGAGAAATTTCTTCCTCCGTTCCAAAATTCTTTTGATTCATTTTCTTCCAAAAATTCTTAAAAATCAATCGTTAGTCCGTTTTGCGATCCGACTGCGGCAGAGCAATCATGGAGCCGAGGAGAACATTTAGAGCCGATCAGATCGTCTTTTTATTTCGACACATTTTTAAGTAAGTTATTATGATTTCTTTCGATAATTGTTCATTTAATATTAATTGTTGATATTATGATGATATAAATGCTCTTTGATGTTTTGGCAACTTATTGGGTTTTGGAAATAAATAAATATTTTGGTTGGAATGAGTAGTGTAAAGAATTGTGTAAAAATGATTATTTGGGTGTAGGAATAAAATAAAAGAAAAAGGGATTGTTGAATGGGTGTGTTAAGGTTTTGAAAGAATAGGAGAGATAAATGAATTTTTATGATATTACATGATTATTTGGGTTTTGAAAGGTTGAAATAGGGTTTTGAAAAGAAGTAGGGTAAAGGGTGATAAAATGATTGGGTTTAATTGGAAGTATGTGATATTATTTGGGGTTCCTTATAATGAAGTGGCTAAGTTGTAAAGTGGTAATTATATATATGTTATATAATGTTATTATTATTATTACCTAATGATTAGTGATAAATACGACGAGGTGATTGGCCTTTGGTATAATGGAAAATGATTCGGAAATGAGTAGAATGATAGGTTGGTAATTAAGAGGTAATTATAAAAAAACTTATATATGGTAAAAGGAGTATTATAATGGGATTGTATTATGTAAAAATAGTGGAAAGAGTTAGTACCAATATTTAATCTATGTAAGTGATGTTAATATAGGTTATCATGGATATGTGAAAGTACGGGATCACTTGGAATTGACTTAGAAATGAATGGAAAAGGATTGATAGTGGATGAGTAGGTAAAGAGCGAGAATATGGTTTGGGATGAGTTGCAAGGGACGGTAGATGAGTTATAGGTTATGTAGTGAATAGGATTATGGATTATAAATGATATAGATACTGAATTTGGATTGTTTGGGGTCAGCTTGGTGAACTGAAAAATGGGTTTTGGGTTTTGGATGGAGCTGATGTTGCACATCAGCAACATTTCTGGGCAAAGGGACGAGTCGTGCCCTGGAGCACGAGTCGTGACCTGGGAAAATTAACGTTGTGCCTTGAAGGGGACAAATGGTTCTGGTGAGGGTGAAATTGGCACGAGTCGTGCCCTTTTTTGCCTAAGTCGTGCCCTCAAAAGGGACGACTGATTCTGGGGTGGTATAAGGAAGGGACGAGTCGTGCCCTCCCCTGTAATCCCTGAGCAGTTTTTCAAGCATTGAAACCCTAATTCATTTAAGCTATTATGGACCACTCTTTAACTATTATACTAGTATAACATTAGTACTTCACAACCATGTTTTACTTGGGCAAAACGGATATTGGGAAAGGCTTTAAATATTGCTTAGAAAAGGGTTGGAAGACATTGTTGACCGATAACCAAAGCTTATAAAAACTTGGTATTTGATTACGGAACTTGAAATAAGGGTGGGTAATATTATACTGGGAATGCGTAGGGCTAGAGCCGTCAAGTTGGGACGGTCCCGTTGGGACGTCCCGTCCCGACATACTAATGGGATGGGACGACATTTTTTCATCCCGTTTGAAAACGGGACTATTCGGGACGTCCCATTTGGGACGCGGGACGAACGGGATATGGGACGGGACGTCCCGTTCCCGTTTCAGAAAAAAAAAAAAACTTACAAAAAAAGAGTCAAAATCAAAATAACCTAACCCTAACCATCCATCCATTCTTTTCTTTTCCCTTTCTCTTCCGTTACTCCGCATCCACTACAGTAGCAGTGCAGCTTCGCCCTACTTCTCTCAACACGATGATGTTCAAGACCAGGTAAGTTCGCTAACATGTTGTTCTTAATCTTTACTTCAGGCATTTGTTGCGAAGAAATGGGTTTTTGTTCTTACAATCGTTTTCGTTAATTTGGTTTTAATCTATACTTCAGGTTTTAGTTGAAGGTAGAGGTATATCAAGAGCTACCATACTCAATAGGCCATCAGAACTTAATGCTCTTACCACCTCCATGGTTAGTTACCCGTTTTACCTTCAATTTCGACCAATTTCTTTTGTGGGTGTTTCCAATTTTTAATTTTGTTAGCTTATTTATTCTAATTTCTACTTCCATGGCCATATTGCTTTTTTTCCCCTTCAATTTCTTTTTTCCCCTTCAATTTCGACAAAAAATCTTGTGGGTTTTACCATTTTTTTCCTCCTGATTATAAGGTTTAATATAGCAGTGGAAACATGAAGTGTGAGATGGTTTCTACCTGAATCAAGGGCACTGTAAGAGATGGAATTTCATTCTTAAATTCCTAGAGCTTACTTGTAGCACAGAAAATTTTCTTAATACCTCTAAACGCATACATTGATGTTTCACTCTACCAAATATACTTAGAAGCCGCAGGGAAGCAAGAGTCCATTGTAACTCATGGCTTAGTGTTTTGACAGTTTTGTAACTCATGTTATGTTTTATAAATATATAGTTCGGAGTTAGGAGTTTCTTGTTGATATTATATTTATGGATATTGATTTTGGCGCCTAGTCAACATTTATTTCTCCTAGTCAACGGGTCCCGTATGGGTCCCGCGGGATCCCGCATCCCGCAAATGGGACGGGATGGGACGGAGTATTTTAGTCCCGTCCCGTTTTGTCCCGTCCCGTTTCGTCCCGTCCCCGTCGTGGGACAACGTAATTTCGTCCCGTCTCGTCCCGTATTCCCGTATTGACGGCTCTACGTAAGGCTACTTGTATGTCATTGTAACTTTACGTGGCTACCTATGATTGGTTATTTGTTAAAATGGTACGTGAATTATATGTTACACGACATCATTGGATTGATTATGAGCATACATGCCATACATGGATTATTATGGACTCAATAGTGTTTATATATATGTTATACTATGTGAGATAAACATGAGTAATTGTACCATGTTATATATTGTTAAACATGAGTAATTGTACCATGTTATATATTGTTAAACATGAGTAATTGTACCATGTTATATACTGTTATCCCAATGTGTGGACGTGATTTCAAGTAACTATTATGTGCTTGAATGTGAATATGATTGTGATCAATATCAGCTGATATTCGGGGGTATAATGGAATACGACCACTTATGAGAAGTTGTAACATAAGGTGCTCGACTTTCATTATACCTGTGACCGTTTCCACCCCACTGTGGCCACAGTTTGGGGCTCAGTTACTATGGATATGCCTAAGCAGTTCATATGATACTGATACCTTACATGGTTCCCTGAAAAATGGGTCTTGTAAGGCGTGAATAGGCCTAAGCCGTTCACAAATAAAGATGATGTTTTTCCAGTAGTACGACTTATTGTTCAGACGGGAAGAAGTAAGGTCAGGTAACGTAATGTGTTTACAGCTTTCCAAATGTGGTATTATGCAATTTGTTTATGTGTTGCATTCTTATATGGCATATTGCTGCATGCATAATAACTTACTGAGATTCTTTCTCACCCTTTCTGTGAGCGCCTCCAACTCCCGGACCTATAAACCGTATCCCAAGATGGAGGGTCCCAAAATTTACCATTTCCAAAAACTTTTCTTTTAAATCCACTTGAAAAGTATAACATCCCATTTTAAAAATCCTTTCAAAATAACCTCCCTACATAGAGGTGAAATATGAACCTGCTTCTACCAGTTATAACCTGAATAATTTACAAATACTACAACTGCTACGGCTTACACAAGCCAACTTTTAAAACAATCCAGACCCAAGATTAATTACAACCTTACATACTGAAAATGTTGTATAACAGTTTCCCAGTATCAAATAACCACAACTACCCCCAACTCCCACATAAATACATACATACCCTGACAACCAAAATACGATCCAAACTCCTTCCCGGCCTCACCGGTATGGTCCACATGTCTCAGCTAAATCTAAATCAGTAAAGGGAGAAGGGGTGAGATAAAATCTCAGCAAGCTATTATGTATGCAACAATATGCCATACAATATGCAACACATAACAGGTTGCGATATCACATTGGGAAAAACAGTAAACACTTTACGTTACCTTTCCCTACCTTTTCCATCTGACCAGTAAGTCCTGTAATAGGCAACACATACACAGGTTGCTCATATAATATGCAACACACACAGGTTGCTCAACAACAACTATGCAACACCAAACCGGTTGCTCAATAACCACATTGGGAAAACAGTAAACACATTATGTTACCTTTTCCATTTGACCAATAAGTCATATACCATGCAACATACAATCAAGTTGCTAATATCACATTGGGAAAACAGTAAACACATTACGTTACCTTTCCCTTACCATTCCCATCTGAATCATATGTAGTACAACGGTGGGAGGGTTACTCCGCTCTCGTGAAATGCTAGTGCTTATTCACGTCTTATACGACCTCAACAGAGATCCATATAAGTTATCGCATTCATATGGCATGACCGCACATATCCATAGAAGCCGCGCACCCCGCACCGTGGCCACAGACGGGAGAGGTCACAGTGTATAAGGCAATCTAAACCCTTTATGAAATATCTTCTCATAAGTGTTAAGATCCCATATACCCCCAAAATGTTCAGCTGATACCATCATAGTCAAGCACATAATAGATACTTGAACATAAGTCCACCCTATGGGACATCAATATACATAACATGGAACTATAACTCATGTTAAATCAATCACAATAGTGCACATGTATTTCAACACTATTGAATAACAACAATGTAATGACATGGTATTAATTACTCATGCTCAACCCAAGAAACTGTGCAACAAGTATTTGAACACTTTGTACACAATCAACTATAAAGTATGTAAACACTTATGCACAATATATATCACATAAGTCCTACATAACCATGTTCAATCTCATAACGCAGTGCAACATATATTTTATGCACTATCAAAACCTCTAACCACATATAGACAACCCCGTAGAGGTATCATATACCATAAGTAGCCCAACGCACTCATGTTATAATATGGAACACTTTCTATAAAGGCTCCAACCAAGCACTTAGGGTATTACGCGTTCTACACATTATTTGAACTCACCACCCTATAAATATAACCATATAAGGCACCATGTATCATATATGAGGCCTACATATTCAATAGATAAGGTATAATTCAATAACAGGGTATTACCACTCCTGTCCAAATCAATGAAGTAGTGCATCCTCCACTTTATGCACCATTTAACCCAATAACCTTATAAAAGTCATCACGTAGGGGTAAAACAACATATAAATAACTCTACGCAATCATTATACAACACTGAACAACTTCCCTTTAGGGTTCAGGTTCATTTTCCCAAGTTTTATAAACTTTGATTCAAGTTTCCTAATCGCCTCTCAAGCATTTTTGAGACATTATTTAAGGACCTTATCGATATTTTTTGGCCCAATTAAAACTCCATGATATAGTACTAGAGTTGTAATAAATACCGGATTAAAAATTGTTCCATTCCAAGTTGTATAGCCTAGGTTTCCAATGCCTCAAACATGGACCAAGACTACAAGGTAAAACAGTTCAGCTTTCAAACATGCCTGCCAAGCAACTTTAGGTCAATATTTAAAGCACTTCCCATTATCCAATTGGACCATTTAAAGTTCCATAATGTAGTACTAAAGTTGTACTAAACTCAGGATCAAAATTTATTCCAATCCGAGTTGTTTAGCCTAGGTTTGCAAAACCTAGAAAATGGATCAAAACTGCAATTTAAAACAATTCAGCAATAAAACTGCCTTGCAAGCAACTTTAGATCAATCTTTAAAGCTCTTGCCAAAACCTTTTTGAACTATTCCAAGTTCTAAAATGTTGTACTAAAGTTTTACTACAAGTGTAGTTAAAGAGTTATTAAATATATACCCATTAACCTAGGTTAAACAGCTTGCAAAACTGCTCACTCAAGACAGATTTTAGCACGAGTCGTGCATGGAAGAACGAGTCGTTTCCAGGCCCTGCACGACTGATTCCAAGGCCACGACTACCTTTCACGAGTGCCCCCTGAGGGTCACGACTCGTGCTCATAGGCACGAGTCGTGCCCTTCCACCAGAAACCCTCACAGCAGTCGAACAGCAGCAGAACACAACCAACAACAACAACTTCAGTTCAGGCTTATTTCAGCCACTGTAAACCTGTTTTCAACAGTCCAAGGACCTGGTTTTGGACTCTAATATACTCCCTTCCTACCCTATAACACATCTATAACATGGTTCAATTCCAACTCAAGCCATAATATCAACTTTTGCTACAATTATTCACCTCACTTGGTCACTTCTAATTCAAGCACCAAGAACAGTTTTCCACAACTTACTTCAGCTACTGCAAGGGGTCCTAAAGAGACTTCAAACCAAGCTATACCTCATTTTTAAAGCATGTTCATACTCTCTCCATGCTCTATAACATATATACACAACATGGATTCAACAATTACTAACCCATAACACAACCCTTTACCAAGTTGTTTAACACTAACTTAGTTGGTTCCCAGTTTCAACCTTCAACTGAAGTTTCCATCAGTGCATAACTTTCTAATAACATCAATTTAACAACTTCAATCATGTTATGAACAAGTATAACAAAGAGACATAACAACTTACCAAGAATTATCAATGAAAAGAGAGAAATACTCGGATAAACAAGCTCAAAACACTTTCCTCAGCAATAGTTTGAAAACAGAATTGACACCCACTTCCAATCTGATTTTCTAAGATTTTTAGAAGTAGAACAAGGGTTTGGAACTCTCTTGGCTGCTGGGAAACATGGAGAAGGTTAAAGAACGTAAATAAGCTTCCTAAGGAAGCTTGAAGAAGATATATATAAAACATTTTCATAATAGCTCCTCCAAGGTTGAAATCAAACAAACAACTTCCTTAAGCTTTTAAACTACACTCAAGCTCCTCGTACTTTATAACACCTTCAATTCATACAAATCAAGTGTTACTAAGGAACTACACAACTTCCTTTAATTACACACTATAGCCTTAAAGCAAGTTATGACATTTAAAACCACATAGTTCAACAAAATGGCTCAAGGTTATACCTAAGCACCCCACACTTTTATAACACTTCCAACTCACATTTTCAAGTGCTATAACTTTACTACTCATTTCTCTCATTCCATTATCTAAGCAATATATGATCAAGAGCACTTTAACACATCTAAATCACATAACTCATAAAACATACCACAATGAACACGTAAGCAATTCAAATACTAACAAACCAAGGATGATATGCAAGGCATACCCAACCCCACGTGCTTCACGTGTGACCTAGAATGTGCCTAGGCTTAGGGTCGTGACACTTTCTCCCTTTAATTTTTTTAGTTTCAGCTAAGACAGGTAGACCAGACCGGTGAGGCCGGAAAGGAGTTTGGACCGTCTTTTGGGTTGTCACTTATCAGGGTATGTGTACTGTTTGGGAGTTGGGAATAAGTGTGGTTATCATTAAATTGGGGAAAAGAAATGTGTATAAAGTTTTATAAATATTCCCAGTGTAATATTGTAAACTAAACAGGTTGATATCACCTCATCGTGGATAGATCCTGTTATTTTGTTTTCAAAAGCTCATTCGACATTCAATTTATTTAAACAAAGTTTTTAATTAATTAGGAGGTGGGTTGGGGACCCTCCAGCTGGGGCACGAGTTTATAGGTCCCGAGATTAGAGAGGCCCCACATTCTCTCTTTCTCTCTCCCCATTTTTTGAGTTTTTGTTTGAATTTTCAAATATGGTTATTTCGTTCTTTTTCTTAAAAGAGATCTCTAATTTAGGGGAGATTGAGGTTCATGTTATAGTCATTGTTGTTGTTAATTTTTCTTGGATAAGAGATGATAATTTTTAAAATTGATATAAAAAAATATTTAGAATTTGGATGCATTGTGGTTTTGATAATGGTGGGTTTGGTGGCGTTGATGGCTAAAACTTCGAAATTGAAAAATAGAGTTAAACACTGATTTTCTGTCAGCAAGGTCTAATCTATTTCACTCAAAACAAATCAAAATGAACATTGACAAAATAAAATAAAATACTAACATGGTCATTGCAATGACTGATAGAGATATTCAAAGTTGAATGTATTCAAACATATGAGACATAGGAGGCATGTCCTCATTCAAGTCAAAAATTGTTATGGCTATAATTGTTAGTAAAACAATCGTGAACTTAATTTAAAACAAATGTAAATTAACGATTATGTCAAATAATCTCATAAAATAGTAAAATAGAGGTTATAAAAGACAAAAAAAATTATTAACTTAACTAAAAACAATTGTGAATTAACAAATACGTCAATTAATGTCATAATTTAGCAGTAATAGAAGCCATAAAAACAACTATTAATTAAAAAAAAACAATTATGAATTGACAAATATGACAAATGATCTAATAAATAGCCAAAATCGAGGTTATAAAAGACAAAAAACAAATGTGAACTTAACTAAAAACAAATGTGAATTAACAAATATGTCAAATAATCTCATAAACTGCAAAAATAATGGATATAAGAGACTAAAAACAATTGTGAACTTAACTAAAAACGACTGTGAACTTAAGAAATATATCAAATAATCTTATAAAATAACAAAAACATAGGCTATAAAACACTAGACAACTGTGAACTTGACTAGTTGACTTAAAACAACTGTAAATTAAGTAAAATATAAGACATTTTCTTGAAGAAATTACAAACATAACTAAAACAACTGTAAACTTCATTTATTTGCTCTAAGAACAAACGTGAAACAAATGTGAACTTGTAAAAAACATACGTGAAGTTGGAACAATTGTGAATTTGTCGAAGTTGTTCTTGATTACATGTTAATACTACTAGTTTGATTCGTTTTGACGATCCAAATAAAATGGTGGTTTCAATTTTTTTTAATTTACTTTTTGATCATAAGATATTTCATTATAAAGTTTTGATAGGAAAAAGAAAAAAAAAAGAAATACGAGGGAGAGAAAGAGAAAGAGGAAGCGAAATAGAACATCCACGCGCAGCCACGCCATTTAACTTTGTGGTACGTTGTAATTTCCATCAATTTACTCTTGACACAAATGTTCATCAATAACTACAAGACCTCATGGCCAAATCCCAAAATACGCGTCCTTAGATGCCATTTTCATTAGGATAGAGAATTATTTGATAACTGCCCCTAAAAAGAAACTTCATATTTTATTAATGGCCCACTTCCTCTAGGGCCTCTCATGTGAGATTTAAACCCAATTTAGGAAATAACATTTTGAAAATTTCAAAGACACCACTTCTTGGCATAATGACGTTAATGCCCTTTTTGCACATGCCGGCAACATTACAACCTCTTCTGAACTGATCAGCAAGTGCAAAATACAAAATTATACTTTAGTCACTGAAAGTTTGAAAATTATATATTGATCACTAGACATTCACATATTTTGGATCAATCATTAGATTCAGAATAGTTTCAGTTTGATCACTTCACTCTAAAAAAATATAGATTAAAAATTGACTTATAAGACAAATTTTTCAGATCATCACAACAGTCTTTAGCCTTTTCAAAAATACTTCCATTTTTTTATATTTTTCACATTATAAGACTACTTTGTCCCTTATAATTGACTTATAAAATAAAATTTTCAACCAAAAAAATAAAAAAATTCAATAATAACAACGAATTACTCTCATAATTTATACATTTACAACTTTATAAGTTAATTATAAGACTACTTTGTCTTTTATAATTGGCTTATAAGACAATTTTTTCAACAAAAAAATCAAAATTTTCAATAATAACAATGAATTACTCTCATAATAACAACGAATTACTCTTATAATTGACTTATAAACTTATACATATAAGACTTTTTTAAAAAAGTATTATACGTAACTTGTAAGACTTTTTAAAAAGTCTTATAAGTTACTTATAAGATTTTATTAAAAAGTCTTATAAGTTACTTATAAGATTTTATTAAAAAGTCTTATAAGTAACAAAAAAATCAAACTCAAAATGGACCCAGATAATAAAACGTCAATATTTCACACTTAACAAATACTCATCAGATTACAAATTCAAAAGTCAGAATAAACATCTTTATATAAGTTACGTATAAAACTCAAAATTGCATAAATATACAAACACTTAAAACTAAGTACAAACTACAAATATTCCAGCATACTAAACAGTTAAATATACAAACACATTGGAATGCACCAACAGTTAAATATACAAACACTTAAAACTAAGTACAAACTACAAATATTCCAGTATACTAAATTGTTTCCTGCTATCCACCGCATCAATGACCAATCTATTGTAAATGTAGTAGGCTAACTGAATACTTAAAGTCCGCCAACAATCTATTACGTATAAAACTCAAAATTGCATAAATAGTTTTGAAATCACCATATTAACAAAAACCAACAAGAAAAATCAACAAATATCCAAGATTTGAACACCAAAGTCTCAAAATCCTAGTTCTAAGGGCCGAACTACGACAATGGTTTTCAACATTTAAAGCTTGAATCTAAGCAAGAATCATGAAATTCGTCTTTTAAAATTTCATACATATTTTCTTAGATCTAGACACTTTAACTAATTATTTGCCAAATGAAGGTGACATAGGATCTGGCCTTGATGAGACGATGAAGGGGCTCGCCGGAGAAGTTGAAGGGGCTCGCCGGAGAAACCAACAGATCTGAACAAAGAAGGGAAAGAAGATGAGGCAAACTAGATCTAGGGTTCGCCGGAGAAGAGCGATCGGATCTGAGGCGATAGGCGGCCAGATCTGAGACGGCGACGAGCTGCCGTTGATGGCACTGAACCATGTGTCGAGTTTGTGCCGGTAGTTTGAGAGAGGAGAGAGAGAGAGAGTGATTGAGTGTGTTTGTGTGTGTTTTTTTTCTGGTGTAAATGTGGGAGGAGGGAGGGGAGGGGTGGGTTTTGTTTGAGGGATAGGGACAATTTTGGTATTTAAGAGTTTTATTTGACTGGTCAACGGAGGTGAGGGGTGTATACGAAATTATAATCTTAAGAGAACTCTCTATTTAAGATTTACAAAAAGAGTCTCCTTAAAAAAGAAAAAAATTTGGACAGGGAGGGCCCCAAGGGAATTTATCCATTATTAATCATCACACATTTACAATTATGTATAAGACTAGTAATACTTTTATACCTTAATATATAAGAGTATTTTTTTTCTATTTTTTTCACAGTTTTCTATCAGCTCACATATTTATGTATAATACTAGAATTCCTCATATACCATATACCGAAGGTATAAAAGTATTTTTCTAAGGACAAAATACGTTTACCCTACCAAAGTATCTATTAATTCTCACTTTGCACACTCGTTTGAAACCTAAAATTTCAAATTGTCTCACTTTGCCCCCTTACACTAACGAACGTTGAAAAAGTTAACATAATAGGTCATGTGCCGAGCACATGATGACAAATGAGCTAGTTTGTAATGGTTTTTAGTTTTTAAGGGGTTAAGGGCTCGTCTGGTGCACAGTTTATAAACGGAGATTTTTTAAAACGGAGCTTTTTTTGGACGCTATAATTTTGAGCGGCCAAAATATTCCCAACTTTTTAAAATTCAACCGTCTAAAACTCTTGACTAACACGCTTAATAAAAAAAAACTGAATTTTTTTTATCTCCGTTTTAACAAAAACGCTCGACAAGACAGGGCCTAAATGCAAAATTTTAATTATAGAGTGCTAAAAATATAAAGTTAACTACTTTTTTTTTCCAAAATAAATGACCATTTTTATTATTATTTTTTTTTAAATTTTTAGGCACCGCTAAATCATTAAATTTGGCAGAAGTTGGTGAACGGCCAAAATATGCAACATGTTCACTTAGGTTACAATTTATGCAATGTACAAACTAATGAACACATAATGTAACGTACTTGTCAATTTGTTCATTTTTCGTTTCAAATAATGCAATGTCTTTTGTAGTAAAAAGGTTAAAACTGATAAAAAATAAATAATAATGGTTAAAACTGAAAATTAAGCAAAATACAAGATTTGAAAATATTAGTCTTTCTAGTACGGTGCATTATTTGAAACCCGAAATTACAACTACGTTCATTAAGTGTTCATTTTTTGTATATTGCATAAATCAATAGTTATTCATTTTTACTAAGTTTTTATTTTCACTAATTATTTTATATTTGCAAAATAATGAAATACCAAATGAATACTACTTTCTTTGTTTTTTTCTAAATGAATGACCACTTTTATTAATTTTTTTGATTTTTAGGTACCGCCAAATCATTAAATTTGGCAGAAGCTGGTGAACGATCGAAATATGCAACATATTCATTTAGGTTACAATTTATGCAATGTACAGAAGAATGAACACTTAATGTAACGTACTTGTTAATTCGTTTCAAATAAGTCTTTTGTAGTATAAGGATTAAAACTGATAAAAAATAAATAATAATAGTTAAAATCGAAGATTAAGCAAAATACGAGAGTTGAAAATGTTAGCTTTTCTATAGTACGATGCATTATTTGAAACACGAAATGACAAGTATGTTCATTAAATATTCATTTTTTGTATATTGCATAAATCGATATTTTTTCATTTTTTACTAAGTTTTTATTTTCACTATTATTTTACATTTACAAAATAGATAATAAAGTTTTGACAAAAACTTACGTGAGAACAGGGATACCCGTCTCATTCATGAGACGGGTCATTTCGACCCGAACCCCGCTCCTGCCCTTGCCCGTCTCGTGTAAGTATACACGAGACACATCTCGTGTGAGTTTACACGAGACATTTCATGCCTTGGTCCAGTCCAGCCAACAGCCTTGTGAAAAGTAATAGTTACCATAACATAATGTAATAATTGTATGCATATAAAGTAATAGTTTGTATACATTAAAGTAATACATATATACAGAAAAGTAATACTAGTAGTATTTTTTCCTATATACACGAGACACATCTCGTGTGAGTTTACACGAGACACATCTCGTGTGAACTCACACGAGACACATCTCGTGTGAGTTTACACGAGATGTGTCTCGTGTAAACTCACACGAGATGTGTCTCGTGTGAACTCACACGAGATGTGTCCGGGCTTCGGATCATTTCGACCCGTCTCATTCATGAGACGGATATAGCTGTTCTCATGGGAGACCAGCTCTAAAGTTTTTTATACACATATTAATAATTAAAAGTTTATTTAACAATTAAAAGAATTTGAAGCAAGTAAAGTGAATAAGTCTCCATCACCACAACAAGAAGTACCACACACCACAATAAAACAGTAATAATAAATGTAAAATCCGAAAATAAAAATAAAAATAAAAAATAAAAAAATAAAAATAGTTAACGCCTGTTTTGGGGAGAGAGAAAACAGAGAGATAGAGATAGAGAGAGAAAGTGAGGAGAGAGAATGGGTAAGGTAGCAGCTGCAGTAGCAACGCCAACATCAACGGAGCCGACGAAGAAGCGCAAGAAGAAGGGACGCCCTTCTCTCGTAGATCTCCAAAAACGTGCCCTAGAACAGCAACAAAGAGAGCTTGAAGTACAACAACAGCAAGAAAGAGAAAAATCCGCCGTTAATTCCAACACACCCAATCGCCGATCCACTCGCCGGAACCCTAACTCAGACGAAATATCTACCCCGCCGGAATTTGTTGACGATGATGATGACGAGCGGAAGGAGAAGAAAGTAAAGCTCGTTGTGCGTTTGCCCCAATCCAATCAACATTTCCCTAGATCGTCGTCTGCCAATTCGGGTTCTTGTGGGTCTGATTCGAATGACAATCCTGAGGCGGATTCGGCGCTCAAGAAACCCAGGATTAATGGCGGATCTGGTGATCAGGTACACCCAATTTTTCGAAAAAGGTCGATTCTGGAAAATTCAATTGGGCCAGTTCCATTTTTCTGAAAAATGAGAAAAGTAAAATGGGTTTTTAGCGAAGTTGAGAGTTTAATCCTTTACTTCAATTGGGGGCTTTTTTTTTATCTTGAAATAAAAAACATAAATTGAAAAAAGGGGTTTTGTGATTTTGAAGAATTATGTAGTGGGGTTGGAGGGTTTTGTTGGGTTGATGTGATTTGAATCTTCTAGGAGTTCGCGCGTTATTTTTTTTCCAAGATCGAAAGTGGGTTCATGTATTTGACTTAGTCAAGGGTTTTGGTATATTTATATCTCTATATAGTATAATATATAAATATATGGACGGTAATATTATTTTTTCTGCTTTTATGAATTCTGGGTTGGGTTAGTTTTCATTTTTTCTAAATAATGAATTATTTTATTGTTGATTGTTTGTTGTAATTTATTTGAGTATATACTGTATTTTTTATGTGGATGTACACAAAATGGATACATATGCCCACCATCGTGTCTTACAGAAAAGTCATAATTTGTCTTTTCTTTATTTTTTTTCAATTATTTCACTTGTACTTGCATCTGATATCTGCTATTTGTGACCTTTAAACTTGATGAATCTTGTTGTTAAACCCACTTGGTTTATACTATCCAATTAATGCTCTTTTTTTGTTTTCTGACTAAAGAGTTTTTACTGCACTAATTTTGCAGGAAGAAAAGGTTTTGAAAGCGATTGACACTCTACATGGTTGTAATCTGGATACCCATTCTTCAATAGGAGGAAAAAAATGCGTTGGGAACTACCCAGTAATCAATTTCTTTTTCTAATTTATTGTTTTCATTTATTTGTGGACAGGGTCACCATTGGAGTCTGGACCCACAACACCTTTGCCAGACAAAAAGTTGTTGGTGTTCATTCTTGATAGGCTTCAAAAGTGTGTCTCCTTCTTTTAGCTTCTTGGTTATCCTTTTCTTTTTCTGTTCTGTTTTTCACTGCAACCTTATTTTGGTATCTGCAGGAAGGATACTTATGGGGTCTTCTCTGAGCCAGTTGATCCTAACGAGGTACTTTGCGTTTGGAAATGCAGTATTTGATTCTGATGATACTAGTGATCCCTGTTTATTGTACTGCTATTGAGTGTTGATTCTTTGCAGCTTCCGGATTACCATGAAATTATCGAAAATCCGATGGATTTTGGGACTTTGAGGAGTAAACTCGATGATGGACTTTATACGAACTTGGAGGAATTGGAGGTTGGTTTGTTGTTGATTATTTTGTGATGTGTTTGTGGAACCTTAAGTGCATGTAGAGTGTGGTTCTGATATACATCTCATTGACAGGCCATTGCAAACACCTCAAAACTTACTAATCTAGCCACCTGCAACTTAATTACATTCTCACCTGTAATCACATTTATGCTTATCCTTTGTAGAATGAAAAGAGCTTTCTGGTTTAGGAAATGCAGCCTATATATTAGGCTATAAGCCTCTCAACTTTTTTTTAAGAAAGCTTTTTGAAGTTTGTAGAAATGAGACTGATACATGCAGTGGATGTCATTTTGGGCTTTCTGATTTGTGATTTGTGTAGTCATTGATGTACTATATTACAGGATGTTATTTTCATAAAATTCCTTCTTGGTTGGACACATTTCGTTAATTTCTCTTGCCAGATTTTGGTTTATTTCATTCGTTGATGTATTCCTCGGAGTTGGCTATTTTTGTTATTCTCCTTTCAATCTTCATCTTTCTAATTGACCAATACCTCACAATATTTGTGAATTTGTAAAATAGTTCAAGGGTTATTGGCTGTGTAAAAAAAGACCAATGTGAAGAAAAATGTTATTCAATTGCAATAGAAGATTTTCAACTTCAAGACACTAAAGAGTGTGTGTGCTTAATCTTATTGTTTTTTCTTGCTGCTGCAATCACAAAAGTAGTGCCCTTTATCCAACTTTCCCAATCCCCACCACTGCAAAAGCAGTGCACAATTTCTATATTTAGTGTTCAGTTTTGTTGATGGCAATTAGAATGTAGATATCATGCTTATGTTGGTTGAAAAGAAAATGTTTGTTGTAATATTTGCCCGTCTTTGCAATCTTTGAGCATTTTCTGGAAGGATTTTTTAACCAGCTTATTAAATGCTTCATGTGGTATGTGTCGTCTTCATCATCTATTCATGCGTTTTCTGTCAAGTAATTGTTGAAATCTATGGATATGCATGCGAATGAAGTCTGGATTTGTTGATGCATTGTCACCTGCTTGATGAATTTTTCAGAAACTTTCCTCTTATTGATTAGTATGGGACAGAAATTTTCAGACATGTAAACATGGTGTGTGGTTTGCAAGGACCGGTTTTATGCTCCATCTTTCTATTCTTGTTGATGTCTGGAAGTTTCTTCCTTTGTACTTAGAACAGTGAATTATTCGCAACTTAACTATCACTTTCTGTGATTTCTGACAGACTTTCTCTTGCTCATAGTTATCTGCAACTTAGTTGTGCGCTTGGAGTTGCTTACGTTTTATAGGTCATAGATCCTTATTTCGCCTCTTTTTGTATGTGCAGGCTGATGTATGGTTGATCTGTTCAAATGCAATGCAGTATAATTCATCCGATACCATTTACTATCGACAGGTAGGCCCACTTCTAGTTAACTCTTTGATGCAAGATGGTCTGAATCTAACACGCAAGGCCAGATGCAGAAACCTGTTGAAATCCAACACCTAACGTCAGAAACATAAACCCATTGAGATTTGATCCATAAACAGATACTTCTTAATTTGAAATCTCACTTACAAAATTTAATATATAGATTCCTATCTTTATTCCTAACAATAGATATGACACTAAAAATCACCTGAATAAACATTACAACTTTAGTTATACCAAAATAACTTCAAATAATATTACTTCCATCGCAAAATGAATTCCATTGATACAAATTATTGTCCCAAAAAGAGTGTCCATTTTCTTAGCAAGTTGCCAAGGGTATTTTGGTAAATGCTACTAAAAGTACATAAAAGTCAGCTTCCTTAATTTTCTTCAAAAAACTAAATTGGACCCTTATTGAGGCGGATGAGGGAGTATATTAATTTACTTGCCACTATGTACCATTTGGTTATTGACTTATTCAATCATATTGCTTTTAGGCAAAGTCTATACAGGAGCTGGCAAAAAGGGATTTTGAGAATTTGAGGCAAGAGGGTGATGATGGTGAATTGCAACCAAAAGTTGTCAGAAGAGGAAGGCCACCTGGCAAGCAGTCGAAAAAGCCTCTTGGCAGGCCACCTCTTGATCGTGTGGCTTCGGAGTTTACCTCGGGGGCGACACTCGCCTCTGCTGGACCTGGTGACAATAATACACCAGAGTCTAATCCATACAATCTGAGACGAGCCCCACCTATGCATAGGTTTAACTCTGGTGATGGATTTCTCTCATCTCAGCGCTCTCGTGAAAATTACTCTGAATGGTTGACTGATTGGCACGACGAGTTTCCAGGTTTGGGAATTTATAACGATGGTTTAATTGCTACTCCCTCCGTCTCTAAATGAATGTCAGTATTTAAGAGTATTGGTCCCAAAATGAATGTCCTTTTTGTAAAAAACTTTGTCCCTAAATGTTTTTACCAATTTTTTTTACTGATCAATTTAATATTTGCAAAACTAAATGGATAGCAAAAATATTTATGCATCTGTGCCACTTAATTGTATAAAAGTTAACATTTTCAGAATGTCCCCTAAATTTTAGATATTCATTTCGGGATGGAGGGAGTACTACATTTGTGTTTTGACTTTCACAGAATATAATCATCACTTTCCTTCTTTTTCTCATGGACCTGCAGCATCCATTCTTAGGGCTGACATGAAGTACGGCAAGAAGAACTTTTCTATTGATGAGACTAGGCGAGATACCTACAAACAGTTCCATCCATCAAATTATTCCCAGGATCCATCTCTGCTATCTGGCCTTGGTGGAAACAAGAAGCAGCATTTAATGACGGTATGTGTCTTTGGGATACTTGTTCTTTCATCGTTTAACAGAGTTGTTTTGATGATCATAATCATGGAGTTGAAAAATGCTTTATTTTTGCATATAATTCATTATTTTGTTGCTAGGCCCTGTTCCACTTTGTTCAGGACCAGCCTGCCACTTATCTCCATTTACTGAGGGGGCATTTGTTTTTAGTTTTTAAGCCTTATTTGCCTCTTAACACTTATTCATTAAGAGGATTAGAGAAATAAGTGTGTGTTTTTTTTTTTTTTGAAATAAGGCTTGTTAGGTTCTTAAAGTCCTCTTAATTTTAAGTGGTTAAAATGTTGCTGAATTGCCTCTGAAAGCCACTGTTTCATATTTGATTTTGGTTAATTTTTTTTTAAACTGTTTACTGTTTCATATTTGATTTTGACGAATTTTTTTTATTCTTTGTTTATTTTTTTAACTGTTTCAGAAAATGAATTCAGATAGAAAATCAAACAACTTATCCAATTCAGAATTCAGTTTTCAGTTGCTGTCTCTTAATCATTCAACCATTTTCAGAACTGAAATCAGATTTCAGCACTTATCACTTAAAAAAAACAAAAACCCCCTGAGTTAACATTTTCTCCCAATTCAGGTAGGTCTAAATGTGGAGCATGGTTATGCACGAAGCTTGGCTCGATTCGCTGCGAATCTTGGGCCCGTTGTCTGGAAAGTTGCTTCGAAGAAGATTGAGAGAGTTTTGCCTACCGGAGTGAAGTTTGGTCCAGGATGGGTTGGAGAAAACGAATCATTGGTCCCACGATTGACTTTTCTTTCCGATAGTCAAATATCTTTGCATAGACTTGCAAGTGATGGCCAGCAAAGAAGACCCGAGAATCCATCTACTTCAACCAATTCTAGTTTGCCCACCAAAGAAGAATTGGTTGAATATGCTGATAGGACAATGAATTCCCCCCATAGCCAGTTGCCAGTACCAAGGGACGGTGTCTCCGGAATAAGACCTGCGGGCCCACCTATCCAGGCCCCACAACATAATAAAATTCAACCACACCCTGGTAGAAATGGTTTTAATGGCATGTTTGGATATAATAATAATAATAACCAAATGGTGTTGGTAGGTGGGGGCCCTTCAGCACCAGGGTCCGAAGAGCCTGCCAGACTTGCACAAAGTTGTAGAACATTACAGTCTGGGAACATTCTAGAATCTGACGTGGCAACAGAAGCAGGAGGAAAACAATCTAGGCAGGTATGGCCGATAAACCAACATCACAGAGAGTATTCTGTTCCAGTTCAACCTGACCTTAATGTTGGACCACGACAGGGACCAGGGTCACCCGGTTCGGGACTGAGGATTAGGTCACCACCACCCCAGCAACCCGATTTAGCATTACAGCTCTGATTCCGAGGTGTAATGCTGCTGATTATTCTTTTCTTGCTTGTAGTTGATGCAGAATGACTGGAGAAACTAGGAGGGGTGGATGCTGCTCTGATTTGGTCAGGATGGCGGGTGAGTTTAGTGGGTGCAGGTGATTATAGTGTAGGAGGGAAAGAATTGTGTAATGTACAGATTAAAAATTGTAGTAACCCATTTCTATTTTTTTTTAATTTTTTTTTTTCTAAACTGGAAACTAAAAGAATGTCTTTGTAACAACACTTGGGGACTGCTACATGATTCAAGGTGTTAAGTATGACATAATATGCTTATCAATACAAAATGACAAAAAATTCTATTGTTTTTGCTATATTTGGCATATACTCTCTCCGTCCCATAGAACTTTACTCCTTTACTGTTGAGAACGGAAAATAAGGAATAATGTTATTAAAGTAGGTGTTGTGAGTGGGAGGAAAGAGAATGAGCGGAGAGAATAGTAATTTGAAAAGTGTTGTGAGTATGACAAGTGGGTCCCATGAATAAAGAAGTATAAAAAAATTTCTTTTTTAGGAAAGTGGGACTTTAAAGTTGGGACGCCCAAAATAGTAAAAGGGGTAATATTTTATGGGACGGAGGGAGTATATTTATTATTAATATGTTTATCCTATTTTGCTATCAAATGAGTCCTTAATAAATAAATTCAAAGATCAGTAGCTAAGACTTTCCACAATGGGGTTGAAACATGGGAATGAAATGGGATTGAGCTGGCTGGATGGATGCAATGGGGGTATTAAATGGGTTGGGTCGGCTTGGCTAGATGAAAATTTTCATCTAGCTGAAACATTTTTTTTTTTTTTATATCCAACACGTGTCAGCTTCTTATTGGCGAGTTGGATTTTCGAAAAAAAAAATTTATCCCAAATCTTTGAACTGAATTATCACTTAGTAAATTAATTTTTTTTAATTTTTTTTTTCACCATAATTCATCATTTTTTTTCCCTACAAATTGATATAAGTTTCATTTGATTTGGACACAAAAAAAAACACTCATTTTTCAATTTGAGCTTAATTATCACCTAGTAAATTAATTTTTTTAAAATTTTTTTTTCACCAAAATCCATCAATTTTTTTTCCTACAAATTGATATAAGTTTCATTTGATTTGGACAAAAAAAAAAAAAACACTCAAAGTGATGGGGTATAGAATGATGAGTTGGAGGGAGTTGAAATTTAATTTAAGTTAGCCATTGGAGTGGGGGTAAATGAAATGGGTAGATGAAATATTAGGTGGATGAGAAAAAGTGTAAAAAGTGTTAAATGAAATGGGAGAGTGGTATTAAACCACTGTGGATAGTCTAAATTGTCCCGGATAGAAATATAGGACTGCAACCGATGATGAACACTTTGGGTCCAAATTCGTAGGTTGACCTGTAAGTCCGTTGCCCGCCAATCCCACCATCCAGCCCGTTAAGCTCAACCCGTGTAGAAGAGACAGACCGGATTTGGAAATTTGGCATGGGCCGGGCCAAGCCCGTGGTTTTTTTGGCCCGTTAATTCTGAAAGTGTTCCAAGGTCTGTACTACGTTGTTGGACTCCATACATGTTCATAGGCAAAACTAACCACGCCAATTCATGTGCCTAGAAATGTGATGTTTATGTTTTGACAAAAGGGAATCTATTATTATAATATAATGGCTGAAGTGATTTTAGAGCCCTTGCTATATCTGTTTTCCCGCTCAAATCACTCAGCCAAAAATGAAAACGGGAAATTAATGCTCCTGCCGCTTATTTGATAAGCAAAACCCTTCTTATTCCGCCCGCTCATCTTCTTCTCTCTCTCTACTCCCTTTTCTCTCTCTCTCTCTCTCTGCTCCATTTCATCGTCATTGAGACAAAACCCTTCTTCCCCAAAACCTACCTCCGGCTCACCTTCCCCATTCATGGTCACCGTGCTCTCTCCCTCTCTCTCTCCCTCCTTCCCCCAAAGCATCCACGCCCTAATGCTACAAACGCCACCGCCATCGTCGCCTCCACCTCTCTCTTCAGCCATGATTCCTGTCGCCCCTTCTTTCTTTATCCATGGTTGCCGCCGTTAACAAGATGGCCTTATTTGCTGGTGATTCTGAGTTACAGCAATTGCTACACATTTTTAGGTTACAAATTCAAAACCAACTCCAAATCTGCTGTCAATTTAATTGCGCCAACTCTGTTCTTACCTAATGTTATTGCTCCCCCCTCCTCTCTCTCTCTCCCTTTCTCTCTCTCTCTCTCTTACAGGTTGTTGGGTACTCCAAATGAAGAAGTGTGGCCAGGAGTAAACAAGCTAATGAACTGGCATGAGTATCCTCAATGGAAACCTCAAAAACTTTCAACCTCTCTCCCTAATCTTGATGAAGATGGGCTTGATCTCTTATTAGTAAGTTCAATCATTTTCTTCTTGTTTCAGAATCGGAGTAATTAGCAACCAAATTGTCTGATTTAAATGGTTCATCTCTTTCGTGTGCTTTCCTTCAGTTGTCTTTATTCATGAATGCTTCAGTCAACGAGTTTGCCTATAGAGTCACAATGTTTTGTACAAGTGAAGTATAAATATATGGATTCATGACCATCAAAGAACATAATATTTTTTTAGTATGTGTGTGTGCTTGGGGAAAAGAGAAAATGCTGACAGTACTTGAAATAGTATGTTAGACAGAGTAGACTAGAAACTCCAAAAGAACACGAATTTTTGCTTCTTATTTTTCTACTCCATGCAAATATGCCGAATGTGTTTCTCTGTTATAAACTATGGTCTAATACCCCCCCCCCAAAAAAAAAAAAAAATATATAGTACTTACAGACTACGGATGATACTTGTATAGTGTTTCATCCACTCAAAATTGTATTTTTAACTACTGAATTAGTTCCAAGTTGGGAGGAATTTCTTGATTGGTATAATGGTTTTCATGGTGAGGGAAAATATAATGGTAGAGTAGAAACTCAAAAATAACACAAATGTTTGCTTCTTATCTTTCTACTCCATGCAAAATATGTTGAATGTGTTACTGTGTTATAAATTATGGTCTAATACCCCCATAAATAAATCAATAATAATAATAATAAAATAGTTCTTACAGACTACGGATGATACTTGTATACTACTCAAAAGTGTATTCTTAACTACTGAATTAGTTCCAAGTTAGGAGGAGTTTCTTGATTGGTATAATGGTTTTCATGGTGAGGGAAAATCCTTGGAGCGTGATTGGATGTAAAAGACTTTGTTTCATTCTTGTGAGTCAAGAGCATGAATGTTCTATTGTGGTTAAATGTTTGATCCTTTTGTTAAGTCCAAGTCTCAGAAAAGTTCATTGGGCTCTGCTGTGAAGATGAGCAGGAACAAGATACTACGGAAATCTTTGGTACATGATTTCTCAAGTGGCATAGATGGACAAGAATGCGACATTCTCTGTATGTTGCAAAAGAGTCCTCCTTGCCTATCGCCCCACCTACGCCATGTTCGCCTGCTCATTTGAACGACCTTCTCAAGCTGGAACTTTCATTTATTAGTTCATGCTATAAATGTGGTCTGTGATATTCAAATGATCATCCTTCTAAACATACTTTTTTTCATTGACCTCTTTTCCGGACATGGAGATAATGGGTGAGCAGGGATCAATTAAAAGAGCAGGGAAGTGTGACTTCGCAGGTTTGCACATAAGATTAGACTCCTTATTTAACACTTGGACAAGGCTGTCGTACATTGCACCATCTCTTTACTTTGGATGTGGCTTTGCATTACTGACAAGAGGATTTGTGATGTAAAGTATATGGGGTTGACTCTTTTAAACTTGTGATGATCTCAGAAGGCAGGAATAGTTGGTGAAGATGGAAGAGCGATGTTGAAAACTACCACCTCAGCTGGTTTTGCAAGTACTGCTCATCAAAAGGATTATTTGGGAAAATATGGTGCTTTCATGTCAGACGATAGTTCAGTTGATGCTAATTCAGAAAAAGAGCTGGTATTATTAACAGTTCAAAAGCTTTATTCATACAACCCAATTGAATGCTGAAAAGAACTTTAAATATTAAAACATATGAATCTTATACTCCCTCCGTCCCAATAGTAGCTTCCCATTTTGCCATTTTGGGTGTCCCGTTAATAGCTTCCACTTTCCTTTTTTGGCAAAGGAATCTTCACTATTCCCTCCACTCATTCTCTCTCCTCCATTATTTTAATACTCACAACACCATTATAATTTACTATTCTCTCCACTCATTCTCTCTCTTATTTTCAAATTACACTCACATCATTTTTACTTCCCCCCCAATTCCTTAATTTGCGTGCTGCCCAAAAAATGGGCAGCTCTTATTGGGACGGAGGGAGTATTCATTAACAGGGAAATAGTTATTATAAGCAGAAAAAATCCAAAGAAAAAGATCGATTGTTTAAATTGTCTGTATTCCATCGTGTTTATGAGTGCCAATTGAGTGAGCATTTTCACCCGTTCCCCCCCCCCCCTCCCATTTTCCATTGTTAAACTGTGTAGCTTCTTTTATGTACTTAAAGCTCAGATGAATCAGCGGTATGTTCCAAGGTTTTGTACTTGTCCAAATACCAATCGTGATTTAAACATTTACCTAAATCCTTTAAGAATAAGGATGTATATGCCAAATAATCTTTAGTATTTTACAAGTTTATGTACTTGTCTGAATACCAATTAGTATTGGTTGATAGAGATTGTTGATTTCAATACCTTAGTCCCTCTGTTTCAGAATACGAGTTCATATTATCTATTATCTTTTCATGTAATCATCGTGATCTTTTGTCACATTCAATAGTTCCGTTTTGATATTAAATTGCAGCCATGGTATTCTTCATAAGTTGTTTAGATAGAGGTCATCAAAATTTAATATAAATCTGAGGTTGTCTCTATATTTAAAAACTATTTCAAGCCAGAAGATGGGAAGTCCATGAAACCAATTTCACTACTTTAGCGACGTAAAAACTATGTTCCATGACATTTGTATTGATACTGGGTGGATTTCTGATTTCTCATATTGGTAAATGCAGGCAGTTGACCATCCTTACCTTGTGGTATGTTCTAGGGCAGCTACTGCAAAAGCTGAAGCCTTGATCGAAGCCAGTAGTGCTCATCAATTATGCGCTCGATGCCATGATACAGTGGAAGATCCCGTTGTAGGTTATCAATTTTTTATTCCCACCGTCCCTAAATGAATCACTTTTTTTCAAAAAACAAATAATTGTCCCAAAATGAATTTGTGGAAGTTAATAATTCCTCCCTCGTCAAACAAGTTCTACACTCTTACACTCATGATGCAATATGGTGAGATCATTAAGGGTCTGTAGGTACTTGTACTACTGAAATGCTAAATTCAATCTTTTTACAACTTTCCCTCAAAATGAAACTTGGACATTTATTTAGGGACGGTGGGAATAGTTCTGTGTGTATGCAAATCTACATTTTTTGTGTCAGTGGGTAAGTAGTTGGGGGTTGGGGATTGAAATTTTTATTAGACACACCAAAGTACATTACCAAAAGAATCTCTAGCAAGCTCTTCATCTAGCATTTCTGGAGGCCTTTGAAAGGAGGGTTTTTCTATCTCAACCTTTTCCAACCCTTATCATGCATTAACCTCCCAACCATCAATGTGAGTATAAATATGTTTGACATTTGTCTCTGCCTTTTTATTTCTTTCTACTACCTATGTCCTAAAATGAATGATCAATTTTTTTCCTTTCAAATTGGCATGGTTATAACATGACTAATGTTTTTGAGTACCATAATGCGATGGTACGTGGTTCTTCATCAAAGCTCCGCGATGCTCACCAATGGAGAGGAAGCCGCAGAATTGCCGCATATGCTCTGGGGTAGGAAAGTCATTTGACCTTGAATATATTCAACTTCTGTCACTTGGTAATATCTAAATTTTAAGTATGATCGAACCTCAGTTTGGCTCTTTAGGGGCCGCAAAGAATGAGGTTCATTCCTTCCGTTTGATTTAGTTGCTGACTTTTCATAGAAAAGCGTTTATTATATTAAAAGTGTGTTTTACCCAGAAAATGATAAGCAGAAATGTATTAATTTGGGGAATTTGGTGCACCGGAAAGCTAATTAATTGAAGATGGTATATCTGATGGAGTTTTACACTATTAAAAGTTGGATGGATCATTCTTTAGGCACGACACATTCACATAAATGTGAAACTATCATGAAATGGTGGATGATTCTCTCGTGAAGATTTTTTTTTGTCTGGTATAGCGACAAGTCAGATAAATGTGGTCATCAAATTAATAATGTAGTATGCATATAACCCCTCCGCCCCACTCAACATAGGATTATGTCCAACTAATGTGGCTAATTAGAAAATGGGCTTGGAACTAAATGGAATCAATCAATTAGTGGGGTGTGTATGCTTTTTCCTTTTTAGTTGTTTTGAATGCTAAGACCCAAGATTAATTTAGCACTTTATAAAGCGGTCAGGAGCTTGTGTTATGTGGTATGGTTTGTTGTTTGAGGTTTTATTCAGCTGCATTACAGGTAATAGAAGTTTCTGTTGACAGTACTTTGGCTCAAGTGATCTAAACATTTTTTCCCTCCAAAACTATATCAGAATTTGAAAAGTCATTTTCATTACTTTTCATACATTTAATAATTACACTATTTTTTAATCATAATTATTACACTATTAAAAAGAGATATTTGCTAAATAAAAATTGTACAAGTTTATCATAGCATTTTATACCTTTTATGAATTATTATAAGAAATCTTGTAAAAAAAAATTGTTGCAATTTAAATTTTCTTTCGATTAGTCATTAAAAATAACTTATAAAAGTGTACTTACTCCCTCTAAATATTATCCAATTTATAGTGCTCTTTCAAAAATAAAATATTATTAGATTTTTTATTCTTTAACCAATGAAAAAGGTTATTAAAAGACAAAATATTAAATTATTGATTTATCTCATTCACAAAATTCTAAACGATGTTGAGTCAGCTCTAATAAAGTTGATTTTTTTTAAAGAATGAAGTATATCTTTTAATTTCTAACTAAGACTAACATTATATGAAATTTGATTATAGTATTTTCAAATAAATATAAACTATAATTATAAATTAAATGATAAATATTTTAATATTCGTAAATATGAGTAACGTGTTATAAAACTTAACTATATTTAAAAAAAATGATAAATGCATAGAATTATAAAATTAACTTTTAGTTAGTAGTATGATTAGTATTTTCTGTTTTAATATTCATGGGTATATTTACTTAATAAAATATTTTTAGTATTTATTTATTTAGTTAGTTAATTCTTTAAAGCACAAATTTATCAAATAATGTTCTTCTTTTAAAAGACAATATTTGTAAAAAATAGGTGATCAAGTGATGTTAATGTCACTTCCTTTATAAACATTTTAAAACTTTGATATATGGTATTGATATTGAAAATAAAGGTGAATATTTCACTGATAATAATAAATATTTCAATATGTACAATTCAATTTGTTAGTTATATGTGTAATATTATTGGATTAATCCAATGACATATTTTTGTTGAAATAAATATCTTTAAAATTATATTTTCTTAAATTATTATTATTTTTATATCTTTGCGTTATGAAACAACAAATGTTGTTTACAAAGAAAATTTTCAAAATTTGTAGTTGTTATTGTTAGTTCCATTATGAATATTTTTAATGACATTTTTAGCAATTTTTTTTTTTAGTTTTCGTTATTTCTCACAGTTTGTTGGTCGTGCGTTTAACGCACGGGTGTTATACTAGTTTTCTCCTAAAGATTTTATTTTTTGCCCTGTCAAAAATTCAGCACTACAACCGGTTTGTGTTTTACAGAACGTAGGCACGTGACGGACTGGACGTGGGCACGTCATGCTACCGCGAGAACACTCTTGTACAGAAGCTAGGCAAACCATGCGCCTTGACCAGTGCGACTGCGCACTTGCAGTTTAGCGACAGACCAGAGAAGGATTCTCAAGATTTGAGAAATATTATGTTTTCCTTGTATAATAGGAGATCATATAGTTTAAGTAGGAGATTGTGTAGAATACTTTCCGAGTACTTTTACATATACATATAGTTTAAGTAGGAGATTGTGTAGAATACTTTCCGAGTACTTTTACATATACTACGACTTTCAATAATTTGTATATATATATGGCTTGTACAGTAGAAAGAAGACGAAAAAAATTATTTTCTTTCTCTCTTTCTCAGTTTTAACTGTTTGATTTTTCTCCCGTTCAAAAATGTTCAAGGCAATGGGCATATTCTATTTTGACAGACACCAGCTTATGTAGGCTAGCCATACTCAGGTTTAAAGGTGCATATAAAATTGTATAAATATTAAGCAATCTAACGATTAGCATATATAGAAGCAGTGGCTCATTTGTTAAGTGCTTTGTTTACGAAATGGCAAGAGTTCGACTTCCCTCCCCCTTACCTTCATTTCCTTGCAAATTTCTGAAACTTGTATTAAAAACGAAAAGCCTGTAGGTCCGCCTACCCATTTAAACGGACAAACAGAGCAGGTCGGGTACCACTATAAAGGGCGGGTCGGAGCGGGCTTGGCCTGCGGGCAACAAGACGGGTTAGTCTGCCTAGTTCGTGGGCTTGTTTTTGGCGGGCCGAGTCGGGTCGACCCGTGTGTGCATCATCAACTGCAACATAACAATATCTCACATTTTTTTAGCTCTAGTTAGATTTTTGAATGTTAAGTTTTTAGAGCAGGCATAATGATGAGCGACGGATAAGCGAATCTGGTAAATGAGCGAATTTTGGCCCACATAAACTGGAATTCTTTCCAATTTTTTCGCTCACGACATCTTTATAATTAATAAAAATAATAAATTAGTTTTTTTATTATATAAATTAATGATATAAACTAATTTTTTTATTTGTCCACGTAACAAAATAAATTTATTTTATTTTATTATTTTTGTTATAGTTGCAATTCTTTGTAAATCAAACACCTATAAATAAATATCAATTTGATATCTAAAACAAATAAATATCAATTTGCTATCTAAAACGTTAAACACATGAAAATAATAACTTAACAAATAACTTACATACGAAAACAAATTATGCCAATTGTAGATAAAATGCGATATATATTAAGAGTTGCTAATCGCATGTATAATGGGGAGTTGTTAAAAATAAATTTAAAATGAGTAAAATTTTTATTTTTTTGACCGGGGGGGGTGGAGAGTTGTAAAATATAATATAATACAAGTAATTTTTTTACGAGGGGGTGGGGTAGGGGGTTGGGTAGGAGGTGATTGATGTGACGGGTAAACGTGGGGGTGTATGGAAAGTTAGGTGTTTGAATGAGGGTGTCAACATTTATCGGAAATTGTAATGCGGAGGAAAAATCCGCAAGTCATTTTACTTGAAAAAGTGGGGAAAATATTTTTTCAATTTGTCGCTGCTTACCAAACACCGAAAAATGAGAAAAATATTTTCCCAAAAAACAAATTAGTCTCTTTTATATTGGAATTGAGGGAGTATATAACTAGAATTCCTTTTTAATTCAACTTTAATGTTTTCATCTTAATGATGAAAGAAATACTACTACCTAAGTAATCGATAATTAATTAGTGGGTTTTTACAAGAATAAAAAAAGAAAAAATCTAAGCTTGATGAGTTTCGAACTTGGTCCACAGGATGAAATGGAACATCCTTACCAATTAGGCAAAATAATGCCATATGCTCTTTAAACTATTAAAGTATATATTATCTAAAATATCATTTTTTTTTAAAATTTAGCCACTTTTTTAAATCTTTCAAGCCAAAACCTTACAAAAAACGCGTTTTTCTTTAAGCTTAGAAAAAACGTGTTTTGTTTCCCCCGCTATGCCAGTGTTATAACAAAGTGCCAGTTAAACAAGTGTCAGTGTTAGTGTAACAAAGTGCCAGAGTAAAAAAAGTGTCAGCGTTAGTGTAAAAAAGTGTCAGTGCATATATATTAAGTGCCAGTGTAAAAAATGTCAGTGTTAGTATAACAAAGCGTCAGTGTTAGTGTAACAAAGTGCCAGTGTAAAAAAGTGTCAGTGTATGTATATTAAGTGTCAGTGTAAAAAGTGTCGGTGTTAGTGTAACAAAGTGCCAGTGTTAGTGTAACAAAGTGCCAGTTTAAAAAAGTGTCAGTGCATGTATATTAAGTATCAGTGCATGTATATTAAGTGTCAGTGTGTATAAAAGTGCCATTGTTAGTGTAACAAAGTGCCAGTGTAAAAAAGTGTCAATGTTAGTTTATTAAGTGTTAGTATAAAAATAATTTTTTCTAAGTTTAGAAAAAAAGCGTTTTTTGTAAGACTAACTCATATTTCAAGTATATAGGTAATTAAATGCTTATGCTATGAATATTATATAATCATAAATAAATAAAGGTATAATTAGTTAAAAGGAAATATGCACAAAACAACAAATATTTTAAGATAAATTTAATTTTTTAAAAATGTATATATTTTGTGAAGAAGGAAGTATAGTTTATCGCATTCATCCATTTTATTTTTGATTGTCCACATTAATAATTAAGATTATTGTTAGATATTATCACTTTAGTGATAATATTTACGTATATATCTTGTATATTTACATTCCTAGTTTCTAGCAATTTGGTAAATAGATAGGTACGTAGTTGACATAGATAGAATCGACAATTGTGGGATTGATTTACTGCTGATCTCTTCCCATAATTCACGTTTGTAAAGACTTGTATTTATACACTTTGAATGGAATGAGAATGAGAGGAAAAGATTATCAGTTTATATGGTATCACGAGAGGTCTAGGGCAAAATTCTTCAGTTGTGCCTCCTTCGTGTCCTAAGTCGTTATTCTCCTCTCTATCCGTGTCTTCTTCTCTTTCTCGGCCATGTCTAGTTCTCGAGGTCCCCTTCATCCGGCCATGGCGGTCACAAATATCAAGAATAGCATCACTGTTACTCTTGAACTCGAGAATGTTCAATATGCAACATGGGCTGAAGTTTTCAAAGTGCATGCTCGATCTCTCCAGATCCTTCATCATATTGTTCCGCCCACGACCAAAAGGAAGGAACCCACCACAGATGAGGAGATCGAAATGCACGATACTCTGGATGCAAAGGTGCTTGGTTGGTCTCCGGATCTTCTTAACACCATCTTGGAACCAGGTCAGACGGCAATGGCAGCTTGGGATACCTTGAAGGACATCTTCGAGGATAACAAAAACTCACGCACGGTTAGCCTTGAGGAGGAATTCACATCCACGCTCATGGAACACTTCCCTTCCGCCACCTCCTACTGTCAACAATTGAAGCAGATCGCAGATCAGTTGAAGAATGTTGGCTCACCGGTGGGTAATGATCGCATGGTATTACAGATGGTAGCTGGCTTGACAGAAGCATATGGTGGTGTGGCTACTCTTCTTCGTCAAATGAGCCCTCTCCCTAAATTTCATCAAGCCCGTTCCATGCTTATTCTTGAAGAGACGGGGCTGCAAAAGAAAGCATTCACAACCTCTGCCTCTGCCATGATGGCTCGTGATGTGGCTCCACCTCTTACAGGTTTGCTTCCTACACCACCTGTTAATGGTGGCCAGAAAAATCGAGGCAATGGTAAGAAGGGGAAAGGCAGTGGTAAGAATGGGGTCATCAAATTCGGCTGGATCAAAATCTGGTGCTGCTTCAGTTAACCATGGGACGGGTTCGGCTCAGTTTGATAGGGCTCCAAATCAGTGGTCTGGTACACAGAATTAGTGGAACGGACAAGGGCAAGCACCGTGGAGCGGGGCTTGGAATTGGCCGTGGGCAGTGCCGCCTTGCCCTTATCCAACAGCGGCCACTCCCTGGCCCAGAAATCCTCTTACAGCGGGCCGCCAGCAGCACGGGGCACATGGCACCAGGCCGCAGCAGGCTTCAGGGCTGAACAAAAAAACCGACGGACCGGACCGGACCGATAGAACCGGACCAGACCAATGAAAACCGGACCAATCCAATAGAATTGGTTTGGTTCTGGTCCCAAATTTATATGAAACCGATTATTTGGGTTGGTCCTGGTTTTTAAAAAAATATATATGGTCCTGGACCGAACCCGGACCGGATCGATTATGTATATATTATGTATAATATATATATTTATTTATTTATTCATAATTTCAAATTCCTAATTTCCAAAAAAAAAAAAAAATTGCTCTGACCTTATCCATCCAGCGACATTACAAGTTTACAAAAACCCTAACCCTATCTCTTTCATTTCCTCCGTTTGGTTTTCTATCCCTCTCTAGACCGATAGAACCGGACCAGACCAATGAAAACCGGACCAATCCAATAGAATTGGTTTGGTTCTGGTCCCAAATTTATATGGAACCGATTATTTGGGTTGGTCCTGGTTTTTAAAAAAATATATATGGTCCTGGATCGAACCCGGACCGGATCGATTATGTATATATATTATGTATAATATATATATTTATTTATTTATTCATAATTTCAAATTCCTAATTTCCAAAAAAAAAATTTTTTTTGCTCTGACCTTATCCATCCAGCGACATTACAAGTTTACAAAAACCCTAACCCTATCTCTTTCATTTCCGCCGTTTGGTTTTCTATCCCTCTCTCTCTCTCTACGCTTTTCCTCTCTCTCGTCTTTTTCTCATCTCAATTCTCAACCCTAGAAATCAAATTGTTTTTTCATGGCGGCGCCCTGATTTTGACTCAGCTGTCCAACCATGACACCGCCATCGATCTCTACCGACAGCGCAGCTGTAACGAAAGTAATTAATCTACGACGTAGATCTGTTTTTTCGTGTGAGATTGCAGAACATCATTACTCTGTTATTTTGCCTCTCAAATCTACAATAAAAGGTAATGATTTAATGAGATTTTGATATTATTTTCTCAGTCTCTACCTCCAATCTACTCGTATTTTCAATTTTCTTACAATTTTGCATCTGAATTTAGTTATTAGGGCCTGAATCATATTTATGTTTTTCTCTTTTGTTCCTCTATTTCAGTTAATTTGTTGTATGTCTGAATATTTTTATTTGAACTTTGTTTATGTAATCATCCTATATTTTGGTTTCATGAAAAAAAAATAGTTGTTTCTTGTTTTATCTTTAGAAAAAAATATATAGTAGTGCAACTTGTGGAACCGATGGAACCGGACATGGACCGAACCATTGGAACCTGACCAATGTGACCGGTCCTGTAATGTAATGGTCTGGTCCTGGTCCTGAATTTAGACAGAACCGAACAATTGATCTGGTCCCTTTTTTTTTGAAATTTTGATAAAATCCGAACCAATCCGGACCGTGAACACCCCTAGCAGGCTTACATGGCTTCTGGTCCTCCTCCTTCACCAACAGACGTGGAAGCGGCAATGCACACGCTGAGTATGGCCCCTCCTCCTCCGAATTGGTTGATGGATTCAGCCGCCACATCTCATATGACTTCCTCGTCAGGTACTCTTACGCCCTATTTTAATTCGAGTACACATCATGGCATTATTGTAGGAAATGGTCATTCGATTCCTATTAAGGGTTATGGGCATTCTAGTTTGTCTTCGTCTCATCCTCAACTCACTCTTAAAAATGTTCTCCATGCTCCTAACATAATTACAAACCTTGTGTCTGTTAGAAAATTCACTACTGATAATTCGGTTTCCGTAGAATTTGACCCATTTGGTTTTTCTGTAAAGGATTTCAAGACGGGGAGACAACTTATGAGATGTGAGAGTAGAGGGGATCTTTATCCGGTCACAAGCCACAAGTCGTCCAATTCTCAGTTTGCTTTTGCTGTTTCTTCACCAAGTTTATGGCAATATCGTTTGGGTCACCCCGGCATTCCTGTTATGAATTCTCTTGTCAAGAATAAATTCATAGATTGTAGTAGGTCTACAGTTAATCATGTATGTCAAGCATGTTCACTAGGCAAACAGGTTAAACTTCCTTTTGATGATTCTACTTCTAGTACGTTATTTCATTTTGATATAATACATAGTGACTTGTGGACATCTCCGTATTAAGTTCTTCTGGCCATAGATATTATTTACTTTTTTTTGGATGATTATTAACGTTATTTATGGGTTTTTCCTTTAGCTCATAAATCGGATGTGTACCCTACATTTTTGACTTTTCGCACTTTTATCAAAACTCAATTTGAGCGTAACATTAAAAATTTTCAATGTGATAATGGACGTGAATTTGATAATAAGCATTTTTGGGAGTTTGGTAAACTGCATGGGCTATCTCTTCGTCTTTCTTGCCCTTACACATCTCCTCAAAATGGAAAATCCGAACGAAAAATCCGCACAATAAATAATATGGTCCGTACGTTTATGACTCATGCCAATCTTCCTTCAAATTTTTGGCATCATGCCGTTCATATGGCAACGTACATGCTTAATATTCTTCCAAACTCGTCACTTAATTTTATTTCTCCGCTCCAAGTATTATATCTTAGAGCACCTACTTTTTCTCATCTTCGGATTTTTGGTTGCTTGTGTTACCCGTTGATCCCGTCCACCACTATCAATAAACTTCAAGCTCGTTCGACACCATGTGTCTTCTTGGGTTATCCCGACAATCATAGGGGGTACAAGTGTTATGACTTTGCATCTAGAAAAATCATCATTTGTCGTCATGTTATATTTGATGAGAATCGTTTCCCATTTCAGTATATACATGAAAATATCCCCTCTGCGTATAATTTTTTGGATGATGACATATCTCCATATGTGCTCGACAATCTTTCTCCCACCGCCCATTATCCTTTTGTGGCCCAACCCTCACAACCAGCCCAACCTGAGCCTGCCTCTCCTCCGACAGTTCTTTCTTCAGCTGCTCCTCCTTTGGTCTCTCCAAATATTGGTGTTCCTACAAACCCACCTCTTCACATTTCGCCTCCTCGGCCCACTGCCATAGATACTCAAGCTGGTCCTATTCCCTTGACTCGTGGACCAGTGACTCGAAGTCAACATGGGATAGTTAAACCCAAAATCCCCTTTAGTCTATACACTGCAGTCTCTAAATCTCCTATTCCAAAATCCCCTATCTTTGCCCTTAATGATCCTAATTGGAAGATGGCAATGCATGATGAATATGATGCTCTTATTAACAATAGGACGTGGGAGTTGGTGCCCCGTCCACCTCATGCTAACATTATCCATTCATTGTGGATTTTTACTCATAAAGACAGAGTTGATGGAACGTTTGAAAGACACAAGGCTCGCCTTGTTTGTGATGGAAAAACACAACGCATTGGTATAGATTGTGGCGAGACTTTTAGCCCGGTAGTCAAACCGGCAATTATTCAGACAGTTTTGAGTATTGCAATTTCGAGAAAATGGGCAATGCATCAACTTGATGTTAAAAATGCCTTTTTGCATGATGATCTCAATGAAACGGTATACATGTATCAACCTCTTGGTTTCTGTAGCACGAAGTTTCCTGATCATGTTAGTTTGCTTAAAAAGTCACTTTATGGGCTTAAGCAAGCTCCTCGAGCGTGGTACAAACGTTTCGCAGATTTTGTTACATCTTTGGGCTTTGTTCAAAGTCGTTGTGATCACTCTCTGTTTATTTTTCGGGATAATGGTGTTATGGCTTATTTGTTAGTTTATGTCGATGACATAATTTTGACGGCCTCTTCCGAGTTGGTTTGTTCCAGGATTATCTCTTCATTGAGTGCTGAATTTGCCATGAAAGACTTGGGCACTCTTAGTTCATTCTTTGGCATAGCTGTGACTCACCATTCGGATTTATTATTTCTCTCACAACGGAAGTATGCACTAGAAATTGTTGAAAGGGCAGGCATGGCATCCTGTAAACCATGTTCTACTCCTGTTGACACCAAACCCAAGTTGAGCGCACATACAAGTTCACCCTTTGCTGATCCATCCAAGTATAGAAGTCTCGCCGGGGCACTTCAATACCTGACTTTTACAAGGCCGGACATCACGTATGCTGTTCAACAAATGTGCTTATTTATGCATGATCCCCGAGAGGAACATATGCAAGCACTAAAGCGAATAATTCAGTATATCCAAGGTACGTGTGACTATGGACTACATTTATTTGCTTCTTCGACTTCATCTCTTGTCTCGTTTACTGATGCGGATTGGGGCGGGTGTCCGGATACGAGACGATCTACTTCGGGGTATTGTGTGTTCTTGGGGTCTAATCTACTTTCTTGGTCCGCCAAATGACAAGCTACTATCTCTCGATCTAGTGCAGAGGCTGAATATAGGGGTGTAGCAAACGTCGTCTCCGAATCATGTTGGCTACGGAATTTGCTTCTGGAGCTTCATTGTCCCATACGGCAAGCCACTTTGGTATTTTGTGACAACGTAAGTGCGGTGTATCTTTCGGGCAATCCGGTACAACACCAACGTACTAAACATATCGAAATGGACATCCATTTCGTGCGAGGCAAGGTAGCTCGCGGTGAAGTTCGCGTTCGACATGTTCCGTCTCGACATCAAGTGGCTGATATATTTACAAAGGGACTACCTTCGGTTCTTTTTCTTGATTTTCGGGACAGTCTAAATGTAAGGTTACCTCCCGTTTCGACTGCGGGGGAGTGTTAGATATTATCACTTTAGTGATAATATTTACGTATATATCTTGTATATTTACATTCCTAGTTTCTAGCAATTTGGTAAATAGATAGGTACGTAGTTGACATAGATAGAACCTACAATTGTGGGATTGATTTACTGTTGATCTCTTCCCATAATTCACGTTTGTAAAGTCTTGTATTTATACACTTTGAATGGAATGAGAATGCAAGGAAAATATTATTAGTTTTTAATTATTTTTCTAATACACTTGATCTATTTAGTTCACCCATTGCCCCAACTCCAAGTTCGGCATAGTGCAGATATGATGAATTTGCATGCACAATACTTCCTCCGTTTCGTTCGAAAAGAAAAGTGGGCATTGAACGAGAATTAAGAAAAATGTATGATAGAATAAATATTGTGAGTATGAAAAGTGATGTAGGAGAAATAATTTAGGACAGTGGATAGTAAGTGAATAGTTATTATTAATATGATAAGTGAGTCATATAAATACAAAAGTATTACTCCCTCCGTTCCGGGTTAAGATTCTTAGTTTGACTTGATACGGGAATTAAGAAAAAATAAATGTTGCGAGTATGAAAAGTAAAGTAGGAGAAAGAAAGTGGGTAGAGAGTTTTTGTTGTGAGAATGACAAGTGGGTCATATTGTCCATTTTAGGTAATAAAGCAACTAAAAATCTTAAACTGGGACAGACCAAAGGAAAATAAAAACCTTAAATCGGGACGGAGGATTTTTTTTTTTTTTTTTAATATTTTGGGAGTGTCTTTTTAAATATATGAGATATTCAAAATGAAAATTTTGTAATTTTTCTAATGGGACAGAAAAAATACTCCCTCCGTCCCGGTCCATGCTTCACCATTTTGGTGAAGCACGCAAATTAAGAAAGCAATATATATATTCAAAAATAATGGGAGTGGGAGAAGGGTTGCGATAGGGAAGAAGTGCATGGATATGACAAGTGAGACTCATAATTTAAATGTGTGAGAGAGAAAAGTTAGTGGGTATAATAGAATATTAATAAACCTTTTTCATTTTAGAAAAGGTGAAGCTTTTACCGAAACACTCATTTGAGTAAAAGGTGAAGCTTCGAACGGAACGGGGGGAGTAAGTGTTTTAAGCATGCAAAATTAATGATGTCAATCCAGACTTTATCAACTAGTCTAACTTAACCCCTTTACTGATTTGGACAAATGGAGATTAATTTTTTTATATACTCCTACTTCTAGAAAAAAAGTATCTTTTTCGTCCCAAAAGTACTTTAAATTTTACCTTTACGTTCGTAAATATTTTTTTTTACCTTTTCATCCTTGACCTATCGTTTTAAGGATGATGCAGTCACTCCAGTTAACGGACGTTTAATAATCTGTTAACTTCGTCTGAGCTGGCATCTACCTGACGTTTTTCGTCCTACATGGCGATGAAGTGGCAATTTCATTGCATAGTTAAATTTACAAGGGCAAAAATGTTAAAACTAAAACTACAAGGGCTCAAAACTGAAAAAATAAAACTGAAAAAGAAAATCTCTTCCTCTTTTCCTTTCTTCAACCTTCTTCTTCACCACACTCCATCCCCAGCTCCACCCACCATCGCCGCCACTCTCCCACGCCGTCGCCCTTCTCTCTGCCCTCCAGCTCCGGCATCGGCTCCGAAACGCCACAAGGCCCACAACCCGTGTTACCCCAAAGCTCCATTTCCAGATCTAGTATTTTGAAGAAGACGAAGAAAAATGGAAGACTTGGGATCGCGATTTGAAGATGAACGTTGAGGCATGGGTTCGATCCAAACTCAGATCTTGGATTTTGGTGATGCTTCCAGAGAAGGAGGAGGCATGGGTTCGTTACATATGATTTTTGTGCTCATATGACTTTTTTTTCTCAATAATTGTTGTATTTTATTTAATTGTTGTATTTTCTTTTGTTAAAGTCTGAGGTTCCACCTTAAAACCAATTGGTGATAAGGGGAGTAGCCCAGGATCTTTATATATTATAGGCAAGGTTTGTCAATTCCCAATGTGGGATAATATCTCTAACACGCCCCCTCACGTGTAGCGGGCTTTGCCAAAGCTTACAACGTGGACTTATCAATCGGGTGGCGCGGAGTAACATCGTGGGCCGTTGGGCCTGCACGAGTAAGAACCTGCTCTGATACCATGTTAAAGTCTGAGGTTCCACCATAAAACCAATTGGTGATAAGGGGAGTAGCCCAGGATCTTTATATATTATAGGCAAGGTTTGTCAATTCCCAATGTGGGATAATATCTCTAACATCTTTAATTGTTGTATTTTCTTTAATTGGATTTCACGTTTTTGTTCATGAATTTACCTGATTCTTCTAAGCCAAGATCTGTGTTTTAACAGTCCATATTTCATAGCTTCCATTGTTGACTATTTTGTTCTTTTTTCCTGGGTTTGAATGTTTGACCTTTTCAAATTTGCGAGAACGTTCTTTAAATTTGGTCAATTCTGTGCCCTATATTGGAAAATATGCTTCTTTCTTATGTTTATTGATGAGAGAATTCATTTTTTTTTGGAACAGGAATTGATTTGAGATGCTTCAACATTCAAGGGCATTCAGGGTTGACCTATTTTTTTGCTTGAACAGAGAAGGAGAGTATTGATTATTTGATTTGCAGCTTTTTTTTTCAATCAAAGTTGGATATTTAATTATTTTTGGAGAAAACCCAACTCGATTTTGCTCATTTTGGTTGGATTCTGGGACGGATAGAGAGAAATTTAATTCTTAGAAAAGGGTTTTTCTTGAATTTAGTTGATTAGTAAGTGAAATGAGCTGTATGGTGGCGTTTGGTGTTGAATATGACGGTGGTGTGTTTGATTTGGTGTTGATGGCGGTGGTCGATGATGTTTGTGTGGTGATGGCGGTGGCGGCGGCGGCTGTATGGTGGGTGTGTTGGTAGTAATGGTTGTTTACTTGTGTTCAAGAAATATAAGGAAATTAAAAATTAAAAAAATTGAATGAATTACTTATATTTTGTTTATTAACCCAATCAATGATATGTTGTCATAAAATAATATACAAAATAAATTAGTGAAATAATATACAAAATAAATTAGTGAGAGTGCTTAAAATAAAATTAGTTGAAGATAAAATATCATTTATTATTTAATTTAAATAATTATTTCAAAATTTACACTTTCCTCCTCTTATGTATTCAAAACTTTCCATTGTTGTTTTAATTGCTTAGTAAGCTCCACGTAGGATAAAATGTGACAACTTGGCGCCATCTCAAGTGGAGTTAACGGATTATTAAACGCCCGTTAACTGGAGGGACTACATCATCCTTAAAACGATATGTCAAGGATGAAAAGGTAAAAAAAATTGTTTACGGACGAAAAGGTAAAACTTAAATACTTTAGGGACGAAAAAGGTACTTTTCTCCTCCTACTTCCTTTCTGTCTAATTTGAATGACTTATTTGTTTCAAAATAAATGACTTTTTTAAAAAAAAAATTATAAAAAAAACTTGACCGTTATGTTTTTCATAATTCATCATACTCCCTCCGTCTTTCTATTTTTATATTAGATTTTAAGCAATAATTATAGATTAATATAAGCCAAAAACTTGTAAAAAATGCATTTTTTTAAGCTTAACAAAAAACGTGTTTTTCACCAGTCGCACTCGGCCTCATTCTCTCTCTAAACGGCTTGCTCCCATCCGCCGACGAGAAATAAAAAGAAACTCACCTTTCTTATTCTTTCAAATTAAAGAGCAAAACAAAATTTTCAAGAAACCAAACCAAATATATATTGTAACTTAAGATTAGGGTTTCGATTCTCCTATTTTATCCAACCAACAACTCCGATTTGAGTTCTAATGCGTTAAATTGATAGTTGAAGTTTTGGGGTTTACGAAAATGGCGACCGAATGTCGGAGGAAGAAGAAGAAGAAACGAAGCTGGTTGGAGGGAATCAACATCTAGTGGTGGACTTTTAACTTACCTTGCCATTTATCATCGCCGACGCCGCTGTGATTGCAATGGAAAGAAGATTGACGACGTTGGTAAATTGTTTGATTTGGTAAATTGAAAGAATGGTGTGCAGGGGACTGGGTAATTAGATGCCAGTGTATGTGTTTTGGAGTGCCATTTCTTGTGTTTTGGAGTGCCAGTGCATGTGTTTATGAGTGCCAGTGCTTGTATTTTTGAGAGCCAACAAAAATTATTATCAGTATTTTTGAGTGCCAGTGTATGTATTTTTGAGTGCCAGTGCATGTGTTTTTTGAATGCCAGTGCATGTGTTTTTGAATGCCAGTGCTTGTGTTTTTGATAGCCAGCAAAAATGTTAGTGTAACAAAGTGCCAGTGTTAATGTAACAGATTGCCAGTGTGAAGAGTGCCAGTTCATGTATATAAAAGTGCCCGTGTAAAAAGCGCCAGTGCCAGTTTAACAAAGTGCCAGTGTTTGTTTACACTGGCACTTTGTTAAAATGGTACTACAAACACTGACACTTTGTTAAACTGACACTGACACTTTTTTACACTGGTACTTTGTTACACATTCACTGGCACTTTGTCACACTGACACTTTGTTAAACAGGCACCAGCATAAACGGGGAAACACAAAACACGTTTTTCCTAAGTACCAGAAAAAATGCGTTTTTCATAAGACCAACTCTTAATATAATTACTTTAATATAAATTTAAAATTTATAATTAATACTCCCTCCGTCTCATAAAACATTACCCCTTTTACTATTTTGGACGTCCCACTTTAAAGTCCCACTTTCCTAAAAAGGAAAATTTTTAATGCTTTTTTATTCATGGGACCCACTTGTCATACTCACAACACTTTTCAAATTTTCTATTCTCTCCGCTCATTCTCTCTCCTCCCACTCACAACACCTACTTTAATAACATTATTTCTTATTTTCCGTTCTCAACAGTAAAAGTAAAGGGGTAATATTTTATGGGACGGAGGGAGTACTACTTATCAACAATACTATTAATAAAATGTTTAAATTTTTATTAGAGTAATTGAATATCCCTAAAATAATTGAAAGTTCATTCCAAAAAATTTGAAAAAGATCATTTTGAAACGGAGTGTGGAATGAAAATTCTTCCGGCCAACGTCGTCCTCGGCCGGCAAATTTGTCCTCCCCAGGTCGGTGATCTAAACACATAAAGCTCCTTCATCATGTACTGTTTTTGATTTCGAAATCTGACTAATTTCTAAATTCTTGCTACAGTCTGTTACTCTGATCTTCCATGCTTGTTTTCTTGTTATATATCAGTTGAATGATGACTGTCTAACTGTCTTTGATTCTTAAATTTGATTTACTTACCCAAAAAATTCACTGTTCACCTACTGTTCGATATATTTCCCAAGTGAAACTAATACACTAAATTAATTTTTAATACAACAACGGATTATCAAGCCAAAGTTTGGGCATAAAACTAATTGTGGGTATAGAGGACTGAGTTGATAGGATATCCTTTCATCGTTTCTTGACTAGGTCAGAAGTTGCAGTAGGTGAAGACTATAGGCTAAGCAAGCAGCATTTACTCAACATTGGTGTCGATCGATCGGGTTGCCATTGTAAATGTGGAAGCTCATAGCTTTTAGTAGTATTTGGTCAGAGTCTTTCGGAAGCACTAGCATTCTCTATGTGCCTTTTCTATATCTTCATTGAGCAATAAGCTTCCATGGTTGATACGAGTGTGTTTTCCCTATTAAAAAACGTATCTCAGCTACTTGTACAATAAACAAGTTTGATTTCTTGACAGGGGTTGTTTGACTTTCAAGCAATTTGAAATGCAATTAAGAGAATCCCTTGAAAAATTAGTTGATCTTATTGGTTTCGTATGACTTAAGGATGTTGGCATTGGAAAGGAAACTTAAGTACCAGGGCCGGCCCAAGGGGGGGTCAGTGAGGGCAACCGCCCGGGGCCCTTAGTGGTAAGGGGCCCATTCTTAAATAGGCTATAGTGTATATGGTATGTATATGTTTTTTTATAACTATAATAAATATTTATATGTTTGTTAATTACACATAATTTGAGAAAATAACTGTATGTTAGTATTCTACGTAGGTCTCTTAATTTTTTTTCCTTGTAGTTGATGGTTGCCGAAGTTGTTGACCGGAGAAGATGGGGAGGGGTGACCTAAGGTGATGGTGGTTGCAGAGAAAGTAAATTGATAAATAGGGTGGAATTAGGAAAATGAGGGGGTGAACTTAGAAAATGAGAAGGACAATGTAATTATAAAGATAGGGATTATATGGTTAGATGAAATATTTCTTGTTTTATGAGGTAAAATTGGTTAAAAATGGAGCCTGACTCTTAACCCGGAAAGAATCTTGACCCAACCACTCCGCCACCATGTGCTGTGGCCTATAATGTGTGGCGGACCTGGCTAATAAGTACACTAGATTTGTTTTCATTTTTATATTTTTAATCTTGTTTATGAGAAATATAACACTGAATTGAGCTGGTTTTGCATGTTTATCTCTGCAAGCTGCTCATATTCTGCAGCATTAACTTGCTCTCACGTAGGCACTGGCCATACTTGTGGCAAGGGGCCCCTTCAATTATAGAAAATGCACAATTTAGCACCTTCAAATTTATAGAAAATGGTTCTTTACTACTAAAAACAATGAATTTATACATTGTGACCCCCTTATTTTTAAGTAAGGTTTGCACTAAATTATTATTTTGACACCTAAATTTGAATACCCATATTATGTTCATCCCTTAAGCAATTTTTACCCCCGTTCCGATTTTTTTTTTTTTTTGACTTCGCCACTGCACATAGGTAGAGAGACTTGCTTAACTTAGATGACTGATGGAAAATACCTCAGGAATATGTGAAGTTCTTTGTTAAATTTTTTCGGCAATTTTTTTTAATCATTTGGAAAACAAGCAATTATGTGCTCTTACCTACTATAATATGACCTTAAGCTTATCAGATGAGAGCATATAGAATAAAAATATTGGATCTAGCTCATAAGTTTGACAATTCAATTATTGTCTTTGTTTGTTTGCCAAGTTTTTAACTTCACGACCAAGTCTGAAAACCCGGTTCATTACACATGCAACACGCACTGGCCCACTAAACACATGAACCTTGGCTGATCAAAGACACCATAAACCCACCCAAAAGTCCATGGATGATGTAGTGCCCAAAGGTAATAGGTAGCCTTCGTTGTTTTGATGTGGGATAGGGTATCACATTTAACTTATTGTATGTCTTTTGTTTGTGTTTTCTGAGAAAGATTGAAGAAACTTTCTTTGTAGAGTAATTGATATCAGCTCCTTGTATCAGACTATAGGCAGTGACATCCGTCAGATGCCATGTTCTCTTAATGAAGCTTATGTCACAGCTGCAATATTAGATTATCTAGGCAAACTCATAGAAGGTGTTGACATTGGTGTTGGGTTGACATTGTCAATGAGGAAACGACTTCAATTGTTTCTGTATTAGAGATGAGCACGACTGTGATATCCCCCATCCCACATCGGAAGTATGTGGGAATTTATAATTAGTGTGATATATAGAAGGCCCATACACTACTACTAAGCATCAAATCATCCATTGGACTTTTGGAGGCCTGTGATGGGCTGTGGTTGACCCAATTGAGAATTGAGGAGGTGCTTAGTGGGCCAGTGTGTGGTGCCTACGTAGCGGGTCGGGCTTCGGACTCGAGTCGTTACAACGACTGTATATCATCAATAATACTTATATGTCAAACATGTGGTTTTATTGATCTAATAGTCAAAGGAAGAAAAGCCCCTTTGATCTTCCAAGTGGTCAATGGATCAATTGAATGATGTTTCTTATCAATGCCCTTGTCATCTCTAATTGAGACAGCCATTTCATTCATCAATTACCACCGTTGTCAATTATTATAAATTTGGTCCATGTCTTTAGCTGTTTTTGCATATCAAACTACCAAACTAAATTGTAATGTAAATACTTGTAACTATAGGACTTCCTGAAATTATCACTATTGCCTTGTCAGCTTGTTATTTGTGTGATAGATGCTTGTTGAAATACCCCAAAGAGATAAAACATCATATATCCCTTTGGGGCTGTAAACTTGGGAATTTTCTTAGGAAATAGGTTTTAAATTAAGTGTTAGAATATTGTCATTACGTGATAATATTCTTGTGAATAAATCATGTATATAAACGTGTATGTAAAGTCAATATGTATAGTCAGTATTTATCTCATTCTAGGTAGATTGATATGGTGACTAGAATAAGTCCATTAATTTAGGGATTGATTAGAAACCTACTCCAAGTCATGTTTGTTCTATTTATACACGTTTGATGAATGAAATTCATTAAGGAAAATAATATCTTCTTTTATGGTATCATGAGAGGTCTAGGGCAAAGTTTCTTCCGCTGCGCTCCCTCCGTGAACTCGCCGTTATTTTCATTATTCGTTCTTCTCTCTTACCTCGACTATGTCATCTTCTCGTTCTCTTCATCTGTCTATGGCCGTGACAAACATCCGGAATAACATCTCTGTTGTTCTGGAACTCGAGAACGTGCAATATGCAACATGGGCTGAGGTATTCAAAGTCCATGCTCGGTCTCTTCAAGTCCTCCATCATATTGTCTCTCTGACAAAAGGCAAAGTAAAGGAGCCTTCCACGGAAGAAGAGATTGATTTGTACGACACACTGGATGCGAAAGTGGTTGGCTGGATCTATGGCACTATCTCTCCAGATTTGCTCAACACCATTTTGGTTCCTGGTTAGACGGCCATGGAGGCGTGGAACACCTTGCAGGATATCTTTGAGGACAACAAAAACTCCCGCACTGTTAGCCTTGAGCAGGAGTTTACATTGACACTCATGGAAAATTTCCCATCCGCATCCGCGTATTGTCAGCAGTTGAAACAAATTGCAGATAAGTTAAAAAACGTGGGCTCTCCGGTGGGTAATGACCGCATGGTTCTGCAAATGGTTGCGGGATTGACTGAGGCATATAGTGGGGTGGCTACCCTCCTTCGTCAGAATAATTCACTACCGAAGTTTTATCAAGCCCGGTCTATGCTAACCCTGGAGGAAGCGGGTCTGCAAAAGAAGGCTCAGATGGCGTCAACTATGGTGGCCAGGGACAATATTGGTTCGTTTCCTATTGCTGCTCCTTCCCCATCGTCTGTCCCAACCACCGGTGGTCAAAAGAACCGGAACAATGGCAAGAAGGGTGGTTCGGGTTCTGGGAAAAATGGCAAGGGCGGCAAGAATGGTGGCTCTGCTGGCGGTACAAATGGACCACCAAATCAGTGGGGCAGTGGTGGTGTTCAGTCGGGACAGTGGAATGGTGGTGGACAAGCTGGTCAGAATCCTTGGGGTGGCGCTTGGAATTGGCCATGGGCCTTGCCACCGTGCTCATATCCCTCTTCTCCCACGTCGCCTTCTTCACCTATGCCGTGGTCTAGGGCACCATCATATTCTGGCCGACAGCAGCAACAACCTGGGGTATTAGGAAGCCGGCCTCAACAAGCTTATGTAGCTGGAGGGTCATCTTCGTCTACGGATGTAGAATCAGCCATGCACACTTTGGGCATGACTCCACCGCCACTAAATTGGTTCATGGACTCCGGGGCAACATCTCACATGACCTCGTCTTCAGGTACTCTCAAACCCTATTTTCAATTAAGCACAAATCATGGCATAACTGTTGGTAATGGTCATTCGATTCCAATTAGTGGTTATGGGCACTCAAAATTTACTCTATTCCTAATCTCAATCTTAAAAATTTCCTTCATGCTCCGAAACTAATTAAGAATTTAGTATCTGTTCGTAAATTCACCACTAATAATTCAGTTTCCGTAGAGTTTGATCCTTTTGATTTTCTGTTAAGAATTTCCGGACGGGGAGGCATCTCATGAGATGTGAAAGTATGGGCGATCTTTACCCGGTCACCACACCAAAAATCAACCACTCTTCAGCTTGCTTTTTCTGCTTTGTCTCCGATTCTATGGCACGAAACATCTTGGACATCCAGTCGCACCAGTTATGGAATCTCTTAGAAAGAATAAATTAATAGATTGTAGTAGGTCAATTTTTTCACATGTTTGTCAAGCTTGTTCGCTAGGAAAGCATGTAAAACTTCCTTTTACTACATCTACTTCTAGTACTTTTTTGCCGTTTGATATAATTCATAGTGATTTGTGGACATCTCCAATATTGAGTTCTTCGGGACATCGGTATTATTTATTTTTCTTGGATGATTTTTCGCGTTTTTTGTGGGTTTTTCCTTTGGCTCACAAATCGGATGTGTATCCCACATTCTTGGCTTTTCGTACTTTTATCAAATCTCAATTTGAAAGGGACATTAAAACATTTCAATGTGATAATGGTCGGGAGTTTGATAATAATCATTTTTGGGATTTTTGTAAACAAAATGGGTTATCTCTTCGTTTATCTTGCCCTTACACATCTCCTCAAAATGGAAGAGCCGAACGTACAATTCGTACAATAAATAATATTGCCCGAACATTGTTGACACATGCCTCTCTTCCACCAAATTTTTGGCATCATGCCTTTCAAATGGCAACATATGTTCTTAATATCCTTCCCAATTCTTCACTAAAATTTATCTCTCCGCTTCAAGTTCTGTATCGGAAAATTTCAAATTTTCTCACCTTCGTGTTTTTGGATGCTTGTGTTATCCGTTGATTCCCTCTACTACTATCAACAAATTACAAGCTCGTTCTTCTCCATGCGTTTTCTTGGGCTACCCTACTAATCATAGAAGGGTATAAATGTTATGATATGCTTTCTCGTAAAATTATTATTTGTAGGCATGTAATTTTTGATGAAACAAAGTTTCCTTTCACCTATACACAAAAATTTGGCCACTTATAATTTTCTAGATGAAAGTTTATCCCCATATGTTCTGGAGCAGCTCACTTCTCCTTCCATTTCTTCGCCAATACCATTGGCTCAATCTGCCCAAGTGCCATAGCCTGCCCTTGAGTTGTCACACCCTTCGGCTACTCTTGATTCTGGGCCGGCCCATTCTCATAATGATCCAACTGCTTCTGGATCTCCACCTCGGCCCACTGCTGTGGTGTCTCAAGTCATTCTGCCAACTACGGCACAATGGCCTGTTACTCGAAGTCAGACAGGTATATTTAAGCCGAAAATTCCGTTTAGCTTATATACTGCCACTACAAAATCCCCTATCCCAAAATCTCCCATTCTTGCTCTTAATGATCCTAATTGGAAGATGGCAATGCATGATAAATATAATGCGCTCATTGAAAATAGGACGTGGGAGTTGGTGCCCCGTCCACCTCATGCTAATATCATTCGTTCTATGTAGATTTTTACTCATAAGGTTAAGGCAGATGGTTCATTCGAGCGACACAAAGCTCGACTTGTGGGTGATGGGAAAACTCAACGAGTCGGGATTGATTGTGGTGAGACTTTTAGTCCGGTGGTGAAACCATCAACCATCCGCACTGTTCTTAGTCTCGCGGTATCAAATAAATGGCCAATACATCAACCTGATGTTAAGAACGCCTTTTTACATGGAGAGCTAAAAGAAACAGTGTACATGCATCAACCCTTGGGTTTTCATAGCAAGGATTTCCCGAATCATGTGTGTTTACTCAAAAAGTCACTGTACGGACTTAAGCGAGCTCCTGGAGCGTGGTACAAATGATTTGCGGATTTTGTATCCTCTTTAGGTTTTGTGCAAAGTTGCTCCGATCATTCCTTGTTTGTCTATCGTTCGAAGGGTGCTAATGCTTATTTGCTAGTTTATGTAGACGACATTCTGTTAACAGCTTCTTCCACGGATTTGTGTTCCTCGATCATTGCCTCTCTTGGTTCAGAATTTGCAATGAAAGACTTGGGGATACTTAGTTCATTCCTGGTATTGGAGTGTCTCATCATAATGGTTGTCTATTTTTATCTCAAAGTAAGTATGCTTTGGAAATAGTTGAGAAAGCTGGAATGGCTGATTGCAAACCCTCACCAACTCCGGTTGACACCAAAGCCAAATTAGGTGCTAATAACAGTGACCCGTTTTCTTCTGATCCCTCCTTGTATCGGAGCTTAGCCGGAGCACTCCAATACCTTACCTTTACTCGCCAAGACATTACTTATGCAGTACAACAGGTGTGTTTGTTCATGCATGTTCCTCGTGAGGAGCACATGTCAGCGTTAAAGAGGATTATACGGTATATCAAGGGTACCTTGCGTTTGGGACTCTCTTTGTGTCCTTCGGCTACTTCTTCTCTAGTTTCCTTTACGGATGCCGATGTTGGGATTGGAGTCCTAAACTATGAGGAAGAAAAGGAGTCTAAATCGGAGGAGTTGGTGAGATCAAGAAGGAGTTCAAAACGGAGAAGGTTTTCTGGGTGGGGAGGCAGGCGGGCGCTCGCCCAAGGCCCGGTCCGCCGGCTGGGCTGATTTGTTTCCTATTTTGATACGATCTCTTCTTAATTTGATTTAGGGCTTCCTTGTACTGATATATAAACATAGTTACGACCTAGAACACTTTAGCAGCAGCATATTAGAAGGTATCTAATAAAATATTGGCTTAGCGGTGCCGGACGTAGTTCATGTGTTGAACGAACCGGGTAAACAATTTTTGTGTTCTTGTGTGTGTGTTTCTTCCATTATTGTGCTTGTGGGTTTATTGTTCTTTGTCTAGATTGCAACGGGGTACCACTAAATTCCCAACAGCTGGTATCAGAGCCAGGTTCGGAGGATTCAAAGTTTCATTAGTTGATTAATTTTGAATCACGTTCTTGGGGACTTTGTGAAGAAGTCAGATGAAGAACTCAATCGAGAAATTCAACGGTGTGAATTTCACGTTCTGGAGGACAAGGGTTGAAGATTACCTTTATTGTAAGGATCTTCATAAACCCTTAAAGGAGAAACCCGAAGACATGTCACAAGGGGATTGGGAGACGTTAGATCGGAAGGCGTTAGGAGCGGTGAGGAGCGCTCTAACCGACGACGTTGCACGGAACGCTATGGAGGCCAAGACAACGGTGGGGTTGCTACAAACGCCGCTGCGACAATGAGAAGCCGTCTAATATCAATAAGGTGCATTTGATAAAGAGGTTTGCGAATGCGAAGATGTCAGAGGGGCAGACAGCAGCAAGTCATATCGGCAGTTTCAAAGGTATGGTGGACCAATTGAAAAGTGTTGATATTACTTTCTCCGATGAAGTGCTAGCATGTTTTCTACTAAAATCATTGCCTGATAGTTGGGAGGTAACTGTCACAACGATTAGTACGTCGAAAACACCATTGGTGTATACGGAGGTTAGAGATCTCATCCTTCAAGAGGAGTTGAGAAGGAAAGAGAAAAGGGGAGAATCTTCCGTAGATGGGGCTGCACTTAGGGTGGAGAGAAATAGGGGAAGGGGAGGACCGAAAAAAGGGAAAAAATCGGTCAAGTGCTACAATTGTGGCGAATTGGGTCATATCAGTTATGACTGTCCGGATAAAGATGGTGATGCACACGTGGTGGATGATGGGGATGTATTAATCCTAGGAGAGGAGCAGTCGGGTGAAGATTGGGTGTTGGATTCTGGAGCTTCTCGTCATGCTAGTGGGGATGCAGAATCAATGGAGCGGTATAAAACTGGAGATTTTGGGGTTATCTATCTTGGTGATGATCAACCATTGAAGATCAAAGGTAAGGGGGATGTGATGATGAAGACACCTAACGGGCTGTTTTACAACTACACAATGTGATGCATGTTCCGGATTTGAGGAGAAGAGTGATTTCTGTGGGACAACTTGACAGTGAAGGGTATGATGTGACCTTCATTGGTGGGTCTTGGGAAGTCACAAAAGGGGCTAAGGTGATAGCTCATGGGGTTAAGGAGAAGATGTTGTACTCTACCTACAATGTCGATATTCGTTCCGGTGGGAGCAAGAGGCTAAAGAACTGGCCTATTGGTGTAGAAAGGAGAGACATCAAGAAACGGTATGTTAGGGGGGAGAAGGACACAAAGTTGATCAACGCGGTGTGAAAGTCCAGGTGCCCTAACAGAGAGCGTATTCAGACCAAGAGAAGACGATGCAAGAAACACGGTACGTCCAAGTTTCAAGGGGAAGCATTGCGAGGAAGGTCGGTCTGGAGGGAGAAGGCGAAGTTAGACTTGCGGGGAGAAATCAAGGTAGAAGCTGATTTAGGGAGGCAAGAACTATCTAACACGGAGGGGTTGAAATTTCGCTTGATTTCAACTCGCCTTAGTACTTGAGCGGGAGGCTTGGTAGTGTCAAGCCAATATGGGGGAAATGTGTTCGAAGGTCATTACTCCGTGATGGGAGTTGATGAGTGTTTCTATGCTTATTAGTTTAGTCTCCGGTGGGAGATTGTTGGGATTGGAGTCCTAAACTATGAGGAAGAAAAGGAGTCTAAGTCGGAGGAGTTGGTGAGATCAAGAAGGAGTTCAAAACGGAGAAGGTTTTCTGGGCGGGGAGGCAGGCGGACGCTCGCCCAAGGCCCGGTCCGCCGGTTGGGCTGATTTGTTTCCTATTTTGATACGATCTCTTCTTAATTTGATTTAGGGCTTCCTTGTACTGATATATAAACATAGTTACGACCTAGAACACTTTAGCAGCAGCATATTAGAAGGTATCTAATAAAATATTGGCTTGACAATTGCCCCCGGACGTAGTTCATGTGTTGAACGAACCGGGTAAACAATCCTTGTGTTCTTGTGTGTGTGTTTCTTCCATTATTGTGCTTGTGGGTTTATTGTTCTTTGTCTAGATTGCAACGGGGTACCACTAAATTCCCAACAGCCGATTGGGGTGGTTGTCCCGATACTAGACGATCTACTTCGGGTTACTGCGTGTTCTTGGGCGATAATCTTATTTCATGGTTGGCTAAACGTCAACCTACGATTTCTCGTTCAAGTGCCGAGGCTGAGTATAGGGGGGTTGCTAATGTGGTTTCGGAGTCATGTTGGCTTCGTAATTTGTTACTTGAGCTACATGTTCCCATTCGCCGTGCTACTTTGGTGTTTTGTGACAACGTTAGTGCTATTTATTTATCCAGAAACCCGGTCCAACACCAACGTACAAAACATGTTGAAATGGACATTCATTTTGTTCGGGAAAAAGTTGCTCGTGGTGAAGTTAGGATTCATCATGTTCCGTCTCGTCATCAATTAGCGGACATTTTTACAAAAGGGCTTCCGTTGGTTTTATTTGAAGATTTTCGAGCCAGTCTAAATGTTCGTCTTCCTCCCGTTTCGACTGCAGGGGAGTGTTAGAATATTGTCATTACGTGATAATATTCTTGTGAATAAATCATGTATATAAACGTGTATGTAAAGTCAATATGTATAGTCAGTATTTATCTCATTCTAGGCAGATTGATATGGTGACTAGAATAAGTCCATTAATTTAGGGATTGATTAGAAACCTACTCCAAGTCATGTTTGTTCTATTTATACACGTTCGATGAATGAAATTCATTAAGGAAAATAATATCTTCTTTTATTAAGTGTCAAAGAAGGAATTTAGAGGTGGATTAAGTGGCGAGTTTCGATAATGATGTGAAGTTGGTAAGAAAGAGCTAGATACATGGGTCTCACAGAGAGATGTGGTCTCAGTAACAGGATTGTGGGTAGGAAAAATCACTTTTTGCAAAGATCTAAGTGGTAGTTTTCTCAAGTAGTCGTTGATAACAAGCTGGATTTGGTACAGAAAACTACCGAGTCCATGCATCAGATGAAATATTGATGAAGAAGCTGATTGCTGGATTGGTGGAAAAGAGGGACTTGATTGCCCTAGATGACTTGTGGGACAAACACCTATTGAATTAATGGAAAAGCAGCTTTTCCAGATAATTGGAAAAGAAGTGTCTCCGCAATACCCCTTCCTCACTTTCTACCTTTTTTCTTCATGGCTTCATAAGGGATACTGTCCTTGATGACTTGATTGACCTTGACTACTTGGGCTCTCTTAAATATTTCATTGGCATTGTCTGCAATAAGTTTACATGGAAGAAAGGAGGTAGACATATTGAAGATGCTTCCCAATCTCAAGAAACCCAAGGCTTGTTCTTATAATAAAGATTTGAGAGTGTTTGGTACCTTAGCAATTTACAGTGCCTCCAAACTCTGAAAATTTAGGTATATCTCAATTTACAGATCCAGGCGCTCTACCAATTAGTCTCTCCAAAATAACATTAGAGGTGACAAATCTAGATACATCAGCCTTTGCAGGGCTGGGGGGGGGGGTGGTTTCAAATCTTCAGGTACTTGAATAACAATACAAGTATCGAGTAGGAAGCAAGTTAGAGTACCACAGCAATCAAGAGAAGCTCTCCCAACTTGAAAGTCTTTTATAATCATCATCTGCATATAGAATAGTGGCCAATGGAGGGCCAAGAGTTGCAAAGCCTTGTCTATATTTCGATAACAAAAATGCGATAATTGAAAACAATTCCAGAATATTGCCTTCTTCAACTATCAAACGTGGGATCCCACCGATTTCTCTGGAGTGATTAGGCTGTCTTCCATCAATGGATTGGTTGTTGCCAAGAACTTTCTAAAGTCAATATTGGTGCCTCAGACCACAAACTAATATTCTTTGATAGTTCAGAGATTAAGTTGACTGTACTATTAATGGCTTTCCAAGAAAAGGGGCTAGATTTAGAAAGTGACTCTTGAAGTGTAAGAGTGTGGAATTGAGAAGACAGATGGTAGGCAGTTAGGGAAAATCCTTTGGGACAATGTGAAAGACACCGAGAACAAGATTATGAAGATTTATGAAAACAACATGCTGATATGTTCACCAAAGCATTGTCCTCTGCTCAACTTTCCTTTTTGCTGACCAAGATGCAAGTTCTTCGTATTTTTTTCTTTCCGCGTGAAGGGATATTGAAAATAATGGTAATCCCGACAACATACAGGCGAGGAGTGTCGACTGTCTGCCTGTCTGGTTACAAAATATCAAGGGAAAGCATGTGTAATTGCATAATACATGACCTGGCCTAGTAATGACTTTATTTATTAGCAAGCAAAAAATAAAAAAGGTCAATGGTTCCACATGGTTATAAATATAGCACATAGCGCATAGTTTTCTGCAGCCCAATTACCATATATCGTATTGCGAGTGTTTTCTAAAGCACTAAGCTACAATATTTGCCAAGTGCCTTTCTTGTATGTTTGCAAGTGTTTCCCAAAGCACTCAGCCATTCTCTTTGTTGAGTTTGCCTTCTGTCTGTGTCATTTTGAAGCGTTTTCAAAGCATTCAGTTCGACTATTTGATGTTGACCCCCTTCTGTAAGCGTTTTTAAAACACTCAGTTCGACTATTTGATAGCAGTGGCGGACGTGAGTGTGTGCCTGATGGTGCACAGGCACCACCAAATTTTCCACCAATTTTTTTTTTTTTTATAAAACGACGTCGTTTTACTTGGGAAGAAAAAAAAGCATACAGTATTTTTTGGATTTGGAACTCTGAAATCAGAAACATCAAACAACAAAAAGACAATTACGTGTTTTCCTCTCCGCAACTAGGGGCGATTTTGAGGCGATTTAGGTGCGATTGGTGTGTGTACGGACTTTCTGGCTAAATTCCATGGACAAACCACCGGACATTGGTGGTCAAGCAAATATCCCTGGAGTGGGGCGAATCCATGGATGTCATTTACAAGTTCCAATTCCATCCACAAATGTGGATTTGAGTTCCTGCGTCACTCTCGACCGTCACCTCCCTCCCCACCGCTGACCTCTTCGGCCATAGAATGGGCGAACCAAACCCCCCTCCGCAACCCCCTCACAAAATCAAGAAGAATTTCTCGAATCAAAGGTAAACCCTATAAATTTAAAATTGCTTTAATTTTCTTGATTTGGATTTGATTGGTTCGATTGGGTTTAAACTTCTGTTTATATAATCTATTAAATGTTAAAATTTTCAATTGTATTGCTTTGAGGTGATCAGAGGTAAAGTAAGAGTTGCGCCCATTGAGGATAAAATGAGGGAAAATCGTCTGAGGTGGTTTGGACATGTGAGAAGGAGACCGAGTGATGCACCGGTTAGGAGGCCGGAACAGTGGAGAAATGATAAAATGGCGAGGGGTAGGGGAAGACCCAAACAAACTTGGATTAGAGTGATTGAGAATGATATGAGTTTACTTGGAGTGGATGAAAGTATGGTGTTGAAGAGGCCGGAGTGGAGGGCAAAAATTCAAGTGGGGGGCTGATTTATTTATTTATTTATTTATTTATTTATTTATTTATTATTATTATTTTTTTTATTTTTTTTTATTATTATTATTTTTTTATTTATTTATTTTATTTATTTTTTTCCAACAACCTTTTCTTCCGATGACATGAGGATTCATGTTAGCCGACCCCAAATTATTTTGGGACTAAGGCTTTGTTGTTGTTGTTGTTGTTGTATTGCTTTGAAGAGTTCTAAATTGATCTTGTAGTCTGAACTTAGCCACTGCCTAAGAAAGGTAAACCCTAAAAATTTAAATTTGCTTTAATTTTTTTGATTGGTTTGGTTGTTCTAAATTCTAAGAATAGGCACCACCAATGCTATTGGTGTAGATCCGCCCCTGTTTGATAGTGCTTTTTGTCAGTGTCCTTTGCAAGCATTTTCAAAGCACTCAGCTCTACTATTTGATCAGTGCCTTCTGCTGCATCTTTAGTGAATGTTATCTAGAGCACTAGGCTAGACTACTAGCTTGTTGGGCAGTTCTTTGTTGTGTGTCTTTTATGAGTAGTAATTAATTTCCAGAGAGAGTGAGGAGTGAAAATGGCTGTGGTTGATGCTGTTGTGTCATCCCTAGTAAGTAGTGTATCCCAGCTACTTATGCAAGAAACAAATTTGATACTTAATGCCAGGGATCATTTTGAATCATTAAGGGTGAGCTCATGTTCATCAATGAGTTCCTTCGAAATTCAGCTGGGAAGCGAGACAAGATGAAGGAAGTGGTGAAGCAAATCCAAGATGTAGCTCTTGAAGCAGAGGATCTTGTCGATGATTTTGTCCTTAACATGGCAAAACACAAGAGAAGGAATACTCTCCAGAAGTTTTTTTATGGTAGGGAACAGATGAAATTGCTTCGTCATTCTGCCCTAGAGATAGAGCACATCAAGAACAAGATTATGAAGATTTATGAAAATAGAGACTTGTACCACATCACAAGCAATGAATGCGTGGTTCCCAATGAAGAGTCGGAGAAGATGACAATTTAGAGGCGTCGAAGGATTGTTGAGGAGGACGAAGTGGTGGGCTTCAACAATGATGCAGAGTTAGTAATGAAGAAGCTGGATACGTCGGATGCACGGAGAGACGTGATCTCGGTAGTAGGTATGGGTGGGTTAGGAAAAACAACTTTAGCAAGAAAAATCTATAATGGTACTTTTGTAAGGAAGTCATTCGATTGTCGTGCTTGGGCTGACGTTTCCCAGGATTACAATCCAAAAGAGTTGCTATTGAAGATTGCAAATTATGTGTTATCCTTCTCAGCGATGAAGGAAACTGACGAGCTGACAGAGGAGGTGTTGGTGCAGAAGCTGCTACTGGATTAGCGGAGAAAAGGTACTTGATTGTCCTAGATGATGTGTGGGACAAACACCTATGGGATGGAATCAAAGCAGCTTTTCCAGATAACGGGAAATCGAGTAGGGTTCTCATCACAACCCGTGACAAAGAAGTGGCTTCACATGCCAGCACAACCCTTCCTTACGAGCTGCCTTTTCTTGGAAAAGAAGACAGCTGGGAACTCTTCTCCAGAAAGGTGTTCCGTAGGGGCAAAGTTTACTCTCCACAAGTTGAAGAACTCGTTAGGAAACAGATCCTAGCCAAGTGTAAAGGCTTACCACTTGCTATTGTGGTGGTTACCGGCATCTTAAGAAATAGAGAGGAATCAATGTGGCCTAAAGTGTCATCTGGCTTAGATTGGTACTTGGCCCAGAATTCAACAGAATGCTTTGGGATATTGGCTCTAAGCTATGAAGACCTGCCTCCTCATCTAAAACCATGCTTTCTCTACTTTGCGGCTTACCCAGAGGACTTTGAGATTCCTGTGAGGCAGTTGATCCGACTATGGGTAGCGGAAGGGTTTTTAGATCAAGAGAACAACAGCAATTTGGATAAGGAGGACATGGCTGAAGAGTACTTGTTACAATTGATTGATAGGAGTTTGATCCAGGTGGCGAGCAGGAGGACAGATGGAGGGGTTAAATCATGTCGCATACATGATCTCCTTCGAGACCTCTCTATTTCAGAGGGCATACATGAGAAGTTTCTCTTGCTTGATAGAAACATTGGTAAATCCTTAGCCGCGACCAAATTAAGGAGGATTTCTATCCACTATGGAAGTAGAGATTTAAGGTATGACTTCTTATCTGATTTTTCACGGCTCCGGTCTCTTCTTTCTTTTGGTGACAAAGACATTCGCACAGAGGACAAGCTTGCCATATACAAGGATCCATTTAGCCATATTTCCAAATTCTGCCGGTCTCTAAGGGTGTTGGATATCGAGTCAGGTAGATATCATAACTTTCCCACCAAAGTTGAAAAACTAGTGCAGTTGAGGTATTTGAGAATGAATGCTGTAAAACATAATAAAATTCCGCTCACCATGTCCAAAATTGTGAACCTTCAAACACTTGACATGGGAAACTCATATGCGCCCCCTTTCAGTGCTAATATTTGGGAGATGCAACAGCTAAGGCATCTGCTCATATCTAACATTCTAGATACCAGATTTCATATTCCAAAAGGCAATGGTAATAGTTATTTGCCAAACCTTCGCACCATGTCTTCGATAAGTTTACATGGCGAAGATGATGCAGACATACTGTAGGAAAACAAATTATGATTTTCCCAAAACTCGTGTTTATTATTGATGAACTTCTGAATATATATGTGATACAAGAAGAATCCTAAACTGAAAAGGAAAAACTAAAACAAGGTAACAAGTAAATAGGAAACAGACGAAAATTGGGAACAAATCTCGTCAGATCTTGATCATGGGCGGTCGCCCACTTGAACAGAAGCTTCAACGTTATTTGGTTTTGGTCCTGGGCGGTCGCCCACTTGTTTTGGGTGGTCGCCCACTTGTACAGAAAGATTGTCATCGTTGGGTTTTGCTCTTGGGCGGTCGCCCACTTGGCTTGGGCGGTCGCCCACTTGTACAGCAGTTTTAACGTTGCTAGAAACTGGTGCTGGGCGGTCGCCCATCAGACCTGGGCGGTCGCCCACTTGCACATGAACTTCAGCGTCATCTTCACACCCTCCCTCAAGTTGAACATGGGGATTAAGAATGCCCAACTTGCTAACTAGTAAATCAAACTGTTGTTTTCCAAGAGCTTTAGTAAAAATATCTGCCAGCTGCGTTTTAGTAGGAACATAGGAAGGAGAAGTAAGGCCATCCGAAATAGGGTCACGAACAAAGTGGCAGTCAATTTCAATATGCTTTGTCCGTTCATGAAATACGGGGTTTTTGGCGATATCAAGGGCTGGATGACTATCGCAGAAGATGTTGATCGCCTTTGGATGATGTACACCAAGGCTCAAAAGTAATCCATTCAACCATTTCAATTCACAAGTAAGGGCAGCCATAGAGCAGTATTCAGCCTCGGCAGACGAACGAGACACAGTGGTTTGTTTCTTTGTCTTCCAAGATATATGAGAATGACCAAGAAACACAAGCCATCCAGAAAGAGAACGACGAGTAATAGGGCAAGCGGCCCAATCTGAATCACACCATCCTTGCAGCGTGAGCTCACTATCAGCACGAAGAAGGATACCCTGACCAGGTGTGCTTTTGAGATAACGAACAACTCGCAGTGCTGCATCCCAATGATCCTTGCGGGGTTCCTTCATAAATTGGGACATAATGTGAACCGAGTATGCCAAGTCTGGACGAGTGACTGCTAAGTAAATGAGACGACCAACCAATCGTCTATAACGTTCAGGATCATCCTGAAGATCACCGGTGGAAAGACCGAGTTTATGATTCGATTCAATAGGAAAGCCAGATGGCTTTGCTCCCAATAGCCCAACCTCGAATATAATGTCCAAGGTATACTTGCGTTGGCACAAAAACAGGCCAGATGAGCTACGAGCAACTTCAATGCCCAAAAAATACTTCAAGGAGCCAAGATCCTTCATCTTGAAACATTCACTTAGATACTTTTTGAAAGATTGTAATGCAGCGAAATCGTTCCCAGCAATAATAAGATCGTCAACATACACAAGAATGTTCATATGAATCGTACCTTTTGTGAATGTGAACAAGGAGTAATCAGAGTAAGACTGCAAGAACCCAGAGTGTTTCAAGGAAGCCACTAGCTTGGCGAACCAACAAAGCGGGGCCTGCTTCAGGTCATAAAGAGATTTGCGAAGACGACAAACCAAATTGGGTTGATTGGAATGAAAACCCGGAGGAGGTTTCATGTAGAGCTCTTCCTGAAGATCACCATGCAGGAAAGCGTTATGCACATCCATTTGATGCAATTCCCAATTCTTTGAGGCAGCAATGGCAAGAAAGGCTCGAACGCCACAGGAGCAAAAGTTTCCATGTAGTCAATCCCTTCTTTCTGATGATTACCAAGGACTACTAAACGAGATTTAAGTCGTTCAACTGAACCATCAGACTTGTACTTAATACGATAGACCCACTGGCTACCAAGTGCACGCTTACCATGTGGTAGGGGAACCATAGTCCATGTTCCATTATCTTCCAAGGCACGAATTTTAGCCTGCATAGATTCCTTCCATCCATCTTGTGACATTGCCTCACGAAAAGTCCTAGGCTCTTTAGCCAAGGTAATAGCTGCAAGGAAGTTACGATATTTCACAGAAAAACTGTCACAATTTATATAGTGAGCTATAGGATAAGGAGTACCTGAGGAGCCGACTGGAGTGGAGTGTTCAGGGGATGGACTAGCAGAAGTAACAGTAGCAGCAATGTAGTCCCGAAGTAGAACGGAGGGTACTTTTGTACGCATGCCCCTCCCTAAAGTATCTTGCTCAGAAGGAGAGGTGTCTGTCGTAGAAGCAGATAAGACCTCTGTAGGAGTAATATCTGCAGAAACTGTAGTCACGGGATCAGGTACGGCTGTAGGAGCTACTGTTAAAGGTTCTGAAGCAACATCTGCCATGTCCGGATAATCAAGGAAGGCGAAATCAGCCTCTTGGGTAATAATCTCCACAGAATCCGGGGAATGAGGCACTGACGACAAATCACTGTAAGGAAAATTGTTCTCAAAGAACTTCACATCCCAGGAGACAAAAAATTTCTTTGTCTCTAAATCGAACAACTTCCACCCCTTTTTTCCTAGAGGATAGCCCACAAAAATACATTTTCGGCTACGACTGGCAAACTCATTTCCCTTTGCTTTCTAATTATGAGCATAACACAAGGAACCAAAAACCCGAAGAGAGTCAAAGAAAGGTAATTTACCAAACAAAACCTCATAGGGAGTCTTATTACCTAAGAGGGGAGTGGGAGTTCGGTTAATCAAATGAGCAGCAGTATGAACTGCTTCACCCCAAAAGAAAATTGGTAAATGAGCCTGAAATCTAAGCGCTCTAGCGACATTTAGAATGTGGCGATGTTTTCACTCGACTTGACCATTTTGTTGAGGGGTACCAACCATAGTTGTTAAAGGTGAAAGGCGAGTGGCGGGCGATACACACCTGGAAAAGGCGAAAGGCGAGGCGATAGAAAAGCGGCAAAAAGGCGAGCAAGGCGGAAAAATAATAAAAAAAAATTAGTAAATATTTGAAAAATATAAAAATATACCTGTAACATATGAACAAAAATTCAAACATATTAAGGACTAACATAAAACATTTAATAAATGCCATTTCACTTATAATAATATCCTAAACGTAATTTAGACCTCAAAAGAGATAATTTTAAGGCAAAAGGTGCATAAATTTAAACCACATAGTTCAAATCAACAAAATAAATACTAGTTTAAGAAATTGAAATGAATTTAAAGTATAAAACACTAAAGAAAGGAAATAAAGTTCTAAAATAATGGAAAAGCAAGTCAAGCAAGGGTTAAGGCCTATAAATCTTAGCCTCGACCCCAATTCATCCCCCCGACAGAAACACTATCCTCTTCATCATCATCTAGTATCTCAACATCTTCCTCGTCATCATTTACGTTCCCATCCAAGTCGTGTGCTTTCTCAAGGAGCTCTATATCTTCCTCTTCTTCCTCATCTTCATCAAGAAGGTGTAGAGGTGGTGGTGGTGGCCTACTTCGCCTAGGAATCTCTGAAGTTTGTCCTCCCCCCTTAATCGTTGTAGTTGTCTTTTTCCTTGAGCTACTTGGACCCCCGTCACTTCCGTGTGATGGAGTTGATTTGGTTGGCCTATCTCTAGTAGCATAAGCACGATCCTCAGCGCCACACACATTACTAACCAAATCCCAAGTTAATCCACCACCATTCACTTCATCACCATCATCTTTGGTATACCATTCATCACATTCATCAACTTCATCCAAACAAATTGGATCGATTGTATATCGGGATTGGTAGCGTCGTCTTAAAGCTCTGTTATATTTTACGAAGACCAAGTCATTTAACTTGGTTTGATCCAACCTATTCCTCTTCTTACTGTGAACCTGTAATTATTTAATCCAAATTAGTACAAGGCTACATGAATTAACGTTTATATTATTGCTAACTCACACTTTTTAAATTTTGTATACATACATGCTCAAAGAAACTCCAATTCCTCTCGCATCCCGAAGCACTACAAGTCAAGTTAGTGATTTTCATGGCAAACTCTCGCAATTCTGGAGTTGATTTACCATAAAGCCTCCACCACTCACCTACGAATTGAAGAAACAACAAGTTAATACTCATAGTTGTTATACTATAAACATGAAATCCATCAAATTATAAATAAAATATTACCCGGAGCAATCGTGTATCGTTGCCTTTTAGCCGTCACTGACCCAAATGATTCTTCTGCATTTGTATAAACCTTCAATTGTCTGGTTATTTGATCTTGAGTATTTGTGTCGGGTATCAATCTCTCAAGACATTTAACGAACCCATCCCAAACCTCTTGGTCCTCGTGAATATTCTTATTCGTGTAGTGAAACTCTGGATTCAAGTAGTAAGCAGCAGCATGCAAAGGTTGATGAAGTTGATCTTCCCACCTGCGATCAATGATTTGAAAAAACTCTGAATACTCCTCCTCTTTGTCTTCAAAATTCTTTGCAATTTTTTCCTTCGCTCTATCCATGGCTTCATAGATATATGGCATAGGAGCCTTTATCTCACCATCAACTAATCGAAGGACACTAAAAAGAGGACCGGCGACCAAAAGAGCCTCTTTAGCCACCTTCCAAAATCTAGCATCCATGATGGTTTTAGTTGCTTGTTTACCTTTTTCTTCCTTTGCCCATTTGCTATTCTTCCAAACATCGAAAATAAAAATTGCCCTTAACTCTTTCTTTACCTTGTCATACCTCGAGAGAGTAAGAAATGCTGTTGCAAATCGAGTCTTTGCTGGTCTCACTAAATCCAGCTTGGTGAACTTCCTCATCATATTCACGACCCCAGGACGTCCATAAATGTAGCTATTCAACTTCATAGCCCGTTCAAATACTTTTTTCATTCTTGGAATGTTAAAAATATCCTCCAACATCAAGTCCATGCAATGAGCAGCGCACGGTGTCCAGAATAAATGTGTATATTTTTCCATTAAATTCTCACCTATGTAAAAGAGAATAAAATAATAATTAGAACAATTACATAAACATACTAATTATAATATCAAATTATTACTTACCAGCACTTTTCATATTGGAAGCATTATCAGTTATAACTTGTATAACATTCTCAGGACCGATTTCCTCCACAACTTGACTGAGCAAATCACATAGCCTATCTCCGGTTTTGCAATAATCTGAAGCATCAACTGACCTTAGAAACATACTCCCTTTAGACATTGACTAGAAAATTAATCAAAGTTCGCTCTCTCTTGTCCTTCCACCCATCTGACATAATAGAGCAACCATATGTCTTCCACTCTTGTCGATGATCCTCCATAACGTTGTTTACAGCTTCCACTTCTTTCTTCAGTAAAGGAACTCTCAATTCATAGTAACTCGGAGCTTTCATCACACCACATCTACCGACATCATTGATTGCTTCTTGGAAACTATCATAATTCGCTGCATTAAATGGTATCCCTGCATCATAAAACCATCTAGCTAAAGATGAATATGCTTTGTTTCTAAGCACTTTCAATGCTTCCTCATTCTCACTCTTTTGTTTCTTCATGTTTTTTGCTGTTGAGCCACCATGACTAACAAAATTATCCATGGGCCCTCTAGTTTGTATCTTTGGCTTTTTAATTGAATGACCTTGTTCTCCGCCATCCTCACCATCAAGTTCATCCCCATAACTTCTCATAGTTTCTTCTCTTATCCTTTGCTGATGGATATCTTTATCGAAAATTCGTTTTTCCTTAGCTTGCTGCTTTATGCCCATAAATGCTTTAATTTCTTCTTTAACATCATCTGGCACACTCTCACAATCCCTTACATTAGGATTTCCACCAACGATATGATGTTTGGCTCTTAATATCCCACCTCTGAACTCAAGTCCACAAAAATTACATGTTGTATTATTTGTATTTTTTTTCATCTTTTAATGTCACGTATTTCCAACATGGATCCTTCCGTTTAGAATTAGTAGAGATGTTCGACATTGTTAATAATGATCTCACAGCTGAAAGAAAGAACATTATTTAAAAAAATAACAAAAGTATTTTCTTGTTTTAAGAAAAAATAAATTTAAACATCGACTTAAAAATAGAAAAAACCAATAATTAAACAAAGGAAAAATAAAAAGTAAAAAATAACTTAAAAATCATGAAAAAGGAAGACACGTTGTTGTTGAAAAAAAGAGAATAAAACAAAAGTAATAAATATAAATTAAAAGAGACAGACACGGTGTTGTTGAAAAAAAAAAAAACGTAATAAATATAAAATAAAAGAGACAGACGCAAGTCACGCAATTGCTTGGTTTACAAATCGACGTTTAAGAGAGTTAAAAAAAAAAAGACGCAGTACCAAATTACCAATGACGAGCGACGCTAACCTGAAAAGTACCGTGATTTGCAAAGTGCGAAGGGCCTTCGTCGTCATCGTCGTCTTCAATGGGCGTCAATGGTGAGTCGATCAATTGCTTGGTTTACGTCTATGAAATTGATTTCATAATCGATTTTATAATTGATTTCATAATCGATTTCCTAATTGATTTCGGAATTCCTAATCAATTTCATAATCGAACTCGAAATTCCAAAAATTGACGATGTTTCCATAAAATTGAAAACCCTAGAATCCCAATTTGACAGCTTCTCGATTCCTACTTTGACTCGGAATTTTCTTATGTTTGTCGCTTTTTCAAAAACGACCGCCACAATCCGTAGAGGCGGTGAAACCTCCCAGGCGCGATTATGGCGAGAGGCGGGCGAGAGGCGAGCGCCTTTCGCAACTATGGTACCAACACAAGATGTTTGGAAAGTAATGCCAGTGGAAAAGAAATAATCAAGCATGCAATTAAGTTCAGTCCTATTATCAGATTGGACAACCTTAATTTTCTGAGAAAACTGATGTTCAACCATTGCAATAAAAGCCATAAACATACGAAAAACTTCGGTTTTATCGACCAAGTAAACCCAAACAGCCCGGGAAAAATCATCTACTAAAGTTAAAAAATATCGTGCACCACAAGAAGAATGAGTGTATGCACCCCCCAAATCACAATGAACTTTCTCAAAAATTCTAGTAGACTTATGGTCACTAACCGGAAAACTATCTCTAGATTGTTTAGCCCTAAAACAAGTATCACAAGGTTTAAGAAAACTGCCAGAAGTACCACGAACAGAGGGAAGAAGCTTTACTACATTCTCGGAAGGGTGCCCCAAGCGATTATGCCACAGCTCCAACACAGAAGGCGATCCGGTAACAGAAACATTATATGTTGAAGATGTGCCGCGAAAGTAGTAGAGTCCATCCCGCCTAGCACCCATTCCAATCAGGCTCCTCGACAGGTCCTGTATAGCGCACATAGATGAGTTAAATTGGACAGTGCAATGAATATCGTCAGACAGTTGAGATACTGAAATTAAATTGCAGCTCAAATTCGGAATAAAAAGAACATGAGAGAGAGAGTAATGATGTCCGTCAGACGAACGGATCTCTCCGTATGAGCCAAAACCGATGACCCATTAGGCAAACCAACATGGCAAGCCGGTATAGTCCGAGGATTCAAAAGATACGAGGCGTTTCCGGTTACATGATTTGAAGCACATGTATCAATTACCCATGAAGTTGAATCAAACTTACCATGAAGACGATCATTTGAGATTTGGGAATTACCAACAAGGCTTGCCAAAGCCTGCCATTGCTCAGTTGTAAATGATGAAGAGGAAGCCACATATGGAGATCCTACAACAGCTGCACCAACATTAACAGGCCCACGATCCGGTGTCGTTGTAGATCCGATGCTTCCGCAAGGAGAACCCCTACCTCGCCCATTCTGCGGGCGACCACCGCCGCGAGCATTGGATTTGCGTTGCTCAAGCCACCAATTTGGATATCCATGTAATTCAAAACATGTGGAACTATCATGACCCGTCTTCTTACAATGAGTACATGTGAGATGAGATTTATCAGGGTTGTCACGACCACGAGCTCCACCAGTACGAACAGCAAAACTAACCATATTTTCAAGAACAGGTTTGGCAAGACGAACCCGCTCATCCTGAGCCACCAATTTATATGCCCTATCAAGACCAGGGAGAGGATCCATAGATAAAATATTGGTGCGAGTATTGGCATGATACTCGGAATTCAAACCCATAAGAAATTGATGAAGCTTGCCTATCTCTCTGCGATCCGCATGTTGTTGAGCAGCCGAGCAGTTGTCACAACAAGTACAATTAATCAAAGGTTCATGACTATGGAGTTCTTCCCACAATCCGGTCAATTTACCAAAATATGTAGCCACTGTCATGCCCTTAGTTTGCTCACAACGAGCAATAGAAGCCTTTAATTGTTGAATGCGTGGACCGTCAACCACAGCATATCGATTTTTAAGAGAGTCCCACAAACGTTTAGCATCTCTAAATTTTGAAAGAGTGCTTTTAACGTTGGATTCAATAGTATTCATGATCCAAGAAATCAACATTGCATGAATAGTATTCCAATCAGAGGTGGTGCAGGGAAGAACAAGTTGAGTAATCGTACCATCTAGAAAGCCAAATTTTCGGCGAGCTTCAAGAGCCGTCTGCATATCACTAGCCCAATCATTATAATTTTCACCATTGAAGCGAGTAGGAGTAATAAAATCTCCTGGCCTATCCTGAGGACCAAGGTAAAATGGAGAATTATATTCGATTTTAGAGGGATTATTGACGAGAGCATCGTTCCCCGCCATTGATTCAAACTTGTGTATGATGCCGCTCTGATACCATGTAGGAAAACAAATTATGATTTTCCCAAAACTTGTGTTTATTATTGATGAACTTCTTAATATATATGTGATACAAGAAGAATCATAAACTGAAAAGGAAAAACTAAAACAAGGTAATAAGTAAATAGGAAACAGACGGAAATTGGGAACAAATCTCGTCAGATCTTGTTCATGGGCGGTCGCCCACTGGGACATGGGCGGTCGCCCAATTGAACAGAAGCTTCAACGTTATTTGGTTTTGGTCCTGGGCGGTCACTCACTTGTCTTGGGTGGTCGCCCACTTGTACAGAAAGATTATCATCATTGGGTTTTTCTCTTGGGTGGTCGCCCACTTGGCTTGGGCGGTCGCCCACTTGTACAGCAGTTTTAACGTTGCTAGAAACTGGTGCTTGGCGGTCGCCCATCAGATCTGGGCGGTCGCCCACTTGCACAGGAACTTCAGTGTCATCTTCACACATACTAAAGCGGTTTCCTAATCCGAAGAAACTCAAGGTAGGTTGTTATAACCAATATTTTGGATTGTAGTCCCTTGGCAAATTACAGAGAAACGCTGAAAATTAACGGTGCATTTCGATTGACTAATCAAGATGCTTTAGTTCTACCATTGAGTCTCACCAAGATTACGTTAATGTATACATATCTGGATACATCAGTCTTTGAAAAGCTGGGAGGGATTCCAAATCTTCAGGTACTCAAACTAAGACGTAACTCTCTAGTGCGAAGCAGCAAATTAGAGTACCACAGCGACCAAGGGCAGTTCCCTCGACTCGAAGTCCTTCATATGCATGATCTGGGTATTGAATGATGGTCGATGGAGGGCCAAGGATTGCAAAGCCTTGTCTATCTTTCCATACTGGATTGCTCTAAACTGGTTTCCATTCCAGATCAATTGAAGCAGCTTAGTACCTTGCGCCAGCTGAGAGTAGAACGTATTTCATTGATAAATTATGTCAAAATTCGATAATCAATCAAATATGTGAATGCATAATAGATTAAATTAGAATCTAATTGAAACTTTAATAAGACAAAAAATGCAAAAAAAGTACCTCAACTACTTAGGTTGTGTGAATATAGTACCCAAAGTCATTTTTGCTGCATAATTAGTTTCTGAACTGCCTACTTTGTGCAGGTGTAATGCTTATCACTAAAATCGTTAAAATTTTACCGTTAAATAGTCATGTACCATGCACATGACCTTTTTAAAGGGGTAAAATTGTCAAAATCAAACTTTCTCTTCAATTTGTTTACACCCCTCATCTTCCACCTTCTTGGACCTTCGTCACCCCCACCATGCCCCCACAAGATTTTGAAATCACCCCCCGATTTCAATCTCCTCTCCTCCCCAACCCTCCCACCATGATAGCCCGTCCGCTCCCCTTCCCACCTCCCCCTTGCACCCCTGCCCTTCACCCACTCAAGCTCTGCCTATACTCCGGCTTACCCCATCCCATTATCTCTTATCCTCCTCCCACCCATTCCTTCTTCCCATCAAATTTCACATTACTTACCACAATAATATGGCAAGAAATTATAGGAAAATAAACCAAGAAGTAATTAGGATTTTGAAACTTGAATTTGATTTTGGATGATAACAATTTGACGGGCGGCGACTTTAAAATACCCAAAATAAAAACATGAAATCGAATGGTAAGGTGTGGACGGAGTATGTAGAGGAGAGAGCAAGGGTAGGGTCGGATTTTAGAGTGATAGGGAAACAAACAATATAGTATGCTAACAAAACAATCAAATTTCACAAATCGAGAATGAAATGACAGTTACTATATTTTTTGCAACAAAAAGTTTACCAAATCATGTGAGTGGATACCTTGGATCCACGTCTACATTTTAGCCAATCACACGCATTTGGTAAATGTTCACTAACAAAAATTAAGCATTTAGACGTACCATATAAGGTTGAGAAACTTCTCCACTCATTCACTCTATCTTAAAATGAACCTCATAAAGCTACACTTACAGAAAAACAGAATGCACTGATGTATTACACACTAAAAATATCACTCTTGAATAAAATGAATACAAAAGTGAAAAGACGTACAAATGCAGCTACATTTGATTGGCGAAAGGAAGTTGCAATCAACCGCAAACGGAGCTTCTTTCTGTTCAAACACAACAATAATTTGAATTTCCAATGCTATAAATTGTAGGCAGATATATGGAATTAAATCGACATAATATGAAAGGTATGCTTTTTAACTCAAATTCCAAGTTTTGCATTTGGGTTTTGAAGAAAAAAAGATAATATTTTGTAAAAATTGAAAATTGTTCCCCAAAATCCAATTACACAGCTTAGAATTTAGTTGTGAAAAAAGAAGAAGAAGATGAAAGTGGGAATAAACTCACATTGACTTCAGCATAATTAGGGTCCTATGTGAATGGACGACGGTGAGACGAATTGGGATCTGGTAGCCGGACGAAGGATGTGGAGGTGCGGTTCGCCACTGCAGGTGCCGCTAAATGTCGTTTGATAGTAGGCCTATTGTCCGTCCTTTTTGAGGTATTAGCACTCAACGAAGTTTCTTCACATCAAAGCGCGCTTCATTCCAAACGCTTATTCAGAATATATATATTTTTTATTTTTTTAGTTTTAAAAAAATCAATTTCTAAAAATAAAAAAGCCAAAAACTCACAAAAAACGCGTTTTTCATGAGCTTAGAAAAAAACGTGTTTTGTTTCCCCCGATATGCCAGCGTTAGTGTAACAAAGTGCCAGTGTTAGTTTAACAAAGTGACAGTGCAAAAAAGTGCCAGTGTTAGTGTAACAAAGTGCCAGTGTAAAAAAGTGTTAGTGCATCTATATTAAGTGCCAGTGTATAAAAGTATCAGTGTTAATGTAACAAAGTGTCAGTGTTAGTGTAACAAAGTGCCAGTGTAAAAAGTGCCCGTTCATGTATATTAAGTGCCAGTGTTAAAAGTGTCAGTGTTAGTGTAACAAAGTGCAGTGTAAAAAAGTGACAGTGCATGTATATTAAGTGCCAGTGTATAAAAGTGCCAGTGTTAGTGTAACAAAGTGCCAGTGTAAAAAAGTGTCAGTGTTATTAAGTGCCAGTGTAAAACAAGTTTTTCCTAAACTTAGAAAAAACGCGATTTTTGTAAGATCAACTCAATAAAAAAAATAATAAAAAAAAATTAAATGAAACGATTCCTTTCTCTAAGGTTCCTGGGGCCTAACTTAATGCTTTAAAAGGATATGAATTTTTCGAAATCCCTTTAAAGCCTCTCAAACAAAAATACCCCAGATTGCCTCATTACACTAGTTTGTGTTTTTCAGTGTTTGTGAGGTCCGGAGCGTTAAAGCCAATTCCAGCACATCTACGAGAGTCAACTCTTATAAGTGAAAAAACTCTAAAAGAAGACGGGAAAAAATCGGAAAAACTCGAATTAGACTTCGGATCAAACAAATTTGAATATGAAAGATCGAAAAATTTTCTGATAATTATTGATCAACATTTTCTGCAACTGTCATTGACAATTCAATGATTACCAAGGGAATGTTTACCACAAATGGACATCATGAATAATTCATACACGGATGAAGATTCTTCACATACGGTCTCACTTTCTCTATTTTTTAACATGCTCCACCATAAATAAGTCTGACAATTATTTTGATGTCAGATTCGCATACAAGCCATTTTGTTGTGCCTATTTTTTTTCATCCGCAATAACTTTTCCAGATGCAAATATGAACGTTCACACCATTGCAAAGACAACTGCATGTTATGCATCGAATGCATCCTCCAACTCTTCGAGGATCATTTTGGCCCAAATCCAATTGTCTCTCTAAACGCATATTAGCGTTGCTATTCTCGCAGTTCTGCAAATTTTTTTTTTTTGAAATAACAAGCCCAAAATTTCCTTTTCCTATTACTGCGCAAAGTAGTTTGATCCAATTTTTACTGATCTGATACGATTTTATCGGTAAAATTCGGTTTCACGGATTTTTGAACATCCTTAGTGGTCATTCATTTACCAATTTACTCTTGACTTTTAATTTTTAATTAAAGAATCCATTCCAACGTGGATAATCTTGGAAAATTCAAATATGACTATTAATTATTTATTAAATGTGACAACAGTCAAGAGAAGATTCCAATTTTAAAGTAGAACAAAACAAATTAGGCTTCATCTTGGTTGACATGGAACACGCGTTGACTCGAGCCAAAAAATTTTTTGGTCCCAAAATTTTCATATTTAGTATATATATTTAGACCCTGGATATATTTTAAAGAAATGTATAGTAAATGTTGAATGCCCACACACACGAAAAAACAAATCATTCTTTTTTATTTTTCATTAATTCTGAAACAAAAACTTACATGAATTTAATTTATACTCTCCGGTGTAAAGATTAGTATCGACTTCATCTCCTCCTACTCATCTTATACACATCCAGTACTCCAAATCTTGGTTGAATCTTGTAAAATTCTGGTCCTTCTCCAGTTCCGTCTTCCCCTCTGCAAATCAACCTCCTCTTGAATTCTTTTGGCATATCCCCGATCACTAACTCCTCGAGGGTTGAAATGAATTTCAGTTCCTCAGGAAGCATCTCTAACTTTAAGCATCCCGAAATCCATACACGGAAGAGATTGGGCATGGCACCTTCTTTAACACACCACTTCTCCAAGTTTTCCAGGCTATTTAAACACAAATCCTTAAGTTTGGGAAAACCAGTTGAAGAACAAGTCATTTCCTTTCCCTTCAATTTCCCATCTACTAAGGTGAGGTCCTCTAGGTTTGAGAGTTTCTCCAGTGTGGGCATAGGGTCTTCTTCTACCTCAAATTCTCTCAAAACTAATGCAGTGAGGCGACTAAATTTGGAAAATTCAGATAATAACTTACCTGTCACCCCTTTTATTGTCAACCCATGCAAATTTTCTTCACAACATTCAGGAATTTGTCCTCTTAAAACATCCGAGTACATCTCTACCTTTGGATTGACCAGTTCAATTGCAAGTGATGAGTGCCGCGACCGATCCAAATTCACTTTATTCATGAATTCCTTCATCTTCTTACCATCATCCTCACTTGAGATACAAATCGTCCATTCTAATCTTCTAAGATTGGTGATATGAATGACATCTTCCATCTCACACATCATTGAATCAAGGTTTACTAGCGTCTCCAACTTGGTCAATCCATCAAGTCTCAGTCTGGAAAATTTTGGGGTCACCTTATAGTCACATTTCTCAGGAAGAAATAGATGCTTCAATACTTTCAATTTTCTTAGAGCAAGATTTGGTATCCTAAATTCATCATCATCACTTAAATTAGTATATACTCGCATATCTAGAGTTTGCAAGTATATAAAGTCATATATGGATGATGGAAGGCATACTATACCACACCCGTTAAGGCTCAAGTATCTAAGGTGGATGAGCTCATTGGTAATATCTTCCTCCCCAATTAAGGTATTATCAAAGCTTAGTACTCTCAGCAAATTCAACTTCTTCAACTTGGATAATTTCCTCGCACGCCCATGTTTGAACATAAGCGACCTCACATGCCCAGTTGCATTATGTTTATCATCCTGAACAATGAAATCATGTTCCTCAAGAAAATACAAGACTTGCCTAGGAGTTAACTTCGTATCATTCCTTGAAAAGGAGGAATGAAATACCAAGACTTCATCTTTACGACCACGATAGTCATGGACCTCGAGATAATCTTCCTTTTTAAGTATTGACAAACATAATTTTCTCATTAGATCATGAAGCCCACAAAACTTGTACCTCTTCTTAATGTTAGGATGCGCCTCATCTAATTTTGCTTCAATCATGCATCTTCCCACTAATTCACCCAAATATCTCTCTGCTACATCCATATTTGTTTCTCCTACTTGTCTGTCCTTTGACAATATCATGCCTTCAGCATCCCATAACATGTACAACGTCTCCACCTCTATCTCCTCGTCCTCAAGAAGACTTGCCATGTAAAGAAAGCATGGCCTTAGCGGGTATGTTAACTCCTTGTAACTAAATAATAACTCTTCCACCACTTCGCCATTGAATTGTTGATACACCTCTCCGTCCCATGTTCTGCTTTCATAAAACCTTCTCCACTCGCGTAGGCTGTATTTTGTAACTAAAACCCCCCGGAGAACACACACAGCTAGGGGATTACCTCTACACCAAGCAATCATTTTCCTTCCCAGCTCTTCCTTCCTTTTCTCTATTTCAGAATCTATAAGGAAAAAAGGATAAAAAATCATACATTAACAGAGATATAATTATGATTACATAGTTTTATAAATAATAAGACACTAATATTTATACTTGATTCTTATAATCATAATTAACTAACCTCTGTCTGTGCCTATTTTCTTTTGACATAGCTCCCAGCATTCATCTTCGCTTAAGCACTTCAAAGAGTAGCAAAATCCCTTATCTGCAACATCCTTGATCCGAGTGGTAAGCAGTACTTTGCTGCCCGTGCTTTCATCAACTAAGCCGTAATTCAGGCTTTCCCAATCAACTACTGACCAAACGTCGTCAATAATGATCAAACACCTTTTCTCTACGTGTACTCTTTGAAGTGATTCAATTACATCCCCCTGAGTCATGCTCTTCATCTCTTCCTCCTTCGCATGAGAAAGTTGTTGTAGGATATGTTTCAAAATTTCTTCCGCTCGACATTGTTCGCTCACACAAACAAAAGCGAAACTTTGAAAATGGCTCAACACTTTCTTGTCTTTATACACTTTCCGAGCAAGTGTGGTCTTCCCTAAACCACCCATTCCATAAATGGAAATGACCCGAAACTCATTTTCTTCATGATCAACCAGATATGACACCAATTTATTGATGTCTTCCTCCCTCCCAACGAAATCTTTTTCATGGAATCGAGAAAGATCTTGTACTTTGTACGGTCTTCTTGAATCCGAGGAGCTGGCGTCCGCATCTCCACTTTGGCTGTTGATAAAGTCACTGATTTTGATTGTGATCTTCTCAATAGCCTTGCAAACTTTTGGACGCAACAAATGTTCTCTGATGCCAATTTTCTTGTTTACAACTCGGATGACATACTTTTCAATGGAATCGATCAGCTGATCAGCCAAATCTATGATTTCTTTGGTACGTTTATCCTTCCTAACGTGCGCGTATTCTAACAAATCTTCCATCTCTTTTAGCTTTTTTACAAGCTCATCGACTACACCTTCCAGAGCCTGCAGATACTCCATTTCTTCAGCCAACAAATCATGAAGCCTTCCAATCACAAAGGAGTAAAGGGTTTCTCCTTCCATTTCAAAAATCCTTGAGATCTAGCAGATAGATGTGGAGAGAGGGATTTAAAGTAATAATAGAACTGACGGGTGAAAGAAGAAAAAGGGTGAGATTTTTTGATTCAAAGATCAAATGGATACTAGTAGATGGGAATGAATCAAGTTGACTACATATACAAAGTCTTTTTTCACTTTTCCTGATGAACTGTGTGCCACTTTAGAAAAAAGAAATAAAATTTATTCTTTTGGCATGTTCATCTGTAATGGGCGGAGAGAGTAAATCTTTAAATATGACTTTGTTGAATTCTACATCATGTGCTCATGCCAGCCTACTCCAACTTGCACTCAGATAAATAAAAAAAGACTTGGTTGATTCATCCTCATCTATTTGCAATGTTCTCATTTAAAGTTTTTTATTTCTTTTATCTGTATTTTTATTTTTATTTTTATTATGTACCATTTTTGTTTGTATTTTTATTTTTATTTTTCGTCTGCTTTTGCTTCTTTTTCTTTTACTTAAAAATTAAAGAGACTCGTTGGCTTTAAGTTAACTCCACTAACGAACCCATTATTTTTAATGGGTGTTAGTCATGTGCCATCTTTTGAAAGAAATCCTTTAGAATTTTGACAGCTCCGTTAGTGGAGTGAGTGCATTACAAAAAATTGGTACTTGAATGAGGACATTGAAAACATTGCAAAAACATGGTTTCTTTCGTGATCAAAATATGGGTTTTGTCGTTTAATCTTCGAATCTACAGATGTCACCCCCCTTCTTCTTTCACTCATCTGTCCTTTATTGCTTTAGACCCCTCAAAATCTATCTTCTGTTGAAATCAACACCGACTCACCGGTCGGGAACTTTCCAGAGACTTCTCCATTGATCCCACCCATGTACTCTATCATGGAAGAATCTGGACATTTCAAGAACTCTATTGAAGGCTCCATGACCACCGCCATTAAAGAAGAACGGGGAAGCTTCCAGACTTGAAGAGCCGACGCCGCCTTGATGGAAATATCGGGAGAATGTTGGTAATTTCCTTAACCGACCTAGGCTGCCTATAAATAAGGTTTTTGGGTTTTCCCCAAATTGTGTAATTAGAGTAAACTGGAGTGAGTTCAGCAGCTAGGATATATTTTGGCCTTTTCCTTTGGGCTATTATCTAGTGTGGTGGTCTTATATTAGTGTGCATTAAGAGTTGTACTGTGTCTATTGTAAGTATTGCTAAAGTAATAATAATAATATTGTATTATTATTACTTGTGGTTCGCCAATTTCAGGTACGGAAATTCAACAAGTGGTATCAGAGCGGTACGACCCGGGATCGCGGGAACCGTTGTTGAGGCGTTGTTCGGGATCGTTGCAGGTGCACAGTAGGAGACTGTGAAGCTCGTGGTGGGAGACCAGGCTTACTTGGTGACGTGCACGCAGGCAGTACCAAGTCATGATGGTAGATCCGGCAAGCGCATTTGGTGGAGTCAGGAGACTCAACAATGGTAATTATAAGTATTGACGAACGTGTATGCAGTCGTACTTACAAGGACAAGAGTTATGGAATGTCGTGGGTGGTAGTGAGACCACGCCACCGAAATAGGAGGACACTCAAGTATTCCGAAAATGGGAAGCGAAAGCCGGGGAAGGCTATGTAAGCGCTAAAGATTAGCGTCGAGGATAAACTTTTAGAGCATGTCGAGGATGCACAAACTCCAAAAGAGATATGGGATACATATGCGACGTTATTTTCAAGACTACGCAGCAGAATCTAACAGTAAGTCAATATTTTCATAAAGTTAAATCTTTATGTCATGAGATCTTGAAGTTAGATCTAGACTCAAAGATTAATTAGCAAAGGATGAAAAGGATAATCAGAAGAAGAAAGATTTCAGAGAAAAAGGTTGATGCAATTCTTAATGGGATTGCATGAGAGTTATATAGGAGTCAGAGGACAGATTCTACAGAAGAAGACTTTGCCTTCTCTTGATCAAGTTTTTGCTATGGTTAAGAAAGAAGAATCACAAAGGCAAGGTTACATTCAGAATTTCAGTGGAAATAATGCAATGGCTGCAAATGTTGTTCATAATTTTACCAATCAATCCCAAGAAGCAAATGACACAGTTATAGCTGCTGTTCAGAACAAAGGATATGTTAGAACTCCTTTCAAGAAAGGTATTAATTGTGAATATTGTAAGAGGGAAGGTCATTCAAAGGGAGAATGTTACAAATTGGTTGGATTTCCAGTTGGACATCCACTTTATGGAAAGCCTAGAATAAACAAAGGGAGATTCATCACTCCCAGCTAGCCTCAGAATACTCAAAATACTACATAGGGTAATAGAGGGAAAGCAATGAACATTGTTCAGAATGATAATGCCTCTAAATCAGAGGCACCATCCTTGAGTTTGGAGCAGTTGCAAGCACAGATGGCACAAATGATGAGTATAGTTTCTATGATGCAACAGAAAGGGTTTAACTCTCCAGAGGATCATTTTGCTGGCCAAATCTCTACTGTTCAGAGTCATGTGTCAGGTATATTTTTGACTCCTCAATTGCCTATTGTTGCATCAATACAAAATAGCAATGTATGGATTTTGGATTCTGGGGCTACTGACCACATTTGTACATCCATTCATATTATGCATCATGTTGAAAATGTTGCATCTCCTATTTCCATTTCCCTACCCAATGGTACTCATATCAGTGTCACTCACATTGGTTCAGTTTATATTAATCCTCATATCACTCTTCACAAAGTTTTCCTAATTCCCAGTTTTCACTTTAATCTCATTTCTATCTCCAAGTTAGTTTCTCAACTATCTTGTGATGTTAAGTTTACCAAATCCACATGCATTTTCTAGGATCCTTCACTAAAGCTGGTCCTAGCCACTGGGAAAATGCATAAAGGGCTTTATCTTCTTCATAGTCAAGGCAAATCTTCTTCATCATTTGTCAATTCAACTTCTGTGAATCCTCCTTCAGCTCTCCTTTGGCACCAAAGATTGGGACATACATCTCTATCCACTCTTCAAAAACTTGAATCATTTCCTTTTAGCTTTCACAAATGTAATGCATACATTGATTCTATTTCCAAATGTATTACTTGTCCTTTAGCTAAACAGCACATGCTTTCTTTCCCTCACAGTACCTCTAAATTTGAAGCATGTTTTGATCTTATACATTGTGATTTGTGGGGTCCTCATAGAATATCTACATTGAATGGTTGCAAGTATTTCTTGACCATTGTTGATGACTTCTCAAGGGAAGTTTGGACTTTTCTTTTATCTACTAAACTGTATGTGTTTGCCACTCTCAAAAACTTTCAATCTTATGTTAACACTCAGTTTCAGAAGTCCATTAGAAAGTTTAGAATTGATAATGGTACATAGTTTGTTAATCAAGAGGTAATCCCCTTCCTTTCTAGTCTTGGTATAGTACATCAAACTACTTTGTCCTGGTACTCCCCAATAGAATGGGATTGTAGAAAGGAAACACCAACACTTACTTGATGTTTCTAGAGCATTAAGGTTTCAATCTGGTTTGCCAATTCATTTTTGGGGTCACTCTCTTCTCACAGCCACTTATCTCATCAATTTACTTTCCAATAGTGCCATTGATTTCAAAACTCCTCATTCCCTGCTGTAGAATGTCCAACCCTCCTATGATCATTTAAGGTCTTTTGGTTGTCTCTGTTTTGGTTCTGTTCATACTCTTGATAAGTTTGCTCCAAGGGCTATCAAGAGTATCTTTCTTGGTTATCCCACTAATCAAAAAGGATACAAGTTATATTGAGAAACCAAGCAAATATTTGTCAGTAGACATGTCATATTCCATGAGCATGTTTTCCCTTTCCTTGACTCCAATTCTAAATTCTCTTCTCAGTCATCTTTGCCATGGCCTGAACCTGAATACATTCCACCTGCATCTTCTCATTCTGACCCTCAAATCAGAACCACTTGTTCTTCACCTAACAAATCTCATTCTGTCCCATACAATGATTATTCTCATTCTAATATTTCTTCTTTCTCATCTTCTCATACTTCAATTTCAACTCAGTCTCCTTCTCCTTCTCCAAATCCCATTGCACCTCCTCCTCCAAATCATATTCCTCCTGCTCCTCCTGTCCCAAGAGTTTCTACCAGGCCCAAACATATTCCTTCTAAGCTGAAAGACTATATCATTTCTTCTATTTCTAAATCCATGCATTCTTCTCCCAAATATGTTCTTGCCAATTTCATGTCTTATGACAACATTCATCCTTCAAACATGTTTTTCATCAATTCTTTGGGTCAAGTCCCAGAACCAAATTCTTACGCAAAGGCTATTAAGGATGCTAGATGGATAGAGGCTATGAATAAAGAAATTGAGGCTCTTGAGAGCAACAATACTTGGGATATGTTCACTCTTCCACCTGGTAAGAAACCTGTGGGATGCAGATGGGTTTATAAAGTTAAGCTTCATGCAGATGGTAGTATAGAGAGGTTCAAAGCCAGGTTGGTAGCTAAGGGTTTTACACAAACAAAGGGAATTGATTTTCAAGAAACTTTTGCCCCTGTTGCTAAAATGGTTACTATCAGGAGTCTCTTAGTTGTTGCTGCCGTTAAAGGATGGGAAGTTCATCAATTAGATGTTAATAATGCTTTTTTGCATGATGACTTAATTGAAGAAGTTTATATGGAAATCCCAAAAGATTATCCTAGACCTACACAACCCAATATGGCTTGTAAGCTGCTTAAATCTTTGTATGGTCTGAAGCAGGCTAGCAGGCAATGGTTTGCCAAATTAACAGAAGCTCTCCTTTTTCAAGGCTATGTTCAATCATTTGCTGATTATTCCCTGTTTATAAAGGGTACCGGAGATATTTTCACTGCTGTCCTTGTTTATGTAGATGACATAGTGGTGGCTGGTAATGATTCTACCACTATTTCTGATTTGAAAACTTATTTGGATAATCAGTTTAGTATCAAGAATCTTGGTCCCATCAAGTATTATCTTGGCATTGAGATTATGAGATCTGAGAAGGGATTTCATTTATGTCGGAGGAAGTATGCCCTTGATTTACCGGCTACAACTGAGTTAGTTGATTGCAAGCCATTAACTATTCCTTGTGATTCTAATTACAAGCTTAGGGCAAATGAAGGTGAGTTGTTAGATGATCCTTCCATTTACAGAATACTTGTTGGGAAGCTTCTCTATCTCACTATTACAAGGCCTGACTTGGCTTATTCTGTTCAAGTATTAAGTCAATTTGTACATAGTCCTAGACTACCTCACTTGAAGGCAGTTCATAGGGTTCTGAGGTACTTGAAGCTATCACCAGGCCAGGGCTTATTTTTCTCCTCTTCCTCTCCTTTGCATCTCAAGGCTTACTGTGATAGTGATTGGGCAAGCAACCCAAATGACAGAAAATCAGTCACTGGTTATTGCATGTTTTTGGAAAATTCTCTGATTTCTTGGTTTTCTAAGAAGCAGTCAGTCACTTCCAGATCCTCTGCTGAATCTGAATACAGATCCTTGGCCACTACTAGCTGTGAGGTTGTTTGGTTGACTGCATTATTGAAAGATCTACAGGTTCCTGTTCCTAAACCTGTTACCATTTACTGTGATAGCACTGCTGCATTTAGTTTTGCCTCCAATCCAGTCTATCATGCTAGAACAAAGCACATAGAGCTGGATTGTCATTTTGTAAGAGAAAAGGTTGCACAGGGCTTGATCCTTCCTACACATGTTTCTACTAATCCCAGTTGGCTGATATTTTTACCAAGTTTCTTGGAAAGAAACTTCATTGGCACTTTATTCACAAGTTAGGGGTTCTTAACCCTTTCACCCCTTACACTTGTGGGGGGGGGGGGGGGTAATAAGGATGATACTCCTAGCCATGTGAACTGTTGCCAAAGGAATCCAAGCACATATATATTGAGCTACTACAGTAGTACTGATTTAGTTATGTTGTAATTATGCAGTGGCATTTTTGTACATAGGTAGAATGGCATTTTGATAAATAGCTTGGATAGTTTGTTAGATGGTTAGAAGGCAGTTAGTGTGATTGATGTATATAAGCTGATTGTAATTGTCCCAGATCATTAATCGAAATAACAATACCATCTCAGTTCATAACAACTTCCCAGTTAGAATATCCGAAAAGTCTGCTATCCCACAGCTTATGGTATCCTCGATCTCCAGTATGGAAATAAGAATCTTGAGTACCCTGGCCCACATCAAAGCCATCAAGTCCGTCTGTGACATTATTACTAGCATGGCTGTGAACAACATCCATTAAGACACGTAAACCTAAGTTGTGGGCTTTGTTAATCAAATACTTAAGGTCCTCCGGAGTTCCAGATCTGCTGCTGACAGCAAAGTAATTTGTAACGTGATACCCAAATGAACGGTAGTAAACATGCTCCGTCATAGCCATTATCTGGATCGTGTTGTAATTGTTTGCCACAATACGAGGCAAAATATTATCTGCAAACTCCTTGTATGAATTTATACGGGGTTCTGAACTACTCATCCCAACGTGAGCCTCATATATCCGTGGTGCTGCAGGCTATGGTGGACGGGGGTGTTTGAACTGATACCTGCATCAATAAAAGAATTGACCTAGTTCAAAAAAAAAGAAAGAAAAGGAATTGACCTGAAACACAAGTCAGCCCTGTTTATATTTAGACTCAATGCTTGAATGAAGAAGAGTATACTTCATCCCTTTCACATCAAACAAGAAACACAAATTTTAGAAACTCACGTTAAATCCTCGAAGCATTTGAACTGTTACCATCTTTTCTGTTAAAACCAAATTTTAGATAACCTATACATGACGTGAAAAACTATTATTTGTCATAAATAAATTAGATGTATGTTTAAATGGTAAAAACAAATTAGCATTTTAAAGAAACTCACGTTAAATCCTCAAAGCATTTGAACTGATGGATTATTATAATAAAAATTATATAAGTCGGATTGTAATAGTGGGTCTATCAACATAAACTGATCAAGGTTTCTTTTAATATGCCATAACTCAAATGTATAAAAGATCACATACCAGGTTATATGGTCATTCATGAAGTAATATGGAACAGACAAACAATACCCTCCCACTTCTACTTTTGAAGGATATGGTAGCATACGTACTGGTACTTGCTGGGGGGTCCCACAGATAACTCAACTCAGCATTTGCTCTAACTACTTAGGAGTTCACTCCGAAGATATCTGGATATCTGGAGTAATCACGGAACTCTTCTTTTCGCTTTTGATATATATTTTAATTTTTCACATGTTACATCTGAAGGGACTTGTCAGCCACATGGATTATTAATCTCTTATATTGTCTTTCACTGATGTGGGGCTTTATGTCTCAACATTTCCGATTCTCTTTCACAATAAAAGTAAAACGGAAACGCGAATAATCTTTTTTGTTGTTTTTATAAGATTACCTTGTGCAAAATCCTCAATGCTTCCTTCATATTCTACAATAAGCATTTTCTGTTCCGCATATCTTTTCATTCTACCTTGGATGTGGTCTTTATACGGTTCCAAACCAGGATCCACAGCCAAGATACCAATATCAATAAATCAAGATGTCTTCTTCAATATTTTATCAAAGCTTATAAGTGCTTCCTCACACAGTAATTTTTATCAAATGGTTACACGTTAAATTATTAAAGTTCACCGAACTCCTTTATTACCTTCCAACAACCCCCTGTTATAAATATTCATCACAGAAACATACCCTCACATGCGTTGAGAATCTTGATCGCGGAAAAATCCGGAGAACTTTGAGGAACTTTTCTGGTTGAACTATAAGTCTAGCCTGTCACTTCGAAGGACCAAACAAGTTACACTCAGGGGCCTGTAATGAAATTAGTTGAGAGGTTATTTTCATATAGTTTAATAACTTATTTGAGAACGCAAGCAAGCACTAACATAACCAAGAAAAAAGAGGACATACTAGGCGCAAATATGCCATATTTCGTTATGTGTGTATATTGATTGGCATCAACAATAGAGCTAACACATTCCCATGCCTGCATAAAGAAATGTCGTCTTATCTCTACCCCAATCTTAGATGCACATGTACAATAAGAATTTCAAATAGCACATTAAAAAGGATCTCAATCATAAAAATGGATGGTTTAACAAAGGCGTCAAGTGTGAGTTTGACACCTCTGTGAATTTGATAAAAGACTAATTACTCAGAGATTCAGGTGTAATAATTGATGGGCAAAGCATAAAAACCTACACCTAAAAACAATTTGTAGTATCTATAACATTATCTCTTAGTTGGGGCAAACTGCAGTAGCATATAGCATGGTCGTACTAGTACATCCGTGATGCAAGGCATGGTGGCTTCTCACTATAGATGAGCACAAAGGAAAGAAGCTTCTTAAATCAGTAAATAGCTAATAAGAGTATGTGTCGCCTGCCTAATACATACCCCCTCCGTCCAGAATAAATGTTGCACTTTCCATTTTGGTTAGTCCCAAAATTAACGTCGCGTTTCTAAATAAGGAAAGTGACTTGGTGCAATTTTATCATTGTACAAGTAATGTACAAACTAGTAAAGCAACTTTCTTAAAAAAAAACGTTGACAAGTCAACTGCGACGGGTTGCTGAAAGGAAAAAAAAGATGTGGAATTCTGGGACGGAGGGAGTACATTTAGTTAAAAATGGTAAGAGAATTGATTGAAAATGATTTACTAGCCCAAATCATAGAATTTCTAGTGAAAGTCTTACCGCACCAATATGAGGCTACTCCAAGCTCTACTTCCTGTTTGATTGATGAACTTAATGCATTGCTAGACCTTCAGTTCACTATCAGCAGCAATCCTTTATAATGATAAGATATAATCTGCCAAGCTCTAGAGGGATTGGTATGAAGAATTCAAGCCATTCTGAACCTTTGATAGATCCAGATCGAACCGTCCATAAAAATGATTGCTTACTGTTGGCAGAACTTATGTGCAATGCTCCCAGAACTTATGTATACCACTAAGCTGGGTGCTTGAAGATCTAACCAACGCATAAAGCTCCGATCTTGTTCTAGTAAACTACTTGAGGAGGCTAGAAAGCGTTTGTGGAACGGCCCAATCAGAAAACTTGGAATGGAACACTTTCACAGAACTTGATTTGCTACAGTTTGTAAAGAGTATCCATTTCCAAGTTTTCCGATTGGGCCGTTCCACAAACGCTTTCCAGCCTCCTCAAGTAGTTTACTAGAACAAGATCGGAGCTTTATGCCTTGGTTAGATCTTCAAGCACCCAACTTAGTGGTATACATAAGTTCTGGGAGCATTGCACATAAGTTCTGCCAACAGTAAGCAATCATTTTTATGGACGGTTCGATCTGGATCTGTCAAAGGTTCAGAATGGCTTGAATTCTTCATACCAATCCCTCTAGAGCTTGGCAGATTATATCTTATCATTATAAAGGATTGCTGCTAATAGTGAACTGAAGGTCTAGCAATGCATTAAGTTCATCAATCAAACAGGAAGTAGAGCTTGGAGTAGCCTCATATTGGTGCAGTAAGACTTTCACTAGAAATTCTATGATTTGGGCTAGTATATCATTTTCAATCAATTCTCTTATCATTTCGGAATATTTTCAATTCCATAGTGCTTTGGTTTATGCCATGGGCGTGTGTGTTTGACTCACAGACTTTGCGAGCATACGCCTCCTGCCCCCGCTTGTCCCTCTGCCTTGGGCCCAGATCTGTTCCTTGTTTGGTTTTGGCTCCTTAGCGCAACAACCAACAACATAATTTTTGGCTCTATCTTTAGCTTGTTGCTTAATGCCAGACTCAACATACCAATTCATGAAGAACATTGGGAGCAATTAAATCAATGCCAAATCAACAATGCAATTACTGCTACATTTATACAGTGTCCACATTTTATCCATCCAAACAATTTATAAGATGAAAAAATGAGAGATTAATTCCTAGCAAATATATTTTACAATTAACAGAAAAGAGCTAGAGAGGAACCTGATCACTGCTGTCACAGCTTCTGCACTTTCAGCGAACTGCATGTCTCTTTTTGGGCAATTGATATATATATATTTGCAGTGCTGGCAGGTGCATCTAGAGCATAAATACCTAGGTGACATGGTAATTCAGATAATTTCAGGATTCTCTCTTAAAATTATTAATGATAGTTCAATTTAAGTATTTACATTACAGTTTACATAGACAAATTTGTAGAATAGAACCCGACCTAAAGGATATTACAAAATGTGAATATAAATGCTCGTGTAATCTACAGAAAGCATGCAGGCACTTCAATTACTCGGGAAAAAACAAAACAAATTCTACCAAACTAAGTAAAAATGCAACGTGGATCGTTTTCCCAAATCTTTTTTAGACTTTCCTCCATAGCAGGGGAACGTTCTACTCTCAGCTGGCGCAAGGTACTAAGCTGCTTCAATTGATCTGGAATGGAAATCAGTTTAGAGCAATCCAGTATGGAAAGATAGACAAGGCTTTGCAATCCTTGGCCCTCCATTGACCACCATTCAATACCCAGATCATGCATATGAAGGACTTCGAGTCGAGGGAACTGCCCTTGGTCGCTGTGGTACTCTAATTTGCTGCTTCGCACTAGAGAGTTACGTCTTAGTTTGAGTACCTGAAGATTTGGAATCCCTCCCAGCTTTTCAAAGGCTGATGTATCCAGATAAGTATACATTAACGTAATCTTGGTGAGACTCAATGGTAGAACTAAAGCATCTTGATTAGTCAATCGAAATGCACCGTTAATTTTCAGCGTTTGGAGGCTCTGTAATTTGCCAAGGGACTCAAACAATCCAAAATATTGGTTATAACAACCTACCTTGAGTTTCTTCAGATTAGGAAACCTCTTTAGTATGTCTGCATCATCTTCGCCATGTAAACTTATCGAAGACAGGGTGCGAAGGTTTGGCAAATAACTATTACCATTGCCTTTTGGAATATGAAATCTGGTATCTAGAATGTTAGATATGAGCAGATGCCTTAGCTGTTGCATTTCCCAAATATTAGCACTGAAAGGGGGCGCATATGAGTTTCCCATGTCAAGTGTTTGAAGGTTCACAATTTTGGAGATGGTGAGCGGAATTTTATTATGTTTTACAGCATTCATTCTCAAATACCTCAACTGCACTAGTTTTTCAACTTTGGAGGGAAAGTTATGATATCTACCTGACTCGATATCCAACACCCTTAGAGACCGGCAGAATTTGGAAATATGGCTAAATGGATCCTTGTATTTGGCAAGCTTGTCCTCTGTGCGAATGTCTTTGTCACCAAAAGAAAGAAGAGACCGGAGCCGTGAAAAATCAGATAAGAAGTCATACCTTAAATCTCTACTTCCATATTGGATAGAAATCCTCCTTAATTTGGTCGCGGCTAAGGATTTACCAATGTTACTATCAAGCAAGAGAAACTTCTCATGTATGCCCTCTGAAATAGAGAGGTCTCGAAGGAGATCATGTATGCGACATGATTTAACCCCTCCATCAGTCCTCCTGCTCGCCACCTGGATCAAACTCCTATCAATCAATTGTAACAAGTACTCTTCAGCCATGTCCTCCTTATCCAAATTGCTGTTGTTCTCTTGATCTAAAAACCCTTCCGCTACCCATAGTCGGATCAACTGCCTCACAGGAATCTCAAAGTCCTCTGGGTAAGCCGCAAAGTAGAGAAAGCATGGTTTTAGATGAGGAGGCAGGTCTTCATAGCTTAGAGCCAATATCCCAAAGCATTCTGTTGAGTTCTGGGCCAAGTACCAATCTAAGCCAGATGACACTTTAGGCCACATTGATTCCTCTCTATTTCTTAAGATGCCGGTAACCACCACAATAGCAAGTGGTAAGCCTTTACACTTGGCTAGGATCTGTTTCCTGACGAGTTCTTCAACTTGTGGAGAGTAAACTTTGCCCCTACGGAACACCTTTCTGGAGAAGAGTTCCCAGCTGTCTTCTTTTCCAAGAAAAGGCAGCTCGTAAGGAAGGGTTGTGCTGGCATGTAAAGCCACTTTTTTGTCACGGGTTGTGATGAGAACCCTACTCGATTTCCCGTTATCTGGAAAAGCTGCTTTGATTCCATCCCATAGGTGTTTGTCCCACACATCATCTAGGACAATCAAGTACCTTTTCTCCGCTAATCCAGTAGCCAGCTTCTGCACCAACACCTCCTCTGTCAGCTTGTCAGTTTCCTTCATCGCTGAGAAGGATAACACATAATTTGCAATCTTCAATAGCAACTCTTTTGGATTGTAATCCTGGGAAACGTCAACCCAAGCACGACAATCGAATGACTTCCTTACAAAAGTACCATTATAGATTTTTCTTGCTAAAGTTGTTTTTCCTAACCCACCCATACCTACTACCGAGATCACGTCTCTCCGTGCATCCGACGTATCCAGCTTCTTCATTACTAACTCTGCATCATTGTTGAAGCCCACCACTTCGTCCTCCTCAACAATCCTTCGACGCCTCTGAATTGTCATCTTCTCCGACTCTTCATTGGGAACCACGCATTCATTGCTTGTGATGTAGTACAAGTCTCTATTTTCATAAATCTTCTTAATCTTGTTCTTGATGTGCTCTATCTCTAGGGCAGAATGACGAAGCAATTTCATCTGTTCCCTACCATAAAAAAACTTCTGGAGAGTATTCCTTCTCTTGTGTTTTGCCATGTTAAGGACAAAATCATCGACAAGATCCTCTGCTTCAAGAGCTACATCTTGGATTTGCTTCACCACTTCCTTCATCTTGTCTCGCTTCCCAGCTGAATTTCGAAGGAACTCATTGATGAACATGAGCTCACCCTTAAATGATTCAAAATGATCCCTGACATTAAGTATCAAATTTGTTTCTTGCACAAGTAGCTGGGATACACTACTTACTAGGGATGACACAACAGCATCAACCACAGCCATTTTCACTCCTCACTCTCTCTGGAAATTAATTACTACTCATAAAAGACACACAACAAAGAACTGCCCAACAAGCTAGTAGTCTAGCCTAGTGCTCTAGATAACATTCACTAAAGATGCAGACAGAAGGCACTGATCAAATAGTAGAGCTGAGCTTTGAAAATGCTTGCAAAGGACACTGACAGAAAGCACTATCAAATAGTCGAACTGAGTGCTTTAAAAACGCTTACAAACGCTTACAGAAGGGGGTCAACATCAAATAGTCGAACTGAATGCTTTGAAAACGCTTCAAAATGACACGGACAGAAGGCACTCAACAAAGAGAATGGCTGAGTGCTTTCGGAAACACTTGCAAACATACAACAAAGGCACTTGGCACATATTGTAGCTTAGTGCTTTAGAAAACACTCGCAATACGATATATGGTAATTGGGCTGCAGAAAACTATGCGCTATGTGCTATATTTATAACCATGTGGAACCATTGACCTTTTTTATTTTTTGCTGGCTAATAAATAAAGTCATTATTAGGCCAGATCATGTATTATGCAATTAGTTGAGAAATTGGGCTAAAAATGATTATCAAGGGCATTTACATGAACTAAAATAATCTCAGCATACCTTATTCATGATAAAGCATTGTTTAGAAATATGAGCAACTTGCAAAGACAACATGTGAAAGTGAGTAGAAGAATGAGAAGGAAAGAATGTTTATGTATTATTTAATAAATGGGTACCAGATATATTTTTATACAACAATATACCAGCAACTACCTAACAACTTGAACAACTTCTCATGTCTCAACGACATTCCCTCCACTCATAACTACCATAACAGAATTCTGAGCTGGTGACAGGTGTGTGTACAATTACACATGCTTCCCCTTGATATTTTGTAACCAGACACTCGACACTCCTCGCCTGTATGTTGTCGAGATTACCATTATTTTCAATATCCCTTCACGCGGAAAGAAAAAAATACGAAGAACTTGCATCATGGTCAGCAAAAAGGAAAGTTGAGCAGAGGACAATGCTTTGGTGAACATATCAGCATGTTGTTTTCATAAATCTTCATAATCTTGTTCTCGGTGTCTTTCACATTGTCCTAAAGGATTTTCCCTAACTGTCTACCATGTGTCTTCTTTCTCAATTACACACTCTTACACTTAAAGAGTCACTTTCTAAATCTAGCTCCTTTTCTCGGAAAGCCATTAATAGTACAGTCAACTTAATCTCTGAACTATCAAAGAATATTAGTTTGTGGTCTGAGGCACCAATATTGACTTAAGAAAGTTCTTGGCAACAACCAATCCATTGATGGAAGACAGCCTAATCACTCCAGAGAAATCGGTGGGATCCCACGTTTGATAGTTGAAGAAGGCAATATTCTGGAATTGTTTTCAATTATCGCATTTTTTGTTATCGAAATATAGACAAGGCTTTGCAACTCTTGGCCCTCCATTGGCCACTATTCTATATGCAGATGATGAATATAAAAGACTTTCAAGTTGGGAGAGCTTCTCTTGATTGCTGTGGTACTCTAACTTGCTTCCTACTCGATACTTGTGTTGTTATTCAAGTACCTGAAGATTTGAAACCAAACCCCCCCCCCCCCAGCCCAGCAAAGGCTGATGTATCTAGATTTGTCACCTCTAATGTTATTTTGGAGAGACTAATTGGTAGTGCACCTGGATCTGTAAATTGAGATATACCTAAATTTTCAGAGTTTGGAGGCACTGTAAATTGCTAAGGTACAAACACTCTCAAATCTTTATTATAAGAACAAGACTTGGGTTTCTTGAGATTGGGAAGCATCTTCAATACGTCTACCTCCTTTCTTCCATGTAAACTTATTGCAGGCATGCCAATGAAATATTTAAGAGAGCCCAAGTAGTCAAGGACAATCAAGTCATCAAGGACAGTATCCCTTATGAAGCCATGAAGAAAAAAGGTAGAAAGTGAGGAAGGGGTATTGCGGAGATACTTCTTTTCCAATTATCTGGAAAAGATGTTTTTCCATTAATTCAATAGGTGTTTGTCCCACAAGTCATCTAGGACAATCAATTCCCTCTTTTCCACCAATCCAGCAGTCAGCTTCTTCATCAATATTTCATCTGATGCATGGACTCGGTAGTTTTCTGTACCAAATCCAGCTTGTTATCAACGACTACTTGAGAAAACTACCACTTAGATCTTTGCAAAAGTGATTTTCCTACCCACAATCCTGTTTCTGAGACCACATCTCTCTGTGAGACCCATGCATCTAGCTCTTTCTTACCAACTTCACATCATTATCAAAACTCACCACTTAATCCACTTCTAAATTATTCTTTGACACTTAATTTAAAACCTATTTCCTAAGAAATTTCCAAGTTTACAGCCCCAAAGGGATATATGATGTTTTATCTCTTTGGGGTATTTCAACAAGAATCTATCACACAAATAACAAGCCGACAAGGCAATAGTGATAATTTCAGGAAGTCCTATAGTTACAAGTATTTACATTACAATTAAGTTTGGTAGTTTGATATGCAAAAACAGCTAAAGACATGGACCAAATTTATAATAATTGACAACGGTGGTAATTGATGAATGAAATGGCTGTCTCAATTAGAGATGATAAGGGCATTGATAAGAAACGTCATTCAATTGATCCATTGACCACTTGGAAGATCAAAGGGGCTTTTCTTCCTTTGATTATTAGATCAATAAAACCAAATGTTTGACATATAAGTATTATTGAGGATATACAGTCGTGCTCATCTCTAATACAGAAACAATTGAAGTCATTTCCTCATTGACAATGTCAACCCAACACCAATGTCAACACCTTCCATGTGTTTGCCTAGATAATCTAATATTGCAGCTGTGACATAAGCTTCATTAAGAGAACATGGCATCTGACGGATGACACTGCCTATAGTCTGATACAAGGAGCTGATATCAATTACTCTACAAAGAAAGTTTCTTCAATCTTTCTCAGAAAACACAAACAAAAGACATACAATAAGTTAAATGTGATACCCTATCCCACATCAAAACAACGAAGGCTTCCTATTACCTTTGGGCACTACATCATCCATGGACTTTTGGGTGGGTTTATGGTGTCTTTGTTCAGCCAAGGTTCATGTGTTTAGTGGGCCAGTGCGTGTTGCATGTGTAATGAACCGGGTTTTCAGACTTGGTCGTGAACAGTGTTCTAAAAGACCCCGCCTAGGCGCTAGGCCCCTCTCCAACGCCTAGTTCTAAGCCCCGCCTAGATCCCGACTAATCCCGACTAGTCCCCGTCTAGGCGCCAGGCCCGACTCCACCGCCTTGCACCCGCCTAGCGCTTTTTAGAACCTTGGTCGTGAAGTTAAAAACTTGGCAAACAAACAAAGACAATAATTGAATTGTCAAAATAATAATTTAGTGCAAACCTTACTTAAAAATAAGGGGGGTCACAATGTATAAATTCATTGTTTTTAGTAGTAAAGAACCACTTTCTATAAATTTGAAGGTGCTAAATTGTGCATTTTCTATAATTGAAGGGGCCCTTGCCACAAGTATGGCCAGTGCCTACGTGAGAGCAAGTTAATGCTGCAGAATATGAGCAACTTGCAGAGATAAACATGCAAAACCACCTAAATTCAGTGTTATATTTCTCATAAAGATTAAAAATATAAAAATGAAAACGAATCTAGTGTACTTAAGTTTCCTTTCCAATGCCAATATCCTTAAGTCATACGAAACCAATAAGATCAACTAATTTTTCAAGGGATTCTCTTAACTGCATTTCAAAATGCTTGAAAGTCAAACAACCCCTGTCAAGAAATCAAACTTGTTTATTGTACAAGTAGCTGAGATACGTTTTTTAATAGGGAAAACACACTCGCATCGTATCAACCATTGAAGCTTATTGCTCAATGAAGATATATAGAAAAGGTACATAGAGAATGCTAGTGCTTCCGAAAGACTCTGACCAAATACTACTAAAAGCTATGAGCTTCCACATTTACAATGTCAACCCGATCGACACCAATGTTGAGTAAATACTGCTTGCTTAGCCTATAGTCTTCACCTACTGCAACTTCTGACCTAGTCAAGAAACGATGAAAGGATATCCTATCAACTCAGTCATCTATACCCACAATTAGTTTTATGCCCAAACTTTGGCTTGATAATCCATTGTTGTATTAAAAATTAATTTAGTGTATTAGTTTCACTTGGAAAATATAACGAACAGTAGGTGAACAGTGAAGTTTTTGGGTGAGTAAATCAAATTTAAGAATCAAAGACAGTTGGACAGTCATCATTCAACTGATATACAACAAAAAAACAAGCATGGAAGATCAGAGTAACAGAGTGTAGCAAGAATTTAGAAATTAGTCAGATTTCGAAATCAAAAGCAGTACATGATGAAGGAGCTTTATGTGTTTAGATCACCAACCTGGGGAGGACAAATTTGCCGGCCGAGGACGACGTTGGCCGGAAGAATTTTCATTCCACACTCCGTTTCAGTTTTATCTTTTTCAAAAACATTTGAATGAACTTTCAATTATTTATTCAATTACTCTAATAAAAATTTAAACTTTTTATTAATAATACTCCCTCCGTCCCAAACCTAGATACACATTTTGTCATTTTGGGCATTCCAAACTAACATACCCCTTTTTTAAAATGGCAAAAAATATTTACTATTCTCTCCACTCATTCTCTCTCCTATTTTACTTTTATACTCACAACACCAATCAACTTTACTATTCTCTCCACTCATTCTCTCTCCTATTTTACTTTTATATAGACATGAGCAACCGGTTCCCGATTCCGATTTCGAACCGCCGATTCCGATTCCGGTTCCACGGTTTATCCGGTTCTAAATAAAGGACTAGGGCGATCGCCGTAATGGCCTTGGGCGGCCGCACAAGAGTAGACCCAAGATGTTGACTGCAGTCTCATACCAGACTTCCGGTTATCCCACCAGACTCCCGATTAATACCAAAACTTATTGAGCAAGTTACTGGCTCTGACAGGCAAGTAGCCAGCTTATTTCCATCGCATTGAATGCATGGCTCAGGCGCCTACTATGTCATTTAATGTGTCGCGCCAGATACACGGCTCCTGTCCACATCAACGGCATCCCCTCTGCAAGTGAATCTAACTTTACTGACATAGTCAATCCTATGCGGACACGTGTATCTGGTCAAAGACTAAGACACCCTTTAGGGCTGATCTCATTGCTTACATCAACAAGCACCTCTCCATCACCTATAAATAGAAGACATTTGTCCCCTTGAACAAGGTAAGTGCAAAATCTATATTGTAAGCCATATTGCTCAAACCCTAAACACATACACACACTCTAAGACATTTCAAGGTCTTATTCTCAATTTATTATATCCTTCTTGATATCTTATTCTCACACCCTAGGGCCTGAGTTGGATTAACATCCGACTTTGACCTTAACGATGCTTTGCTTTGTTATGTTCTAGGTACACCGTAAGTATATCCTGCCAGATATCCTTCAACCGCTCTGACCCCAAAAGTCGTGACTTCATCACAACACTTACTTCACTACACACTTTTCTTAATTTTCGTGTAATATCATTTTTGTGCCTTTTCACAAGGACGGAGAGAGTATGTTGTTAGGATCGCTCACCCCTACAAGAAATCCGCAACAAGAGAAATCAAACAACACACAATACCAAACAAAGACAAAACACACAATATTTCGTGGTTCGGCTAAAAGCCTATTCCACCCAAAATATAACTTCTATATATTTCTTGATATTACAAGAATGGAGACACTCTCTCTCTCAACACTCTTGAATATCCTCACCAATCGCATACAAGCGTACAATTTCTCTCTCTAAATTGTAAACCTATGCTAACTCTCTCAAGTTCTCTCAAATTCTGTCAAAAACCTAACTAGTGAAGCCTATTTATATAGGGAAGGCACACCCACTTTTTCCCTTTCCTAACCGATATGGGATTACTATTCCTTCTCCTAACCAATATGGGATAAGTAATATTTTCCTAGTCATAATAGGATTTAGGCAATATTGGTCAAACTCCTAACAAATCTCCCCTTGACCAAAATTTCCTAAAAATCTCATCAACACCTGAGAAGTGAATTCTTTTCCCAATCTTCTTCCCCTTTTTGTCATCACAAAAGGATCTTTCACGAAAGGATTGCCCCTCCAAGTAGCAAATATTCCTCGCACCTTTTCTCCATTGAAGAATCAAGCGCTTTCCTTTGTAGACTTTGCATGTTTGTCTTCTTCCAACATATCGATACCCACGAGATGTCAACACTCCTAGTGAAAACAAATTCGCAGTCGCACCAGGAACATTCTTCACATTCAAAGCGATTTTCACAGACCCATCATAAAGCTTGAAGCGTACACTCCCAACACTTTCAATCTTCAATTTCTGCTCATTACCAACTTTGATTTCTCCAAAATTTCCCTCCGATCGCAAAGTGTCAAACATAGCTCGATCCTTACAAATATGTACTAAAGCAGCTGAATATAGCACCCATTCAGACTTCTTCTCCTTAATCACATCAGCAGCAGCTATAGTTTCTGTCAAAAGAAAATCTCCATTATCACTACCACTATCAATCGTGTTAACGTTCTCTTCGTCAACCTTTTTCTTTCCTTTCACACCACGTAAACTTTTCAAATCATCACTAAATTGTGGGCAACACATCTGCATATGACCAGTCTGTCCACAGTAGAAGCACTCAATCTTACTCATATCTCTATCTCCCCTAGATTGAGACCTTCCTCTTCCTTTTGAGCCACCACGATTATAATTTCTCCCTCTTTCAAAACCCTCCGCAACTAGTACTCTGTCACCATTGGAGAAGCTATCACTCCTCGTCATTCTTTCATTATCCCTCAATGCCTTAACCACATCATCAAGTGTTAAAGTAGTCCTACCTATCAACATCGTCTGCACAAAAGGCTTGTAGGACTTAGGTAATGAAGCCAACAATAACAAAGCTTGCTCCTCATCTTTAATTGTCTCATCAACATTAGACAATCGACATACTAGTTGACCGAAAGAATTAATATGGTCATGCAAATTACCCCCTTAATCAAATTTCAAGCAATACAAATCCATCTTCAAGAACAAGAAATTAGTCAATGATTTAGACGCATAAATACTAGCAAGTTTCTCCCAAATACCCCTCGTTGTTGTCTCTTTCAAAACACTATATTTAATTTCAGGAGCAATTGCTAACCTTATCGTACTCGAAGCCCTCTTCTGAATTTTGGCCCAATCTACGTCTTTCATCTCATCCGGCTTGTTCTCTTCCAAAGCTTCATCAAGTCCTTGTTGAACCAACACATCTTGGATTTTCATCTGGCACACCGTGAAATCCATCTTCCCATTGAAGGTAGGGACTTGATACTTCGATATCCCAATATCAATATTCCTCACAATATGAATTTCTTCAAACTGCTGCTTCTGTCCGTATACAATTACCGATGATTGGGACCTTAAAATCCAATCTCCACCGTTCAGATTTAATATCTATTAGTCCCGAAGCTACTCACCAAAAATCAGCCCGATTCAACGGTAAACGAACTCTCTACGTCAATTTTCTCACCGCTGCGCTGAGAAAAAAAACAAACCAGAAACTGCAATTTCTTTCTTCAATTTTTTTTTTTTTTTTGCTCTCTTTTCTTGATGCGAATTCTTCTCTTCAACCCAAGCTCTGATATCACTTGTTAGGATCGCTCACCCCTACAAGAAATCCGCAACAAGATAAATCAAACAACACACAATACCAAATAAAGACAAAACACACAATATTTCGTGATTCGGCTAAAAGCTTATTCCATCCAAAATATAACTTCTATATATTTCTTGATATTACAAGAATGGAGACACCCTCTCTCTCAAAACTCTTGAATATCCTCACCAATCGCATACAAGCGTACATTTTCTCTCTCTAAATTGTAAACCTATGCTAACTCTCTCATGTTTTCTCAAATTCTCTCTTAAGTTCTCTCAAATTATGTCAAAAACCTAACTAGTGAAGCCTATTTATATAGGGGAGGCACACCCACTTTTCCCCTTTCATAACCGATATGGGATTACTATTCCAAGTTATTGGGATCACGATCATCCCCACCACTCCACATTAGTATGATATTATCCGCTTTGGGCCCAACCCGCACGGATTTGCTCTTGGGTCAACTCCCAAAAGGCCTCATACTAATGGAGTGGGTGGACACCTTTATATATTAGACAATTCTTCTTTCAATTGCTGATGTGGGACTTGGGTTGATACCCCAACAATCCTCACCTCAAACCAAGGACCACCTCTAGCGAATCTTGTACCGCCGCTATTCACCACTTGCGGGACACGCCGCCTGATTTATCACCAATATCAGGAAGACTTTCGACACAAGGCACACACAGTGTTCCATTCGCGAGGTCACACCACTAGAGGAAATTCCACATCATCCACACACGGTCCACTGCGTCGCGTCCATCCACTAACCACCACTAACCACGGCTCTGATACCAGTTGTTGGGACCGCGATCATCTCCACCACTCCACATTAGTATGATATTGTCCGCTTTGGGTCCAGCCCGCACGAATTTGCTCTTGGGTCAACTCTCAAAAGGCCTCATACTAATGGAGTGGGTGAACACCTTTATATATTAGACAATTTTTCTTTCAATTGCTGATGTGGGGCTTGAATTGATACTCCAACATATGTGAGAATAAAAGAGCTATTGGTTCAGCTCAGCAACAAAGGGTTTTTCCTTGAGACTCAAGTCTTACATATTGTTGGTCTTTGAAGATATAGAAGTTTTGTCCATGGAGGGCCTAGGATTTCAAGGCCTTCTCTTATTTTTACATACAGAGTTGCCATAGATTGAAATCAGTTTGCTCTCGAGTTAAGTACCTATTTAGTCTCTAAACGTTTAGCCTTTTTTACGATTTCGTCCCTATCGTATTTTTGGGAACGTTTCCGTCCTTGACCTATCTATATAATTTTCCAATTAGTCCTTCCGTCCACTTTCCGTCAATTTCTCCGTTAACTTTGCTGAGGTGGCAGTAATGGGGGTTGAAACCGTAAAATGTTAAACTCTAGACCCTAAAAAATAAATTTTAAAGTTACAAAACACCCCCTCTCTTTCTTTAAAACCTAAATCAGTTTACATAATAATAATAAAATAACAATAATAAAATAATAATAATAATAATAAAATATTAATAAAAATAATAAAAATAAAATAAAAATAAAAATAAAATAAAATAATAATAATAATAAAATAATAATAATAATAATAAAATATTATTATTAATAATAAAAATAATAATAATAATAATAAAATTATAATAATAAAAAAATAAAAATAATAATATTTGGATTAATAATTTACTACTTAAAATAAATGTCAAAAATATTTTAATCTATTTTTAAATTTATTATTTTTTAATACTCCCTCCGTCCCACGTCATTGTGAACTATTTTTCCGGGCACGATAATTAAGAAATATTATTAAGATAATGAAAATGTGTGGTAGAAAATGAAGAGAGAGAATGAGTGGAGTTGGTTGAATAAATTGTGTGGTAGAAAATGAAGAGAGAGAATGAGTGGGTGGGGTAGGGTGAATATAAAATAATAAATTTATTTTCATTTTGGATAGTTTGCATTCACGTGGGACGGACCAAAATGGAAATAAGTTTGCATTCACGTGGGACGGAGGGAGTATTCATTTTGAGACGGAGGAAATATCGAATATTATTTCCAAACAACAAATATTTCTCTTTCCAATCAATCGCCTCCCCTCGCGATGATTTCTGGTGGCGGAAGAGGTGGATGGCAACAATCATCTTCTTCTCCTCAATCTGTTATAAACAGCAAGACAATCATTTTCAATTCTCGAATTCATGGCAATATGCTTGTCTTGAGCCGTCCTACTCCCAAATCCATTTCTCAGTTGTTGCGGTTGCCGTCGCCTCCTCCGTCTCCATCTGTCGTCCCTTTCATCTTCCACCTGCATATTTCCCCCCTCACCTTAAACCCCTAAATTTCTAATTTTTCCATCCAAATTGACTAAAGCTTTTCTCCTCAAAGGCCAACAAGATTTTGAAATCCAAGACTTTGAAATTCAAAATGTTTCTGGGTTTTGTTCTTAATTTCTTAATATGAGTTTTGTTGTTGATATACAGAGAAAGGGAGAGGTGGGTTTTGAAATGGTGAAGGTTTGTGGCAGTGTTGATGGAGGTTGTGGTTGCAGGTTGGAGAGGATGGTGGGTGTGGTGGTTTATGGCCGTGGTAATGGGGTGGTGGTGGTTGTCGGTTTGAGAGGGATGACGGAAAGAACGTAAGTTAGTTTTGTTAATATTATTATTTTATTAATATTTATTATTATTATTATTTTATTATTATTATTATTTTATTATTATTATTATTATTATTATTATTATTTTATTATTATTATGTAAACTGATTTATGTTTTAAAGGAAGAGAGGGGGTGTTTTGTAACTTTAAAATTTAATTTTTAGGGTCTAGAGTTTAACATTTTATGGTTTCAACCCCCATTACTGCCACCTCAGCAAAGTTAACGGAGAAATTGACGGAAAGTGAACGAAAGAACTAACTGAAAAATTACATAGATAGGTCAAGGACCGAAACGTTCACAAAAATACAATAAAAACGAAATCATAAAAAACACTAAACGGTCATGGACTATTTATAGGTACTTAATTAACTCAGCTCGTTTGCTCTCCAGCAGCACAGTAGGGAGCCTTGGCAGGAGCAGTGTCGGATCCCTGTTCATCAAAGTCCTTTTCGCTTTCATAGGATTTGAGTTTGTACTGACATGTTTGCTTCAGCGCTCCCAAAAAATTGATGTAAAATACTCCCTTCGTTCCGGAAAACTTTACCCTTTTACTATTGAGAACGGAAAATAAGAAATAATGTTATTAAAGTATGTGTTGTGAGTGGGAGGAGAGAGAATGAGTGGAGAGAATAGTAAATTTGAAAAGTGTTGTGAGTGGGAGGAGAGAGAATGAGTGGAGAGAATAGTAATTTTTTTTTCCTTTTTAGAAAAGTGGAACTTTAAAGTGGGACGCCCAAAATAGTAAAAGGGGTAATGTTTTATGGGACAGAGGGAGTATAAAGCTTGTTAAATATAATACACCTTCCATTTTAAATGGAGTAAAATTGTGTATGCCGTCTTGATTTTAAGCTTGACGAATGAGATAATTTTACTCATTTTGTTAAAAAAAAAATGTTGTCACATTTGATAATTTTTATGTATGATGCTTCACTTTTTTATACCTTGTTAAATATAATACACCTTCCATTTTAAATGGAGTTGACAATTTTTTTATTTTTTTTACGATATTTCAACTATAGCAGGCAATTAGATGGATCAAACCCTAAAACTATCGAGCTGGTCTCCTGTGAGAACATGGGATCCGTTTCATGCATGAGACGGGTCGACCCATGACCCATGGGGCATGACCCGCCACGTGGCAGCCTTTTATAGGCTATTATTATTTTTTTTTTTTATATATTATTTTTTTCAGAGCAAAAGTAATAGTTACCATCTCTTAATGTAATGACTGTATACATATAAAGTAACATTGGTCATAAGTAAACGTAATACTTGTTTTAAAAAAAATAAAAGCTCGTTTTTATCCATTTTTTTCAAATGTAATACAAACTATATGTATTATTTTTGAAATGTAATAACTTATGTATATGAATGTAATAGTTTATACAAGTAAATGTACCACTTTGATAGATGAAATTGTAACATATTTCTATAGATAATGTAATACTTTTACATGAAAACATATAGATACCTATACATATGTGTTACAATTATGTACAAATACTATTATATATAAATAACACGTTTGTTACATTTTAGTTATAATAAGTATTACTTTTGCCAAACGAAGAAAACATAGGAAAAAATATTATTACTTTTCTGTATATATGTATTATTTTAATGTATACAAACTATTACTTTAATGTATACAAACTATTACTTTATGTTGGCTGAAGGATTGGGCCAAGGCAAATGTGGGCTGATTCCAGCTTGGGCGGCCGCTGATTCCAGCTTGGGCGACCGCCCATATGCAAAAAGCTTGGGCGGAAGCGTGGATTGGCTTTGTTGGACGGGTGATGGGTATGAAACCGACCCGTCTCTCACCCAAGTTTTTATCAAAACTACCTTATGAGACTTGAATTTTATGTTTGAGTCACTCCTTTGAAGCCGGTTTGACAAACCTATGTAGTATAGCATGAGTAGCTTCGTCTTTCCAATATAATACTCATATTATTGTATGCTTTGCTTTTGCTTAATAATTACTCTTTTACGTTTCAAATAAGAGTCACAATTTGATTTTCTTTATCAATTTAATTGATTCTGACCAAATTTATATAAATTTAAGATTTTATAAAATTGTACTCCCTCCTTCCTCTGAAAGATTGTTTCATTTGTCATTTTAATTTATTTCAGAAAGTATGTTCCATTTTTAAACTTAGACATGAATGTTAGTGCAAATCTTCTAAGGTACAAGAAGGTGTGAAAGTTTCGTGTAGCTAGGAAACTTTAATCACCCAACAGACAACGGATGTGAGTACAGATGTGTCTCACAACTGTCCACACATCCACAGATAATGCAGCGGAATAAAATAATTAAAAGCAAATTAAATGCAATAACTCAAGAATTATTTACGCTTACTGATCTATGAGATCAGCAAACTAGGCTTACGCCCAAAAACTTTTCACTATAAAAACTTTTGTTGCTTACAAAAACAAATAAGTGAAAAACTAAATATGAAAATACTAAACGAGTTCTAATCACCTTCTATGACAAGAACAACTCCCCTTTCCCAAGTAGGATATATTCTAGTCAGAAGTAAAACAAGAGAACTCTATGAAAATCTAGATGTGAGTTACGGATGTAAGGCACAACCTTCACTCACAACCTAAAATCAACAATGTCGAATACAATGAAGAGTATGTAATTTTCTCTCTAAAATTCCGTAGCTTCTCTTGTGCTGAATGCCTTGTATTTATAATGCACCATGGAGAAGATCTTCATGCAATCAACATCTTCCTTTGTGAGATCTCTTTTCCTATATGAAAACATAAAACACACTCACAAGGAAATTAAATATTAGTAGGTTAGTCCTAATATAAAACTATGTACATAAATAAAAGATATTTACATATTTACAATCTCCTAGTCAAAGTAGGATATTAATAAATCTTTCATGAAAGTCCCAAAATCTTCTTACCATATAGAAGTCTTTTTAAATAAGGAAACATAAATATGTTCCCATAAAACTCACGGTTTCAATCTCCCCCTATTTTGAACTTTCTGATCAAAACCAAAGATTTATAATTCACAATTTATGACCATAGAGAAAACACAAAAACATAGACTAAACATAACTCTCCCTGAATGGATGTGTGTCCAGATGTGTAAACACATCCACACATAGAAACTGCAAGAACAGAGTTAGAGCAGAAAACAGCAGTTCATTAAAAATAACAGCAAAGCAATCATTCAAAAACATCCTAATTAAAACTATTACAACCCATTGTTTTAAAAACTAAAACTAAAGCAGAAATTAAAATTGTTTTTGCAACCATCAAAACATCAAAACAAACAAAAAGAATTTCTCCCCCTATATTAAAGTTCCCAATGCTTTCGGCCCGGCGGATACGGCGGACGTCCCATTTTCTATTTCCAAAGGCAGTAGGCAGTCTGAGCTTGATTCTCCCCCTTTTTGACTAGAAAGTTTAGCATGCCACCTGAGCAGTCTATCCTTAAGAGCTTTAAGGTTGTTGGCATGAGCAGTGGAGGTTTGAATTTGGGCTTCAGCAAGGGCAATTTCAGCATCCAAATCTTTTATTTGAGCATCAAAGGGATCATCAGTTGTGGGTTCAGATGTGTCCACATCTGGCATTGCAATTTCAGGTACAGTGCCCAAAGGGAGATCCACATGTCTTTGCTTGGGGTCTAGCAGGGTTTTGGTTTCCTTAAACAGAGCAAATTTTTCAAACTTTTCTTCACCTTTTTCAGGCTTAACTCCATTGGCTATCAGGATTTGAGAGATCAAAGAGGGATAGGGTAAAGACCACTTTTTAGATGGTGACTCTCCATAGTCACAAATCTTCCTAAAAATGAAATCTCCAAAGTTAATATGCCTCTTAATGCCCAATCTATAAAGAAGGAGAGCTTGCACCCTAGTAACTGAAGTTTTGTTATTTGAGGGGCAAAGATTGGCAACAAGAATGGAATGGAGAAAACAGTAGAGAGAGAATAGTGAGCCACTTCCCAAATCCTTTGGCTTCACAGGCCAAGAGGTCACCTTTCCATGGGTGATAGCAGCCACAAGTTCATCATCATCAATAGCAACTAACTCATCCAAAGAATCATTTAACCCAAGAAAATCATTTACCACGGATGGGGAAAAAGGGACAAACATTCCTCTAACATAAACGAGAAGGAGGAGAGGAGCATCTATCTAGTCCCTTGGTTAAATTGGCATAAAATTCATACACCATCTTAGGATAGAAGGGAGAGGATGATCCACGGTTAAAAAGCAGTCCTCTTTCCTCAAAATTTGTCCATGCCAAGCTTAAAGAATGTTTCCCTATCTCTTTTCATTTCTACAATAAAGGCTTTAGAGGAAATTAGGCCAAACCTATCGAGAGGCCTTTTTGGTCAAAAATTTCTTAGAGAAGGGTTTTGGGGTAGGAGCAATGGAAAGAGTAGAAGACATACCCTTGTCGGATTTCTTCCTTGTAGATGTGCGTGCGGATGTGGGCACATCCACGGACACATCCTTTGCGAGGGAATGGAATTTTGATGGACTCTACCTCGGTTTCATCATCGGAAGAAGAATCTATTTCTTGGTCCTCTTTTTCTTGATCTAGTTCCTCCCTCTCCCTAGCTTGAAATTCTCATCGGATGCGGATGTCATCACTTTCAGCTTGAATTCGACTTCAAAAGCTTCATCAACAATAGGCTCTAAGTCGGTAGGGGCAACCTTTTTCTTTCCCTTTTAACTCCATCAAAACACTTGCTAAGGGTTCTTCATCACTAAAAGTAATAAGATCTTCAACATGACTTGAAACCACGGGAGCGGGAGTATCAACAATAGGGACGAAGGAATCAACCACGGGAGATGAGGCAACAATGGAAGGAGTAGTAATGGGGATAATGGGATCGATGACAATATGGTGAGAGGATGGTGGAACAATAGGATCGATGGGATCATTATGGGGAATATTTTCAACATGATCAATGCGGGGCAATAACAGAGGGAGGAGATATAGCAGATTTAGCCTAGTTCTAACAAGAGGAGCAATTACCTCTTCTTCTTCTTCACCATCATCACATGCTATGGCGGTAGAAGGTTTACCACCTGGTTTCTGCGGGTTCTTTAGCTTGTCGACCTCGACAATTTCCTAACCCTATGCGATCGTCGAAGATTACGTTGGGGCATAGGGATCGCGGCTTTGCCCAGGGATTTTGCTTGAGCTAACTTCCTTTTCTTGGTTGAGGAAGGTTCAACGGACGGAGAAATAGGGAGACAACCGATGGTGGAATCACTTGGAGAGGTTGGAGCATTAGGGTTTTGAAGCGGTTGGTTCCAATGTAGGGGATTTAGGCGAAGTAGCTTCCATGATAGGATCGACGAAGGCGATGGGGAAGAGAATTCAGCAAGGAATTTTGAAATAGCAGGGTTTAAGACTATGGAGGATTCTCCTTTAGCTACGAGAATAGGAGCAACGTCAGAACATCCTCTTCCTCGAATATTGGAATGATCGGCCATTTAATCTTGCAGAGGTTGGGTTAGGTTGAACAGTAGAAAGAGAAATTAATGCAATGTGTGTGAGATTGTGTGCAAAGAGAAGGAAGAACAAAAGGTTTTAGCAAGGGTTTATGGGGGATGGGACGGATGTGAGGTCTCATAAATACTCACAGCTCTCCCTTTTCAAATAGAACTAGAAATCATTCTCCAAAAAGGTTTCACACAACCAAAATTCCTTAAGAGTCCTTCAACGGCTAGAAACCTTTGGGGTTACCACACACAACCACCTTCTAAGAAATAGGGGATCAAAATAAAATAAGATTTTGATAGATTTTTATGGAAACAAAAATAGCTCAGCCATATCTTTATTTTAAAGCAGAATTCCAATTGAATTTTCCAACCTTTTCAAACAAGGATTGATACACACCTTTTTTTTTTTTCTTTCATGAAAGATATTGGAGATCAAAAACCTATAAAATCAAAGAATAAATTAAGAAAGAAAATTAATTAACTAGTATATTTACAAAGCTCCTATATGTCCTAAAAAATGCAGTATGCCTAGCATGAAGCAAACACACAGGTGGTGGAAATATTCTCAGCTTATAGATGTGGCATAGGATGTGAGTCACATATGGGGACACATTTAGATCACAAAAAGTCAATGAGCAATAATCCAATCGCACATGACCTCTAGGATGCATCCACCAATTTTTTGTTGTGGATTTTTGCATTGTGAGTAGCTTTCACTTTACTTGATCCCAAAGATAGCCCTTTTTCCCACTGATCTTGTCAAGTTTGACTTCAAGGTTTTGTTATGAAAAGCACTTGATCACAATGGTCTGGCTTCATACTAAGGGTGAAGTTTGTTTCTCACATATATTTTTATTTTATTTTTAAAGCACCCTTGTGAGATACCTAGGAAGGTTATATCAAGTCACCAAAAGGTGACATGAACAGGAAGTGCTCACAATTAAGTGATCAAAAATAATGTCAAAGATGAAGACTCACAAGTGACCACACTGAGAAATTTTGTGCTAATGCATGATATTTTTGATTTTTGATTTTTATAATTTTTTTTTTCTTTTTTTTTTTTCAGTTAATCTAATATACTGAGATATGTTAGAGGATGTGAGACATATTTGGTCTCACAACCTTAGATATCACACAAGCCAAGAGACTTCCTCAAGGAGGAAAATCTCTCCAAATCTAATGCCTTTGTAAATATATCACCAATTGATTTTCGGTCCCAACAAATTCCAGGACACACAGTTTTTGTTCTACAAGATCTCTAATGAAATGATGTCTAATATCAATGTGCTTTGTTCTAGAATGTTGGACATGATTTTTAGATATGTCCAAGGCACTTTTGTTATCACAAAAGCGATCAAAACTTTGCTATTCAATCCATAATCTTTCAACATTTGATTCATCCAAAGCAATTGTGTGCAAGAACTCCCAAGGGCAACATATTCGGCCTCGGCGGTGGATAAGGACACACAATTTTGCTTTCTACTATACCAAGACACAAGGTTATTTCCTAGGTAGAAACATCCACATGTGGTACTCTTTCTATCATCACTATTTCCAGCCCAATCAGAATCAGTATACCCAACCAAATTGATGTTTGTTTCTTTAGAGTAATGCAGACCTAGGTTCACAGTCCCACTCACATATCTAATGATTCTTTTCAAGGCTTTAAGATGAGACACCTTAGGGTTGGCTTGGTATCTTGCACAGAGACACACACTGTACATAATGTCAGGTCTACTTGCAGTGAGGTAAAACAGACTTCCTATTATGCTTCTGTAAAGGGTTTGATCAACACTCTCACCATCTGAATCATGACTTAGCTTTTGGGAAGATTCCATTGGTGTTCTTTGATGTGAAGAGTGTTCAAGCTCAAACTTTTTCACAAGATTCTTGGCATACTTAGACTGTGAGATGAACATGCCATCTTTGAATTGCTTAATCTGTAGGCCTAAGAAAAAATTCAACTCACCTACCATACTCATCTCAAATGCGGAAGTCATGCTATCCACAAATTCAATTAGCATAGGGTCAGAATTTGACCCAAACACAATATCATCTACATAGATTTGTGCCACAAGAATCTCCTTTTTATTTTTTCTCACAAACAATGTTTTGTCAACCTCACCTCTCTTGAATCCTAGTTGAAGCAAATGGTCAGTCAACCTACCATACCAAGCTCTAGGGGCTTGCTTTAGCCCATACAGAGCTTTCTTCAGCTTATACACATGGTTAGGATACTTGGAGTCCACAAAGCCTTTAGGTTGTTCAACATAGGCTTCCTCATTCAATATCCCATTTAGAAAAACACTCTTAACATCCATTTGATGAAGAGTAATCTTGAGGTAACAAGCAATGGCTAACAAAAGCCTAATGAACTCAATTCTTGCAACAGGAGCAAATGTCTCCTCAAAATCAATTTCCTCTATTTGAGTGTAACCTTGAGCAACTAACCTAGCTTTATTTCTAGTGATCACACCTTGCTCATCAGTTTTGTTCTTGAAAATCCATTTGGTTCCTATAACATTACCATGTGAGGGTCTAGGAACAAGAGTCCATACTTCATTCTTTTCAAATTGAATCAATTCATCTTGCATAGCAAGAATCCAACAAGATCTTTCAATGCTTCAAAGAACATTCTTAGGTTCTATCTTAGAAACAAAACAACAAAAACTTACCTGGGAGTATGCTGAGGAGCAACTCCATAAACCAGCCATCTTTCTATAATCAACTTTGTCCTTTTGTCTAGTTCTCACTTGAGCGTGCACATCTCCCACAACTTGTGAAGTGGGGTGGTTTTTCTGGATTTTTGAAGGGATATCCTTTGATCTATACACACACCCATTCACATTACCTTCTGGAGCATCATCCTGATCGAGAATCGAGAAGCTGTCCTCGATTACGGGATTTTGAGTGGATGTGGGAGCAGATGTGGGTTCAGATGTGGAAGCGGATGTGTCCACATCCTTGGTTACATCCTTATCGAGGTTCCGGGTTTTTCGATCTTGGCATCATTTGTTGGTTCTCCGGCCTATTATCGTATCTTTTCGGTCCAAGAAGCAACCCGAAACATCATCCTCGGTAGTCTTGAGGTTAAGATCAAGTAAGTCATCAAAAATAACATTAGCAGATTCCATAATGGTCTTAGTTTTGAGATTAAAAACTCTGTAAGCTCTACTATTAGTGGAATAGCCCATGAAAATTGCTTTATCACTCTTTGAATCAAACTTGGACAGATATTCTCTATCATTGAGAATGTAGCAAACACATCCAAACACATGAAAATATTTCACAGTTGGCTTCTTTCCAAGGAGGATTTGGTATGGAGTGACAGTGCTACCAATCCTTAAAAACACCCTATTGCCAATGTGACAAGCAGTGTTTAAATCTTCTGCCCAAAACTTTTTGGACAGGTTTTTAGAACTTAACATGACCCTAGCCATTTCCTGTAAAGTTCTATTCTTTCTTTCAGCAATTCCATTTTGTTGTGGGGTGATTGGTGCTGAAAACTCATGAGTGATTCCCTTAGAATTGCAAAAATTGGTGAACACTTGGTTCTCATATTCAGTGCCATGGTCAGACCTAATTCTCACAGTCTTAAGACCATAAAGGTTTCTCATCCTTTTGTACCAATTCTTGAATTCTCCAATTGTTTCTGACTTTTCCCTTAAGAACATTACCCAAATGTACCTAGAATAATCATCAACACACACAAAAGCATACTTTTTCCTACCAAAGCTTTCAACTTCAATAGGTCCCATTAAGTCAGTATGAATCATCTCCAAACACCTAGAAGTGAAGCATTGTTGAACCTTTATATGTGATGCTTTTGTTTGCTTTCCCTTTTGACATGAACCACAGACATCAGGGTTCTTGAAGTTCAGTTTAGGGAGACCTTTTATAGCTTCAAACCTTTGAAGTTCTTCCAGAGTTCTACAGCTAGCATGCCCTAATTTTTGGTGCCACAGATTGACATCATTAGCTTTTGAGCTTAGGCAAGAAAGATTGTCACCAAATTGATAACAATTGTCAGCAGATCTAGGGCCAGTAAACACACAGGTATTATCCTTATCAAACACTTCACACAAGTGCTTATCAAATTTCACATAAAGGTCATCATCACATAGTTGACTGATGCTTATTAGGTTGGCCTTCAAGCCTTCCACATGGTACACATTGTGCAATTTTGGGAGACCCTTGACATCTAGTGTTCCTTTCCCAACAATCTTTCCTTGAGCACCTCCACCAAAATTTACTTTCCCTCCATTAATCACTTCATAGTCAAGAAGGACTGCTTGGTTTCCAGTCATGTGCCTAAAGCACCCACTATCAAAATACCAAGAGCCAGAGACAGTACTCTTAAGGGAAGAGTAAACAACATTGCAGGTGGTAATTGATTTGGCCACCCACTGTTTAACAGTTTTTTTTTGGGTTGCAGAGGTCTCAGATTACCAGGATGTGTGTTCGGATGTGCATACATCTTCTCACACATCTGAGGCTGATTGAAGTGACCAGATTTTTTATCAGCCTTGAGTTTGTAATAGAAGGGCCTAATGTGACCAGGAGCTAGGCAGTAATGGCAGATGTAGTGTCTCTTCCTAGGTCTTTTCTCACTCAAAATGAATTTTTCTTTAAAAACTTGTTTTTTCACACTTTTTGAGGTAGAAGCCTCACATCCCTCCTTTACAAAATTATTTTCAAAACCCAAACCAGTTTTGTCACGTTGACCTACAGAAAAAGCTTCTTCCATTTTCATCTTACTTTTATTTAACTTAGTAAAAGTGTTTTCATCTTTTTCACATTCATTTTTGAATTTTTCAAGGTCAACTTCTCTTTTGGTCACAAGGACTTCAAGTCTTGCAATGGTATCTTTTTGAGCATCATTTTCTTTTGAAAGCACAGCTTTTTCATCTTCACAAGCAGCTAATTTATCAGAAAGAGATTTATTTACCTTAACAAGTACCTCAATCTTGTCCAATCTTTTCATCCAATCTGTATGCAGCTCCTTGTATGTTGCAAAAAGTTCTTCATAGGAAATGTCCCTTTCTTCATCTTCATCATCTCGAATCTCCTTTTTACAGAGAAACAAGCTTCAAGAATAGTCAGATGTGACACCGTATGTGTTCACAACCGAGACCACATCCAAAGAATTTTCAGGAGCATCTTCTTCTATATCTGCGAAAAGGCATTAAACACGTAATGGCGCTTTAAGATAGACATGTTAGCCACTTCTTCTTCATCATCCTCACCGTCACTAAGGGTAGCGGTTAAGCTCATTCCTTTCTTTTTAAGTGTGTTAGCACACTCATTTGGCATAATGACCAAAGCCACGACATGCCCTACATTGGACGATTCGATGATTTGTTTTCAAAGCTTGGTTTCTTGAATCCGGGTCGGTGCTAGGTTTTGATTTTTCAGAGCACCGAGAGTAGGTTTGTTAGGAAATTTACTTATCCTTCTATTTTTCAAGATTGAACCGAACATCTTTGAGATAAGAGCTACATCCTCTTCTTCTAGATTAGACTTGTCAATTTCAGGAGGATAATTCCACAAACTCTTTTGGAAGTGCAAAGAAGCACTTTTGAGAGCAAGAGCTTGTGTGTTTTGTTCTTTTTCGAGCCTCAAGGTTAAGCTCAAACACGGTCAAGATTCCTATGATTGTGTCAAGACCTACAAGCAGTGTTTGTGTCTTTTGTTTCCTCAATCACGCCCACTTTTATGTTAAACCTCTCGGGTAAGGTCCTTAAAATCTTACTTACAAGTCTTGCATTGGAGATAGATTCTCCTAGACTTGTGCATTCATTCGAAATCTCATGAATCTTAGCAACATATGACACAATGTCCTCAGTTTCTTCCATTCGAAGTAACTCAAACCTATCCATTAAAATTCTAAGCCTGGTAGCCTTCACACTTGGTGCTCCCTCACATTGAGTTTGCAAAATATCCCAAGCAGTTTTGGCTATACTGTCATTTGTAATAAGCTTGTACATATTTCCAGAAACATGGCTGAAAATAGCACCCATAGCTTTTGAATTATAATTTGCAGCTTGTATTTCATCAAGAGTCCATTGATCTTCAGTTTTTCTTTCGAAAATAGACTCACCAACACCAGAAGATGGCTTTTTCTCCACAGTAGGAGGTTGCCATGCAACAAGAATACACATCCAAGCCCTTTCATCAATACTTTTGATGTAATTTCGCATCTTAGACTTCCAAAGAGAATAGTTCGTACCATCCAAGACAGGAGGCCTGTTTTGGTGATTTTGGCATTCCATAATGACTACACTTTCTGGATCAACACTCAGTAATATATCGAGAGTTGGCTCTGATACCAATTGAAAGTTTCGTGTAGCTAGAAAACTTTGATCACCCAACAGACAACGGATGTGAGTACAGATGTGTCTCACAACTGTCCATACATCCACAGATAATGCAGCAGAATAAAATAATTAAAAACAAATTAAATGCAATAACTCAAGAATTATTTACGCTTACTGATCAATGTGATCAGCAAACTAGGCTTACGCCCAAAAACTTTTCACTATAGAAAACTTTTGTTTCTTACAAAAACAAATAAGTGAAAAACTAAAATATGAAAATACTAAACGAGTTCTAATCACCTTCTATGACAAGAACAATTCCCCTTTCCCAAGTAGGATCTATTCTAGTCAGAAGTAAAACAAGAGAACTCTATGAAAACCTAGATGTGAGTTACGAATGTAAGGCACAACCTTCACTCACAACCTAAAACAATAATGTCGAATACAATGAAGTGTATGTAATTTTCTCTCTAAAATTCCGTAGCTTCTCTTGTGCTGAATGTCTTGTATTTATAGTGCACCATGGAGAAGATCTTCATACAATCGACTTCTTCCTTTGTGAGATCTCTTTTCCTATATGAAATCATAAAACACACTCACAAGGAAATCAAATATTAGTGGGTTAGTCCTAATATAAAACTATGTACATAAATAAAAGATATTTACTATATTTACAATTCCTAGTCAAAGTAGGATATTAATAAATCTTCCATGAAAGTCCCAAAATCTTCTTACCATAATAGAAGTCTTTTTAAATAAGGAAACAAGTATTTGTTCTAAAAAAAACTCACGCTTTCACTTTCAATACACCTCAACTCCCAGCGAAGGATGAACATGTAAATTTTAAGAACTGTAGTTCAATGGATAGTTTGAGAACTCCGGTTCAGTTAAATGAATTTCGAGCCTATACATTCGTCTTGTATAGAACTCTGAATTTTATTGTAACAAGATCTACATTTATAGTAACATGAGTTACATTTTCTAATAACATAGTTTACATTTTATCAAATTGCCGAGAACAATTAAGTACCATAGTTACATATTATAGTAACCAGAATTACATCCTATAGTAGAGATTTCAGACTGCTGCGCAATCTGAAGCATGAACAGAAACAGTCTAGTCTGACAATGCGGTCTAGATGATGGTCTTAGGTGTTTGTTTGAGGAACTAGTAGAGGGTTTGAATATGAAAAAAAGGATTAGGTGTTAGATTGTGATTGGATTAATAACAACTCTGTCATTGAATGGTTAATATATACTCCCTCCGTCCCGCCCGGAGGGAGTATGATTCAACGACGGATGGACAATTTAAAGCACTATTCAAAACCTCAATCCTCGAGAGAAACAGCAGTGTCGAGCTTCACTCTATTTAGTCGTACGGTTCCAAGAAGGTACTCCGGGAGTTCATTTTCCTCTTTTGCCTGCAATACAAGAGGAATTAGAATGGAATCAATACAAACCATCCAATTAATCATTTGACACATCGTGAATTTGTAATACTCGCACATTTTCTTTTTTGGTTTGTTTTAAAATAAATGTTGCGTTTTAAATAAGAAAATAGACTCGGTGCAAATTTGTCATTTTACAAGTAATGTACAAACAAATAATTCATAGTCCTTATAAAATGTTGACATGTCAAATGCAACACATAATCATTCTCGGTTAAGATTGTTGGAAAATTAGGATGTGTTTGAAGGAAATAATGAGTTATTTACTAAATGAGTTGTTTGTCAAATGACCAAATTGATTGTAGGTTTGTGTTATACTCCATGAGAACATTGAAATCATATACTCCCTCCGTCCCGGCCGACTTAGGACTTTTTGCCATTTTGGGCGTCCCACCCGACTTAGGACGGCCCAAAATGGAAACCTTAAATCACTATTCTCTCCACTCATTCTCTCTCCTACATTATTTTAATACTCACAACACCATTATAATTTACTATTCCCTCCACTCATTCTCTCTCCTATTTTTAAATTACACTCACAACATTTATCTTTTCCTTAATCCCCGTGCCATTTCAAAAAATCCTAAGTCGACCGGGACGGAGGGAGTATTCATTTGTCAAAAATGGTTGAGTGATGAATGAGATATTAAGGCTCAAAGTAAGTGGGTTTAAGGCTCAAAGTGGAAAATGTGGTTATCCCACATTAAAAGGAAATGTAAAATAATACTAGTTTATATGCTCTTACAATTTAGTAGGGAGTAAGATTGTGTAGTATAAAGACTCTTTCGCACACTCAATCATTTCATTTGGCCTCCTGCATTTTGCATCTAATGGTGATACCGTCTAGGCATAGCATAACTTCAGTTTGGCGGAGGTATCAGGGAGGCAAACGTCCGATGGAACCTCAATCACAACACGGTGATTGGGCGGAGAGTGTGTCACACACACGACTCGGATAACTTCAAAAATCATATTTACTGTTTTCGTTTGTATTTCTGTTTTATTTTGTTTTCTGTAATTTTCAATTGATTTTGTAATCAGTTATTCTAACAAAGATTGGACCAGACGGGCGGAAAGATGGCGTACCTCAATTAAGATTGCAAGATCGACAACAAGGCTCGTAACATATCCAAGGACAAGACCGATGACACCCCTTGCTACGGATGATGAGCCGATATCCACATCAATCTGTAAAGGATGGTTTTAACCAATCAAAGACGAGTTTGAGTTAATGTATAAAGCATGTTCTTAATCTGAAATGCGTTTTTTTTTTAGGCAATTTAATCATCAAAAGTTTTTTATTAGGCCATTCAACTTTTGCACATATTTATTTATATATAATTATGAATTCCATCCCAAAGGTCAACGAAAACAATAACAAACTTTAGTACCAAAATAATTTGGGATTGGCTATAATGAATTCTCATATGACATTGTAAAAGAAAAAATGTGAGTTGAAAAAGGAGAGAGAAATATATACTATATATATATATATATGCCCTCCACTGCGGTCTTTTCAACGCCATATTTTCATCAAATCCCAATAAACTCATGTCGTTTTCAATAACCCTTATCCAAGTTTTCTCAGTCCTTCCCCTGCCCCTCACAATTTTATCACTTCTCCACTCTTCAATCCTTCTAATCGGTACATCACTTGGTCTCCGTCTCACATGGCCAAACCACCTTAGGCGATTCTCTCTAATTTTATCTTCAATCGGTGCAACTCCTACTCTTCCCCTAACCACCCCATTCCTCGACCTATCCATCCTTTTATACCCACACATCCCTCGTATCATACACATCTCCCCGCCACATTCATCTAATGAACGTGACTTTGTTTCACAGTTCAACACTCAATACCATATAGCAGTGCAAGCTTCATTGTCGTGCGTTAAAATTTTTCCTTTAATCTATGGGGCATGCCAGGAACACATAGAAACTGTATAGCACTCTTCCACTTCAACCAACTTGATTTAATCCTATAAGCCATATCTCCATCCTATTCTCCATCTTTTTGAATAATAAAATTCAAGATAGCGAAAAAAAGTCAAAAGCTTAGACATCTTCCCATCAAATGTGATCACCCCTGTCTCCCTACTCCCAACTTTGCTAAACTTACACTCCAAATATTCAGTCTTTTTCTGCTAAGTCGAAAACTTCAAGATTCCAAAGTTTGTCTACACAATTTTAACTTACTTTCAACACTCTCTTTTGTTTCATCAATCAGCACAATGTCATCTACGAACAACATACACCATGATATATCATCTTGGATTGACCTCGTCAGTTCGTCCATTACAATAACAAAGTCAAAGGGACTATGTGCAGAACCTTAATTCACTCCAATTGTAATAGAAAACTCTTCTGTCTTTCCAATACTAGTCTGAATACTAGTATTAACTCCATTATACATGTACTTGATGATTTCAATATATTTCTTTTAAACACATTTCTTTACTAAATCCCACCAAAGTACCTCTCTTGGTACTTTATCATATGCTTTCTCCAAATCAATGAAATCCATATGCATATCTTTCTTTTTATCTTGATATCTCTCTATGGTTTGTCTCGAAAGATAGATTGTCTTTATAGTCGATCTTTCTGACATAAATCCAATTTGGATATCTGAAACCTTAACAATTTTCCTCAATTTTTGTTCAATCACTCGTTTCCAAAGTTTCATAGTATGGCTCATTAGTTTGATCCCCGATAGTTGGCACAATCTTGTATATCACCTTTGTTCTTGTACAAAGGGATCAAAGTACTTTTCTTCCACTCTGATGACAATGTGTTACTTCTCCATATGTTGTTGAAAAGTGTTGTTAACAATTCTATTCCCCTCTAAAAAATCTCTCCAAACCTCAATGAGTTTGCCATCCGGCCCTACGGCTTTCTGCAATCCCATTTTTTTCATTGCCATTTTCACTTTACCTTTTTGAATTCACGCATATAATCCAGATTAACCATCCTCGAAGGGATATTTTTATTCCCAATATCCTACTCTTGATCGTCATTGAACAAGGTATCAAAGTACGGCCTCAATATATCCTTTATCTCACTATTCCCGACGAGAACTCTATGGTCTACCCCCTTCACACATTTAACCCTCCCAATATCTTGTATCCTCTTTTCCCTCGTACGAACAAGTCTATAAATATTTTTCCCCTTCTTTTGTATCATATCTAGCATAAAGCTCTTGATTCATCTTTGCGCTTGCGTCTCATACTGTTTTCTTTGCTTTTCTTCTAGCCTCCTTATGTTTCTCATAGTTCTTATCGCTCCTACTTTTTTTCAATAATTTGTAGCATTCTCGCTTGTTTTTTATCGCTTACTTTACTTCCTCATTCCACCATGATGCGTCCTTAATTGGTGGCATGCTTCCTTTAGATTCTCCAAGAACTTATTTCGCTACATCCTTTATGGTACGCTCCATATTAGTCCAAGTCGAATCTATATCCATATCCATACTACCGAACCAAATACCAATATTGGCCATTTTAGCCAAAAATCTTTGTTGGTTCTCCACTTGAAGCCTCCACCACTTTATTCTCGAGACTACTTGTGGTTTTCCCTTTCTTGAAATTCTCCTAATTCGAAAATCAAGTACTGCAAGATTATATTAAGTTGTTGTACTCTTACCCGCGACAACCTTGCAATCTATGTAACTCTTTCTACAAGTATTTCTTACTAAGAAGAAGTCAATTTGACTCGCATTGCCTCCACTCATATACGTCACTAATTGAGATTGTCGTTTCTTAAACCAGGTGTTCGTTATACTCAACTCGCCATTGCAAAATCCAAAATACCATTTTCTGCTTCATTCTTCTTCACAAAGCCAAAGCCTCCATGAATGCTCTCAAAGTCATGTTGACTAGAACCCACATGTCCGTTAAGATCTCCATCAATGACTAGTTCTCACCACTAGGTACCCTTTGCACTACCTTCTCCAAATTTTCTCAAAACTCTTGTCTAATAGATGCATCTAACCGTATTGTACTTGTGGTGGATATGCACTAATAATAGTTATAATCTCATCACCCATCACAAGTTTAATACCCTAACCTGTTCATTCTTTCGGAATACTTCCACCACATCATCGATATACTCCTAATCAATAATGATACCTACTCCATTCATGCCCTTATTTTTTTCCGAATACCAAAGCTTAAAACCCAAGTGGATATTTCTCATGCTTTCTCTCCAACGCACTCAGTTTCTTATAAACACATTATGTGAATCTTCCTCCTCCTTATAACCTCCACCACTTCTGCTGATCTACTAGTCAAAGAGCCAATGTTTCAAATTTCAAAGAGAATCCCACTACCCTTACCCCTACCATGGACTAATTTTTTTACTGGCACTCGTCCGCAATACGGGAACTCTTGCATATTTGACACCACCCCGGGCTCCGGGGTGGTGCGTCGCTTCCGAGCGACGACCTAGCAACCTTTGAATAATTTTCACCACACCTCGGTCTAAGAAGTGTATCGCGTCGCTGCTGAGGGGACGCTCCAACGCTATTCATATTTTGATTCATGTCATGATAATGTGACAAATTACGCTGGCTGTCACATTCATACCGCAACCCTCATCCTTTATCCTAGCTTGGAACACGCGTATCGCCACTCTCATCCTTTATCCTGAATTGGGACGGGCTATGATAAATCACTGCCATGAATATAATGATTTCAGATTTCACGGTCAATCAATCATTCCAGTCTCTATTTATCCAACCCAGTAATTCTTATAGGTGTTTCAAAATAAAATTCTAGACCTTAACATCCATCATTTATGATCATACTCCCTCCGTCCCGGCCGACTTAGGACTTTTTGCCGTTTTGGGCGTCCCACCCGACTTAGGACGGCCCAAAATGGAAACCTTAAATCACTATTCTCTCCACTCATTCTCTCTCCTACATTATTTTAATACTCACAACACCATTATAATTTACTATTCCCTCCACTCATTCTCTCTCCTATTTTTAAATTACACTCACAACATTTACCTTTTCCTTAATCCCCGTGCCATTTCAAAAAATCCTAAGTCGGCCGGGACGGAGGGAGTATATTGTAACAAATGCAGAATAATGATAAAAAGGTTGGCAGTTTTAAAGCTGTCCAGTAAAGTAAATTACTCCCTCCGTCCCAAAATGAATGACCAAAAAATTTCCAAATTTGCTCTTGATCAAGAGCAAATTTGGATTTTTTTTGGTCATTCATTTTGGGATAGCAGGTAGTACTTTTTTTTTTTTTTGGCTCAAAATTTCCCTACCTCCAGAAAATTGTCTTGTCTAAGGTAGTGGCAGGTTACTGCTTTCCCCAACAGGCAAGCTTTTGTTCCAACTGCCCGTTTGACCATCCAATATCCCTGTTAAACAAATATTTTTGCCCAGTATGAGAAAAAACACATTAAGGCCGCAGGAAAGTGAGGCATGGTTCCGGCCGTGCTGAAGAAAGAAATACCTCTATAATACTTGGGATCAGTTTAAATCTTGAATCCCGAAATGTGTCAGTTCCATCAATGAACTTTCCCAGCAATGAATTTTCATTTACTGGTCTGTCTGCGGCATAGTATAAAACAAGGCAGTAATTTGGTTTGCCAGGAATCTGATAAGACCATTATATGATTTCTTTCTTAGTACATGAATGACAATTTACACAGAAAGAATAAAAAGAGAATTAAGAGTGGCATTTCATGCAACAGATATTCAGTTTTAATCAGGTAAACAGCTTAATATATCGCTCTCCTCAGAATCGATATCTTGAGACTTGACCACAAACAGAAACAGTCTGATTCACAGTGGCAATTTTTTTATCACGAGCATGAACAAAAATACACATTCATTTTAGGAGGGAGGTAATAACTACCACTTCCGTCCAAAGTGAATTTTTTAGTACTCCCCCCCCCCCATTGCACATGTACATACATACGAAGACAATGTCTTGTTATTTACCTGCAGATTCATAATCAAGATGAATGGAAGTTTTTTCCCGGCATCTGACTGAAATAGGAGATGGCATTAGATTCAACATATTATCCCAGCAAAGAGACATCAAAACATATTACTCCCTACGTCCCTAAACGAATGTTGAAAAAAGTTTCAAATTTGCTCTTAATCAAGAGCAAATTTGATATTTTTTTTCAACATTCGTTTAGATAAACACACAATAATTCTTGTAGACCAAGATAGACTAAAAATTAAGAATACAGGCATGGTGAATTCACTACCTGCACGAGGGATCTGGGATGCAATGCAACATTACTAGTGCATTTGTCAACTTTGAACCAGTCTACAGCTATGAGCTTAAGAAGGGGATCCCCTCCGGCTACCTGTGAAGAGGTCACAAATGGCATTACATTACATTAAATGAGCTTCAACTATATCATAGTTAATAAAATGAGCAGCAATGTCCCCATGAAAATAAGAACTTATTATAGGCAAGGGCATGAAAGGCAGATGCAAAGGATTTTGGGGGGGAAAGTCAAAAGAGCAATGACCGATTAGTATTGAATATTATTTGACTCACACTGACAAGATGACATGGCAACACGAATCAGAACCACTGCATATATAACAATTCCTCTGTCCCATACAAAGAGTTGCACTTTCTACTTCTTATATCCCAAAAAGATTTTTTTTTTTTAACTGAAAGCTACAATTTTTTAAAAAAAAAATCAAGTTTTTTTTTTTTTTGTTTCTTTCTTTCTGAAGACGTGGTACATTTCTGAAGCGGCATAAAGAAAAATATCTCATTTTAGAGCAATTTAAGAGAGATATAGAAAAGAAAAATTACGATATTAAAAAGTTTGACTTGTCAAATGCAACTCTCTTTTTTATGAAGGGAGTACATTTTATGAGTCAAGTCACATAAACCCTACCAACCTTGAAAAATTTAGCATTTTAGTTATAATATGGGCTTGGTCTTTCACATCTCAGACACACACCAACTAAGGTGCTAATATGTGCTAACAAACTTATTCAGGGTTAATCATTAGTTAGTGTCAGCCTCCCCATTCATACCTTGCTATTATCTTTCAAGTATGTCTTGCCTCTGATCATGAATCCTTTACCGCTTGGAGTTGTCCAACAATTAGTGTCAGCCTCATCCTTCCCTTGACTCATGGAGCCATGAAATTGACTAGGATCAAGATCTAACGGATGCACATGTGGATCTAATTCCTTATTGGCATCTGAAGCTGCAACAAAAAACAGCTCGAACACTCAACCATGATGTAATTACATATAAAAAAAGATGTAAACATGCATGTATCAACAACAAAAGCTTGCTGTAATAACAAGATCAGCAAAGATGAGGGACCTATATTTCTCTTTACAGCCAAGCCCGCCATAGCCCTTGAGATATTCTTCAGCTTCACTTGATGACCCTAATGGAATACATAGAGCAAGTTGACATTCAAATTTCTACCCAAAAAAGAAGAAACTGGATTGAAAAGGAGAGAATGCAGAAAAGAATGGTTTCTATCTTAACTTAAAATAAAAGCACATTACAAATGGAAAAAGATTCATGTAGCCCAAGGCCCTAAGTCGCTGGAGAACAAGATTGGTTGTGTGATCCGAGTCAAAAAGCAACTAGTCAACTTCAGCTACACACACACAGCAACCCACCGGAAAATAAAAAACACCATATTAAGGCCTATCACCGAATGACTTGATTAAGAAGCAGTATCTTGAAGCTGAATGCTGAATTATTTAAATTGTTTGACAAGTGAACTGAATCTGTATTTTGAATATATATCCAATACCACTTTGAGAGAATAGTAATGTGTTATACTCTATAATATCTTGTATGAACAGGGTAGGAATGGAATAAACAAATATAGTGTGTGAGGTGTTTCTGTCAAATCTACTGGTTTGGAAGGACTGATTTTTTTAAGACTCATTTTCAAATCTAATTCATTCAGATCTAAGTTGATTTTTCAGGTCTGAATATTTAAGAAACACAAACAGCCTTAATCTTACGATGTTATTGAATCAGACATTGAGCCCATTCAGACCGCATTAAATGCAAACAAACGCCCCCTAAGCTCCTCACTGAAACCATAGAGCAAAGAAGCATCGCACATAAAGGAATTACTCTTATAAGTAGGCCTTTGCTAGAGAAACTTCAACAGATCCTCAAAACAACATCAAATCAATATGGAGCTACTTTCCTCTTTGTCATGAGTCATGACTATTGTTATTCCGGCCTACCCAAGACCCAGGCTGGCCCTAAACACCTCACCTCTTGTAAGCACATCACCTTCCATAAGGTGCGGGCCTAGTGCCCATATGCTCCAAGATCATGGAAATGCATAGGGGCACCAAATATATTTGTACATATAAATATGCACATTATAACTTTGAAATAAGGTGTCCCAATACGATATAACACAAACCAATAGCAATATCTTTTGATCTTAGAAATAATTCAGATTTGAAAGAACAAACAAACCTTGTTGTCGAGTTCAATGTCATTGTCACTATCTTCATCATCTGACGATGAATCAGCAGCAATGGCATCATAAAACTCATCTGTAGCTTCGACATCCTCAAACTCACTATTGGATGCAGAAACATCAGAAACTTTTGACTGCATAACAGTGGTGGATGATTCACTCGTAAGTGCAGGGTTTGCTTCAACGTATTCCTTTAGAGCTGAATAGTCAAGAAAGATTAATAAATAAATATTTCCCAAACATTTAAGCAAACATTTCCTGCAGCATAGAATATAAAAGGTACCCAAGCATACGCTTCTGTCGTGGTCCACTAACAAAGATACCAGTTTCGAAACTTAAGAAGTTCAGTTGTATATGAATGATAACCCACATTTTGGTTACCAAAACCTTCTATACAGTTGAAGAAAAAAAGGTCAATTAAGTTTTACACCCTCCATCCCAAATAAATGTCGCGTTTGACTTGTCAAACACACGTCCCAAGCATTTCTTAAGCAAAACGGGGCAACACACATATGGGGCATTTCATTAATGAAAAAGATAACAGGGGGCCGCATACATCTGGGTAATTCAGCTATAAGAAAGACAGTTGAGGGCCTGCACAGTTGGGACATTCCGTTAATGAGAAAGATAGTGGGGGGGGGGCACACATCTGGGGAATTCCCTAAGAAAAATGGGCCACACATCCGGGCCATTAGTAGGGGGACCACATACATTTGAGGCATTCTCTAAGCAAAACGAGCCGCCACACATCTGGGGCATTTCGTTAATGAGAAAGCAATAGGTGGCCACACACATCTGGGGCATTCCCTAAACAGAATGCAGCCACACACCTCTGAGGCATTCCATTATAGAGGAAGATAAGGGCGGTAGCACAACCGGTAAATTCCATTGATGAGAAAGTGTAGGGGGTCGCACACATCAGGGGTATTCCTTAAGAAAAATAGGGCCAGACATCTGGGGCATTCCATTAATGAGGAATAGGGAACCACAATCATCCGGCATTCCCTAAATACACTCGGATAGATCTTAAGCATTAATAATCCGGGGTGTAGTTGGCTTGAGAGGAACGTGAGGATCTTCAGAAATCATTGTTTATCATCACATCTCTTGTGGGAAAAAGTGGGTTCTTTAGCTTCTCTATGGGTTTTTGCTAACGGTGCTTTCAAAGGCTTATCTCCTAATGATTTGAAGAGGGATTGGGGTGTTGCTATTGTTTAATATAGGTTTCTTTTGTATTTTTCTTTTCATTGGTGATCGACCCATCTGCTTTGTTCCTGCGTTGAGATTTATAATATAATTTCCTTTTTCTATTAAAAAAAAAAACATATAACGATCTGCCACTCGAGCCAACTATGCACAACAGAGAATACGGCCATAAAATTTAGGTTTTAATTCATTTTCTTCAACCATCATACCTTCACCCGACTTTCACTTAAACCATCTTACTTTATTTTTTGCACAAAAATCACTATACTTTAGAAAACCTCCCATCGCAACTACAAATTTGTGTCTAATCCGTCACTAATTCGTGCCCTAATCCAGGTTTTTTGGGTCGGAATGAGAGGTTTTCCAAAGTGGAGTGATTTTTGTGCAAAAAATAAAGTATGATGGTTAAAGTGGAGGCCGGGTGAAAGTACGATGGTTGAAAACAGATTTAAACCTAAATTTATAAGGAACAACATAACCAACCTGCAACTTGAGTCAATAATGCATAAGGAACAGTCTTCTCAAACTTAGAGGATTGATTACTCTTCCATCTAAACCAGCCTCCAGCATGTATCTCTAACATTTGAGTTACAAGACTTCTACCTGTGTTTGACGATGCTGATGTGCTCAAGTTCCTTATCTCCCATGTAGAAGCTACAGAGCAAAAACCTCAGTAGGTCACGAGAGTTCAAAAGGTCGAGATGAACCATATGATATGATGGGCATAGAACACAACATAATGACTATAACAAGCAAATAAAAAGAATAGAAAATAGCTATGCAATGAACAAAAATAGGCAAGTATCTAATACATTAAAACAAGGAATTGATAAACTTGTCAAAACTAAGATGCGGAAAACATTTACAGGCAAGAATACAGTAACAATCCAGATGTGAAGAGATAATCCAACTCAAACATTACATGTAAAAAAACAAAAAGCAAGAAAGTGGCAACATGTAGGAGTAAACTTTTCACCAGATACTGCACCCTTAATGTTACGATATGCATCAGGAAAACACCCCCTCCCCCGATCCCTAATAGGAGCCCATTTTCTAGTGAACTAACTAAATCCACCTCTGCCAACCATCATGTTCTAATCTGTACTTGTAGACATATGGTGTAATCATCAAGGGTAGATTTGTAAATATGCTAGTAAAGGTACTTATAGGTTCCTCATCAGACTCAATTGCCTTTCCCTTGGATGCCTTCTTTTCTGATTTGGTACCAACTGAAACTTCCATGATGTGCCTCATTTTGGTGATCATGGTCCTTGTGAATTTCTGCATGTCAGTGATGGTCACATGATATGGAGGCACATATGTTGAGGGGTTGAAGGTTGGAGGGAGTTTTTCTTGGAGAGATCTAGTGTTTAGGGGAATGAAGGGAGGAGGTTCTGAAGTAATGGGAGGAAACATGGCTGTCAGATTTGGCAATGACAGCCATGATCTTGGCTTTATTGCTGCAGATTCTCCAATATAGCTCTTTGGTCAATTCAACACAGAGAGCATAGACAAGGGATGAGGGCATGTAAATGCATTCATTGATGTTGTTTGAAAGAAATTGGGAGAACAAAACTTCCTAGTCAATGATGGTTGAAAGGTCCATGAAATTGGGTAATCTGGGGGCATTATGATTTACATCATCTGAGTACCCATAAGCCCAACCTATGAAGCAGCATCTCCAATATTATAAAACTTTTTCAATAATCTGCACCTAGTGTAGTCAGCTAAAGCACTTCAACCTTTAGAGAGTTACTTACTCTTTAATACATGACCATAACAGTTTAGGTGGTCGAACTTAGTTACTGAAGTTCGGTTTCTAAGAAATAATTCATTATTTTAAGGTAGACAAAATACGAGAAGCAGTTGAAAAGAGTTTGTCTGCATGTGAGCGACCATAATAAAACAAGAAATAATGATTCATAGAATCAGCAAATGAACTCACTTACGGTTAATTTTGGTTCGTCGATAACCTGATCTTGGAGGCCGCTGCTTATGTATAGCTGGAAACTGCAAGATAGCTGCATCAACAAATGCATATCTATAGTAAGTAGATAAAACATTTATGGTAAAGCTTAAATGTGAATCAACTGAGGTTCAGATAGTCTAGTAAAGTCGTATCTTACGAGTAAAAGCATATACAAAGAATAAATATGACACACAATAAAAGAAAAATACACAAATATATATATATATATATATATATATATATATATATATATATATATATATATATATATATATATATATATATTTGCAATTTGCTAATCCGTCAAGCACACATCAATTGGATGCTAAAAGCAAACGAGCACATAGTTAATGAAATTTTCGCAAACGAGCATACAAGCTCATAGTAAATGGTTATTTAAATCTTTTTGGGCTTATTTAGTGTGCATTCTTTTGGTTCTTCAGCTCTTGGCCTTATTTAATATTGTAAGGCCTTTTGCTTCTTTTGAAAGGGTTCGCCCCCCTTGGCGAGTATTCAATTGATATATTTACTTGTACAAAAAATGGGATTTAAGTTAACATCTCATTATTTCTTTGCTACATCCTTTTTCCGGAAAGAAAAAAAAAACTTACATACAGAATAGACCAATAGCAGCCAGATGGATTTGCTTCTATTGTTTTTTTTTTTTTTTCAAAAGTGAATCTTGAGAATTGATTCTGACAAATTCATTCTTTGAAAATCAGTTTTGAGATATGTTTGGCAACATAAGGCTCAAAATTGATTATGAAGAATAAAAGACCAATATACCATCGTGTCATCTCTAAAAAATAAATGCAAGAAAAAGTTCTATGATTTATGCTTCTAAAAATTACTCCCCCCTTTCCTTTATAGAGGTAGACATTTCTCTTTATTTTGTACCAGTTGAAGAGGTACACTCCCGTTTTGCAAAACCATATTTTAACATCATGTCTTTGATACCATTTTAATTTTTGGTTGAGGATAACCATGTCATATTTAACTAAAGCAACTCAAAATTATGACCATAAAATCAGGTTATACAACTTTTTGCTTTGCAAGTGCAATAGTGAATATGTCCCTATTCAATTGAGGCAAAAGGAGTAGTATAATTTTGAAAGGACTTTGTAGCAGAAATTTAAGCTACACTAGGAAAAAAAACAGAGCTCACGACAATAATAAAGCAAGAGAATCAAAATGAGAACTAACTATTACTTCTTAGAATGACTAAATAAGAATATTATGACGATTGTAGCTGGGTGAAATACATAAATTCGTAAGAATTACTTGGCAAAAGCAGGGTTACAGCTGACTGATGTTTCAGTCTAAATTCGATTTTCTGCATTTAAACAACATAATGTAGAGTCGCTTTCAACAGACATCTATCAGCATAGATATACTGACTCTTAGTCCCTGAAATGCAATGCCACACTTCCTAGGTGCACCAGTTGGAGGGTGATAGTATCAATATCAACAACCAAACTAGAGGTAGGGGAAGGCCAAATCAACATAAAAACTTCAATGAAGAAGGCTGTGAATAAGTGAGGCTTATGTGATGACCTGGCATTGGACCGAACAGAATGAAAAGGATTCACGTGTCAGAAGATTGACACTTCTTGAGATGTTTAAAATAAGAGTTTGTGTACACAAGAAAAGATAATAACAAAAGATAGACACGAAGAAAGAGAAAATGGGTAAACAAAACTGAGAGAACTCAGGATACAAAAGCACTCCAATTCTGTTGCATCACCAAAATGGGAAATTCTATATCTTTTACTCTTTGTGCTGTAAATTTCTCTTTTATCAATACTTATGAAGCATGGAAAAAATAAGTAGTAAGAATTTGTTACTTTGAACAATATGAAGAAATGTATCAGAAGTGGGTACTATTTTATCAGCAGCAAGAAACTTATTATTCGAATCATAAGCACTAAACCCCAGGGACCATTCCACCCTTTCAGATGCCATGACAACTATGAACTACAATACTGCAACGACTTCAACCAAAATTAAATAAAAGCACCCATAATAGCAAAGAATAACGCAGATCCTTACTATAAGCTCCATCTTGTCCACGAAACCATTGTCTTGAGAATACAAAATCACGCTTAGACTGCCATCTGCAGAACATAACAACTGTGAGGTGATACCAAAAGACATAGGTGCCAGTAGAAAGAGATTCTAAGAAGCTAACTCAAGTATTAGATACCATTCATGGCGACCTGTAAGAGAAGATGCCCAACACATGACTAGATAAAGCTTAAACCTGAATTTTCAATCATGCAACTACACCGGACATCAGCCAGTATGATGTAATCAAGCGAGCGATGTAGTTGGATGCCTCAGATTGAACATAGAGAAATACTCCAGATAGTAAGGGGGATAATATTTAAGGTGGGCAGTCTTCTTTCAAGCAGCTGAATAATTCACATCCTTCCTTGATTGAAGGATCCTGAGCTTCATGTCTTGTGTATCATAAGTTGGCCTTTTCATCATTAAAAGGGAGAAAATGATGGTTTGAATAACCATCTTGTTATTGGGCAATAATATGCTTTTAACAGAAACAAGTTCCAAGAAGGACGTGAACAGCTACAACAACAACAACTATATTACCCCAGTGCCGCAAAGGTTCCCACCTCATGTGGGGTAAGGGGGTCGGATGTACACAGCCTTGCCCCTGTATTAAAGCACAGAGAGGCTGTTTCCGAATGACCGATGATGAAAATTGCATCGAAAATTGCATGGACTGAATGCTGCTTCATAACAAAGAAGCGCAGACAGTTTAGTGAGTCATTTTGCTTTATTCCATCATATTCCCAAGCCAAAAAATAGTGAGTCTTTGGCTCCATCGGAAATGATGGAAATCGTGAACAACTAATTATACAAAATAGATTATCTCCCAAAAGGCTAATAATGCAGTTTTGCATGCCAAACAAGGGCAGGCAAGATACTCATTGTTGGTCATAGATGAATTTCCCAATCAGAGATACAAGATTCATGCATCTAGCGCAATTCGGAACAGGTTTAACAGGTTTGAGCTTCAAATAATACATCCATGTCAGATAGTAATAGTTGATATGAGTACCGATAAGCAAATAAAGTCAAGTTGGCCAACTTCACCTAGTTAAGTATCTGGGGTCATAAGTTCCGTAGACAACATCATGGTGTCCATTTACAGAATCTACAAGCTCCAAGTCAGCCGTTAATGAGTCCCACCTGCAAAGACAAACGTTAGATAGGCATAAATAGTATAACCCTTTACAAACAGATAATTTACTAAGCATACTCATATCTCCGATGTCGATCAAGGTTCAAAACCACCTCAAAAGCAGTATCCGCACTTGCAATGACAACACCAACAGCCTTGACAAGAACACCTTTACCACTCTGCAAAAATTGAAAGTGAGAGAAAAAGTCCTTATATTTCAATTCATGAGAGATTATACCAGTACCGCTAATAAAATTAAAAGGCGAAAAAGAAATGTGGTTTCACATGAAAGGAAAATAAAAGACAAAATAACAGAAAACTGAATGGCCCATATTGTAATAAATACATCATAAAAAGTCTGCCTTAATGTAAAATGGCTCCACTTCCCCCACTGCATGCCAAAATTTAAAAAAAAAAAAAAAAAAACAATCATCAAAACGGGGCATTAAAAGTAGCGTGACTCATTGCATAGCTCCTTGTTTGGAGCTACAATATTCCAATAGTTTGAGCTCCGATAAACAATTCTGTCAACGACACATAGATTTCCAGTCTGGCAAAGCATATTTTACATCAAGTACACTGAAATGGTCCGTTCAACCAATGGCTGCATAAAAATTGCAAATAACCTCGTTTAAACATTTAAACCAAATTGCGCCATCTGCTCGAGCTGGATTAAAACAGATGCATTTGTTTCAACAACCGCTTTAACAGAAAGCAACATACAGTTGTATTTAATCTAAAGGCCCAGAATCTCAAACGAACCCCACCCTATTTATGTATGTATATACCACAAACTATGTACACGTATAGCCACTACAGTGTTACAATTCTTTAAATTTTTGGTAAGAATGGTTAAACTGGTTGAACCAGCATACCGTAAGCAAACCCCCTCACAATCCGTTCCATCATGCTTTGCGGTTAGTCCTTTTTTCAGAACAGGTCACGACTTTGTTTATCCACCTCTTTTCTCCTCTCATCAAGAAGTAATGCATAGCAACCATCAGGCTTTGGCCTGGTGGCCAGAGCTCATGGCTTCCAACCTGGAGGTCATGGGTTCGATCCCCTCTCCCCCCCCCCCAGAAGTTAGAGGGAAGGCTTTCCCTCCCTAGGATTTCCTAGGCGATTCTGTGTGTGTGTGTGTGTGTGTGTGTGTGTGTGTGTGTGTGTGTGTGTGTGTGTGTGTGAGTGTGAGTGTGAGTGTGTGTGTGTGAGTAGTGAAAAAAAAAAAAAAAGAAGTAATGCATAGCAAGACTGATGGAAAAGAGTCCTTCCACTCCCAGAAAGTGGTCATTGTACAGAAATAAGAAGATTGTTCTCAATTTGCTAACCCTTTCAAAATTTCACACACATTCTGCCGCAGAGTGAAAATTGGCTTCAGATTGTCAAGCTACTACTCCATCTAGCAAATAAAAATTGATGTAGCTGATTCTAGTTAACCCAAATTCACATAGAATGATGCATATTTAGGAAACAGTTATACGCCAACTCACCAGTTGGCAGTAACACTGACTATAAGTGACTGCGAAACCGGACTTTCCCCGGGAGATAGAGAGAGAGACAGAGAGAGAGAGAGAGAGAGAGAGAGAGAGAGAGAGAGAGAGAGAGAGAGAGAGAGAGAGAATTAACTAAGAAGATCACAACAATGACAAAAATGAAGACAGCCCTGAAGTTTATGATGATTGTAGTACCTTATTATCAGACACGTCTTCAAAGATTCTAACACCTGAAATTCAAAACAAAATTTTAAAATGAATTATCACAAAGAATACATTCTCAGTGCATCTAAGCACAAGAAAATAGAGTGAGTCTCCTAAATGAATGAAAATCAACTGTCCGATGAAGCAGTCATTCTAATGGAACTTTTAAGGGTAAAACTGGAAGTAATAATGCACAGCTACAAATAATGATGTCAACTGGAAGCTCTTACTGCATACCCAATAACATTTAGGTCTCTTTTCAGATGGAAAAGAACGTAAAAAGCAGTGTTCTAAAAGACCCCACCAACGCCTAGTTCTAAGCCCCGCCTAGGTCCCGAATAATCCCGACTAGTCCCCGCCTAGGCGCTAGGCCCGGCTCCGCCGCCTAGCATCCGCCTAGTGCTTTTTAGAACCTTGGTAAAAAGAAAAAAGATAGGACACATCACACATAGCGATTGAAGTATCTTGAGTCCATATATTTTTTGTTTGATTTGCCATATTCTCACCACAAAGACAGCTAGTTCTTATCAGGGCAGCCCAAGGCAGAACGCAAAGGTCATTACACATAAACTTGATTAAAACCAAATTGATGACTTGATATATCCAACATCAAAACTTTCACTTATACTCGATGGAAAGTTAAATGAATTCAGTGGTAGTACCACTTTAAGGGATATCTGATTACGAGGGGACACTCATACATGTTTTGAGGCAATTCGCAATAACAAACTTTCTGAAAATATATTATTAACAAGTTCCCTAAGGAGATATGTTTGTAAGATCCTTACTGGCATTATTCCCTAATCATGTGAAGATTACCACCTACCCCAACAAAAATACAGAAAGAACAACTCATAAAATTGAATATGAAAATAAATATTGTATAACCTTGTAGGATTCCAACCTTAATTATTCAAGCTTAACTGCATTTCGATCTTTGAATGACTAACACTGACCATTTCAATCTTCAATGGTTATACTGACAGCCTAATATATTGGCACATCGGATTATATCTACTTCACAGCCTGAATTTCCGACCAAGGGATTCAACCAACTGAAAAGGGAAACTTGTGTGGCACATGTGGTGCACGTGGGAAGCTACTTACAATATACATTTTTTATTTGAACCCCTTAAAATAACACTTCTGTGTTCTTCTTTTAAAGTCTTTTTCACTATTTTACCATGTCGTTTTTACTACTGTTCTACCCAAATTACTTGGGAGTAAAATTTCTCTTCAACCCCCCCCCCCTTTTCTCTCTCCTTTATCCCTTATTTGTCTCAATCATTACAACTTCACTTTTCCCTTATTTTCTCTTTCCTATCTTTCCACTAATTTCCCAAGTTTTCTTGTTTTGCCACACTGCATCCTTGGAGTAAAACTTTTGAGTACCAAAAACGCCAAGACGAAATGAAGCTTTTGTGTATTCCAGGTCAGAACCTTTAATATTCCAACAAATTAATTCCTAGAACCACTTCAAAACTCAAAACAGAAGCCAATAACATCCTCTCCTCTTCATCACCTATCAATAAAAGGGAAAAGGCCACACTTAAATTACTCCTTCCTGAAGGCTGAAGCAAAATCTGTATAGATACTCAGTTGAAAAGTCACCAAGGACACATCACACAAGCACCCTTGTATAACAACATCAAAGTCCTGTTTGAAACCATCCAAAGTCTAAAAGATATTAAGTTGGCTTATGCACCTTAGTCACAATAAGAAGAAAAAGAGGGAGGGGGGGGGGGATAAGCAGCTTTTCGCCAACATAAACTAGTACCAGACACTAACGGATCTACATGGTCACTAAGGGGGGCAATTCTTTTGTTTTAATTTTTTTTTTTTTGTTTTATTAATGCAAATACTTTAGAATTTAGTGGTTTTAGTGCAATTTATTGAAACTTGCCCCCCTTTGGGTGAAGAAAAAAATGCACTAATTTTTTTTGCCTCCTTTTACTTGGTGAAAATAATTTCCCCCCCCCCCCTTCAAAAAAAAAATCTGGCTCCACCACTGGTACTAGATTCCAGCATCCAGCAGACGAATCTTTTAGCGAGTTAGCTATCAAGGTGCTGGAAACTGAACTCACTAGAGAAAGGAATCATGACTTCCAAATGCACTTAATACAATTGTGGTGATAACTCAATAGAACTGGGGACCAAAAAGTCGAGGGCTAAGATCATTTCTAGCATTAGGACATGAGGTCAAGGATCGGATATGTGAGCACTGAGCAGACACACAGCAAACATAAGAAGATAAAAGTTCTAAGCTGGACATTAAATAAAGTGGAAAATCAAGAAAAAGATAAAGCCAAGGAAGAAGAAAAGTCGAGTACTCAGTGATAGGTACAGTGAACACAAAAGGTTAGAGCAAAAAAATACCACCATTGATTGTTCGAACACATTTCCACACATGTGCTTCAACTACATCGGCAGCATCATCTTCAAGATACCCAGCAGGTGTCAGTTTCACGCTCAAGCTCGAGGAGGAGCGGCGCAGGAGTGATTCTGGACCTACAAATGCCAAATTGGGAAAGGAAAAACTAACATTTATAGAACAATCTGGTGAATTGTTATCCAGAAAGCACACTTCAGCAACTTAATTAAATATTATATGGTAGATTTGACAACTTCCTCCATGCAAACGACCATGTTGTATTCTAAATCAGAAAACATTGGTCCATCAAAATAATACATGTAGGTTTCCATGACGTATTCAGCTGATCAGCATACTAGGACTCAGCTTAGGCTCCTTTAATCAGTAATGAACCAAGCTAGGGCATTAACTATAAGCTTCTCACAAACTCACGACCTTTAAAATCAAATTCTGCTCATGATTGGCATCTTACTGTTTATATGAACAAGATGAGCTGGCAGATGAAGCATTATGTCATGAGACCAACCCAATCATAAGCACTGAATATATATTTCTTAACAAGCCCAAGCATCCATAACACCTTACCTTGTCCTATTCTTATTAGCTTTATTAGACCATGTGCATAACGCCTGACCCTAGGTCGCCGCCCTTCAAGATCGATCCTAGCAAAACGAAAAGTTACCATTAATCTAAGCTACTATTAATCAAACAAATTATAAATTACACATAACATTAGAAACCAAACAGAAAAAGACGTCCATCTTCAATTGATACTTTCGCTAGTAGGCCACTAAAGCACAATTACATTACTTATATGAAGCATTGGTAGAGAAATAGGTTTGACAGAACTCAAAGCATTTTATAGCCCAGTTGAGAATGTTTTATTTTTTATATTTTTTTTTTCGATAGGCAAAAGTATTATTTTTGTTCAGAATCTTTATCCTTGAATTTAAACTATATTGTCACTCTCTATAACTCTCCATAGTCCATTCACATGATCAAATATAACATCCAAAAATAATAAATATATGACAGCCAACGTAAATTTCAACAGCAAAAGTACTATAATACTATTTAGTACAGAGTGCATACTCAGTCTCCTTGTTCAAAATATTCCTGCTGCTACCACCTCTTGAAAGTTCATACTCAGCCTGCCCATATGATAGTTAAGAGTTAGATTGATAACCTTGAACATACTTAAGGCACAAACATATATGTATAGGTGCGTGCATGTGTATAAAAATTGTATTATGTATGTACATATGCACACTTGATCTTCACATTTAAACAATATGTGTAAATAGAGACATGATTAAAGAAGACCACTTTGATTCACACTCTTGTTTTCTTTCATTTTCCAAGACCATGACAACTTGGCCAGAACAAATTAGGTGACAATCTTGAATCAAAAGGAATAAAATACTTGACACTTTTATTAATAGAGGAAGAGTTTTTATAAATGAAGTGAAGGATGCAGAAAGTACAATGTGGACAAGTACTTCACTAATAAAAAAAATCATCAATTAGTTGCAGTAATCTCTCAAATTTCAACTTAAATCATAAATAGCACCCCCTTACAACCCCCAGTTGAGAGGCTAACAAGAAACCATAAGGAAGATTCATCCCACAATGAAGATACAGCTTAATTTCATATCCCATAATCAACAGGAAAAACCTGATTTTCAAGTCTAATAGTTATAAACATTGTCAAGGACCGATAACAAACGGGACAATCATAAGATCACTATAGTATTCACCACACACGAGAATCAGTACGTTCATACCTGTAACTTTGCATGATCAAATGCCTCCATCCATTTGTGTGCTTCTCCGGCTGTAGCACAAGCAATCTTGCAGCAATGTAATAATCAATTAAGAATGATACAGTACAACATCAACTACAAGAATATCATCACAGAAGAGAAACAGGTTTCAAAGACAAGCGATTGCACATGAAAATAAGGACACTAAATACAAATTCTTTAATGTAAGCTTTGATAAACCATTTTCATATTCCTTTCTGCATATTTGTGCTACCATCAAAAGAAAGTAGTAATTCAGTGACTATTTTTTCCGCATTTCTTGATATTCACAGGAGTACATCATTTAGAACAAATGCCAAAAAAAAAAAAAAAAGAGTGATCTCTTTAATAAATACTTCTCCCCAGGGGGCAACGGGAGAATGAGATGGATATTTCGGACAGAAAAAAAAAAAACTTAATGTTTTACTCATTTACTTAAACTATAGGACAAGTCATTATTTTGTACCAAACAATTCACTTGAGCAGACAACAGGCATAGAAACACGGACAGTATTGCAACCTGGTAACAAGATTATGAATATAGAATAATGTGGATTGCATTGCGAGCCAGTTATAAGCCATGCCACAAATTATAAACAGCATGAAGATTATATTCATTCAAACAGATCTTTGGAAGCGAAAATCTTATGAACATAAACATTATTATCTCTCTTAACTCTAGCCAACTTTTGTAGCTCGACTACAAACATAAGCAAACAGACCTATCACTTACTTCTCCCTTCTTCTCCTCATCCAACCGGTTGTAGAACCTCAGAACATAAACATCCTAGCAAAGATGAAAAAAATTAAACAGCTAAAGTAAAGGAGAAATCAATCTGGACATAAAACCAGAGTAATTGAAATTGGTTAAGTTTATACTCTAGTTTCATGTGGTTCAATGTATGAATGAACCTTTCTATCGAAGACAAGTCATAAATAGCCTTCGGCATGTACCAGAACAAAAAAAATAAAAAAAATGTAAGAACTTGACTCAAGTGCCTTACACCATCGTTGAGCTTCCGGCGCCCTAACTCCTCCACCATGAGTGTGCTCCCAACAACACCCCTTCGTATTGGTTTCTGCAACAAGATTATATTAAGATCAGCATGGCTGTGTGTATGAAATAATAAGCACACCCTATGTTCTCCTCACAGCAACATCTAAATCTAGTCACAAAGCAGCTATAATTGAACACTCGAACCAGATAAGAAAAAGGGTGAGCCTTCAAAACAGATTTCCATAGGACATAAATAAAGTAATGTGCATCAGGCTTAACATGGGAGAAAGGATGACTGCTGGGGAATGTTTAAAGGGATTGCCGGTAATCACTGTCACTCTAATCAACAAGTGTCGCATATATATGAAGCACGTAGAACTAATAAAAAAAGAGCAGCCCGATGCACAAAGCATCCCCGCGCAGCGAGGGTCTGGGAAAGGGTCCCCACCACAAGGGTGAAATGTAGGTAAACCTCACCCTGCATAAATGCAAGAGGCCACTTCCAGGACTACTGGAACCCGTAACCTCAAGCACATGGAACTAATGTCAAAGAATATTGTGTCCACTCTTCATACTTGACCAAAGAATCCACATAATAGCAATGGCAATAGAGGCCTTCAGCCAACTGATAAAAAGATCATCTTTTATCGGAATGCATATTATCTCTTTTTCTGCAGCATATACAGGACACGCTCTTCTCCTGCCATCCCCTGATTTAAGTTAACTATCACTGACAATTAAAATCCGTAAATACCAACAACAAATATGGAAATCAGTAAATGCCGGCCAAACATGACTTTACATGTAATACCCATTAAATCAAGCTGGCGCTATGTGCCCTCTTAGGTCGAACTCCCCTTGCTCTAGTTTTCTCCAATAACCACATTCTTGTCAAGTTCTATCTTACCCTAAATCAACAAGCAAGAATTTCTTAACCAATAGCGATCTAAGTTAGCTCTCGGTAGCCATTTAATACACACAAAAACGCACACATGTAAACTTGCAAAATCAATGCTAGGGTCCCTGGAAAAAAGGAATTGACATGGAAAACTTCATTTTTGTCCATTGTACTTTGACATGTGTTTCACTTTTACAATCGAACTTTATTTTTTTCATTTTTACCATCGTGCTTCAAACAATAGTGTCATTTTATAACAAATTTGGTTAAAAATGGCAATAATGTTTGTAGTGTGATGGTAAAAATGAAATAAATTTGGGTCTAAATACAGATTAGGGTATAAAATGACACCATTGTTTGTAGTACGATGATAAAAATGAAAAAAAATAAAGTTTGATGGTAAAATTGAACCACGACCCAAAGTAAGATGGACAAAAATGAAGTTTTCCCAATAAGTTCATTGTTCAGTAGCTGTGATCATTTACTAACAGGAATATACTACTAATCACATCAATTTCGTTCCCATTTTGGGAGTTTAAGTCCTATTTGAAGGGATTTTCTAGATAAACTGGTGAGAGTTCCAAGTCAAGTGACCTATTTCAAAGAGCAGATAAATGAATTCTCCTATTTATTCCACTCAAAAATGGCTTTGAATGTACAAACTTGGTAAATTGCAACTGGGAATGCTCTTGTTTAATTCTTCAATTATGGTATTATAATATTTTTTAGAGAAATACTGTATATTATTTTATACGAATAATAAAATTATATGCTTGTTCAAAGAAAAAATTATAGCTCTTGGCTTGCATAATGTAGGTCCAAACTACGTATAACATCCAAGGAGACGGAATTGGACGTTATTCAGTGTCACAGAGGCAATTCGTCAAACGGGAGGTGGGTAAGACTTACAATGCCGGGATTCTCATGAGGGTCACGCTTGTACATCATGGCATACTTTCCCTTAATGAAAAGGAAACGGAGGTGACAATACTCAACGCCGATTGAATTGACACCCAAATGGTAAACCCATCCGGAAAACTGGAAGGAGCCACCACCTCTTTCATCGGTGGTGCCGTTATCGGACCCACAACTCTCCGATGACCCACCTTCACTCGTAACTTTCTTTGATAACAACGGTGATGCCATAATGAAGAATCAATAAAAAATGGAAACTTTTATGGTAATCTTTTTTTCCCTGTGACTTTTCTCTCTCTCTCTTCTGATCCCCGGAGAGATTGATTCCCGGGGTGGGTGAGATGAGAATCAGGTAAAATCGGAGAGAGAGAGAGAGAGGGGGAGAGACAGGGAGGGAGAGAGAAGTGAGAGTGGGAAATGGAGATGATCTATAAATGTGGAGGGATTTGTTGAGCGTGTATGGTTCATGTTGTTGATGTTGACGAGGAACCAACATCAATGGCGACTTTGACAAGTTGCTTTCGGTCGTTGAATGGCACTTGGCAAAAAGAGAGAGAGAGAGAGAGAGAGAGAGAGAATCTTTGATTTTTGATTGATGGGTTCGTCCAATTTTTCTCTTTATTTTATGACAAAACATTTTTGTTTCCGAAATACTCCTTCCGTCCCGGAAAAAGCGTCACCATTACCATTTTTAGTTCGGTTTATGCAAATTAAATCTATATTACAATAGGGGTGGATTTCAACCGTCACATAAAAAGTGGTCAGGATTCAATCTCACAAAAGACAAACAGCGGCTGTGATTGAATCTACGAATCCCCCTTACTACAGCAGTTACCAGCGGTTATAATCTCTCCTCCCAAAATGATTTTTTTCTCAAAATATTTCATTTTAAAAAAATATATCCCAAAATAACAACCCTTCAAAACTATCGACCAAAATGACCCATTTTTTGAAACTCGCTACACGGTATAGCGAGTTTATAATTTTTTTTTTCGTTTAAACTCGCTAAATCATTTAGTGAGTTTAAGTTTTAATATTAAAAAAAAAAACTAAATTTGAACTCGCTAATTGAATTAGCGAGTTCTAAGTTTCTTTTCTTCTGTGTGAACACAACCACATTACTAATTCATTCTTCGTCTCGCTTTAAATTACAAAATAAATATATAAAAATTATGTTTTAATAAAGAAAACTAAAAGTAAATATTATTTTTTTCCGCCTCAAATAAATACTTAAAAATGAACTACTGTAAAAAAATTATTTCCTTCATATCAAAATTGAATATTACTTTCGACTCAAAATGAATAACCAAAAAATAATACTTTTTTAAAATGTTCATTGAGACGAAGGGAAGCAATGTTCATTTTTTTTTATATAGAAAATAGTATTAATTTTGGGACGAAAGTAATATTCATTTTTGAAATGAAGGATTTTTTTTTAAAAAAAGTAGAATTTCTTTCTATGTCAAAAAAAATGAACATTTATTCCTTTGTCTCAATAAAAATTTTAAAAAATAATACTACTTTATTCGTCTCAAAAATTAATGTTCATTTTTGAGACGAGGACACTAACATTATAAGCATTATCTTTTAAAAAAGAATACTAATTCGTTTAAAAAAATATTACTTCATTCGTCCCAATGAATATTTTAGAAAATAATACTATTTCATTATCTCAAAATTAATTTCATATTTTGGCATGAATACACTAACATTACAAACATTAATTTTAGAGGCGAATTAATGAAGTAGTATTGTTTTATAAAATATTCATTGGGACGAATGAAGTAATATTTTTTCTTTATTAAAACATAATTTTATATTTTTATTTATAATTTAAAGCGAGACGGATAATGAATTAGTAATGTGGTTGTGTTCACAGAAGAAAAGAAACTTAGGACTCGCAAATTCAATCAGCGAGTTCAAATTTAGTTTTTTTTTTTAATATTAAAATTTAAACTCGCTAAATGGTTTAGCGAGTTTAAACGAAACAATTTATAAAGTCGCTACACCGTATAGCGAGTTTCAAAAAATGAGTCATTTTGGTCAATAGTTTGGAAGGGTTGTTATTTTGAGATATATTTTTTTAAATGGAATATTTTGAGAAAAAAAATCTCCCATAGCTGTAACCCACTACTCGATCAATTCACAATTTCACACAGCGCAATAGGTAGAAAAAAACCCCTCCACCCCAAACCCCTCCCTCTAACCGACCAAAAAAGACGATGGCCGATTGTTTTCCCTGAATAGAGGTTTGAATTCTTCTGAATTCCCCTCTTCTCCATTGATTACAACTTTCCAATCTCTCACGTTCATCACTCCCACTCTGAAAGTTTATTAGGATTAAGAAAGGTAATTATTCAGTTATTTTCTTAAATTCTCATGTTATTACTTATCAGTATATCATGTTTTGGGCATAATTTCATTTGCAGGGTCCCAATCAAACCTCAATGTGAAATTTAATCAAACAAGTAACTTATCATTATATTTCTTTTCTTTTTTTTGTTGATTTGATTGTCAATAATTTTTTTATGATAGAGGTTTGAATTCTTTTGACAGAGTTATACAGTTGTATTTTGAAGTGGATTTGGTTCAACTTTGTATTTTAGGGATTTCTGTGAGCAACGAGCAATTACATATTCCAACATCAGTTACTTGAATTTGTTCCTCTCTCTGTTTCATATTTATTTTCTAAACAGAAAAGAGCTAATAGATGGATGTGATTTATGAGAAATGTAATTACTCCTATGCCTTCTCCCCTTCCCCCCGGTGCCCAATATTCACTACAGCCATGATTAATGACTCCCAAACAGTGAATAGCCTTTTCTTTGGTTCTTCTGTTTATTTACCCCGCATTGTCTGTTACTGCAACACAGGTAGAACTCCCTTCTCTCTCTTATCTCAATCTCTACATCTCCATTTATGTGTGGATTTAATTTTGTTTGTGTTTCTTTTTGCAGTATATGGGGCATACACATCAACTGGTGTTCCCGTTATTCGCAAAGGTTGTGGTCGTTTATGCATGTAGTTTTCTGTAGGGGCCGACTAACATTGGCCCTCCCTACACTTTTGTCTTCTCATGCCCAAGAGTTCATCAGATGATATTCAGGTATAAGCATGAATGAGCTAATTCGTTTTAATTTTCTTTCTCTCAGGCAACTGAAAATTGATTTATTTACCCCCCATTAGTATGTAATTGTGAAAATTCGTGTACCATCAATAGATTATTTTACTGTATTATTGATAATTCGTGTACCACCAAAATGTTTTGATTTCAGGATGATTCCAATGATGACTCGCAAGGTTTTTGATGTTCAAGATTATTGAAATGGTATTTTGTAATGTTTTTTCGTTTGGTACAATTACATGTTAGTTAGCAGGCGAGCGAGAACGTGTGGTAGTACGACTATTAAGAGGAGACGAGCCAAATTAGAGATTTAAAAATCTAAATCATCTATTCCTATATTGTTGGTATACAACTCAATTCTTTATCAAAGCGGTGCCCTTTTGATGTGAAATTAAAATTTAATTAGTTTCTTTCGGTTTCAATTCTGGCAGGAGGAGAATGAGGAGAATGTGCATACTTTTACTGTATCAAGACTCAATTGTCAGCCCAAAAATGTCTCACATCAGTCCAGAAGTAACTAGATTTATGTTGAAGTGTAATTTATTGTTTATTTTCTAATTTTGATTGTCACTGATATTCTCTTATGAGTGTTCATTTATACTCTTTCGTCTCAAAATGAATGTCAATTTTTGTTCTCACCCACCACAACTGCAATGGTTGTGCGCACATTAATCTTTTTCTCAACATGGAAAAAAAGTCTTCAACTGTCAATGCTATCCTTCATTACCTATTAACCCACGTCCTCATGCATGGCCATTTGGGGATTTTGATCAGGCCGAATAATCTTTCCTTATTTCCTCCCACAATTAATTTATTGATGTTTTCTAGCTAGGGTTATTTTTTCTCTTTGCATGGGGAATTTTTTTTTGGTTTTTAGTCTCTGTAGCAGTTTTATTATAGTGGTGACTTTATGTGTGCACACATGGACTCAAAATAACCTGACCTGAAATAGCACATAGTTGGATACTTAAATATTTTTAAAGATCATAATGAAAAAAAAATGTTATAGGTAGAAAGTGGTCAATATTTACAACTCTTCCGTCCCATAATTATGAAGCCTCTAATAAACTTGCGAACTTTAGCAACATTTTGATTTGTAAAAGGAGGCAGATCAATTTTATTGAGAACTTGGTGAATTGTGGGAGGGAACCACCAGGAAATGCTATGGTGGAGGCCATGAAAATTGTTAAACACAGCAGTAGGCCTTCGTGTTGTTCTGAGCCTATACGTGGGGTTGAAGGCTATCTTGCCAAATATTTTGCTGGACTCAGCCATGTTGCAGTTTGACTGAGATAGAAGAGTTAGCTATATATAGATATGATTTGGGATTTCTTTTTCTTATTAATTTCTCCTTTTTATCATACTGCCCCGTGCCATTGGCACGGGCTAGAGAGTACTAGTTAAGAAAACAGGTGGTAAGAAAAAATGTTGTGAGTGTAATTTGAAAATAGGAGAGAGAATTAGTGAAGAAAATAGTAAATTTAAAAAGTGTTGTGAGTGTAATAGTGTTTTAGAAGAAAAAATGAGTGGAGGAAATAGTGAGTGAGTGTAATAGAATATTAATAAAACATTTTCATTTTAGGAAAAGTGACGCTTTAAATGAAACGCCATTTTGGATAAAAAGTGACGAATTTCCTGAAACGGAGGGAGTAAAATAAAGACATTTTTAAAAAAAAAACTTTTTAATGTTAGCACATTCTTATAAAAATACTCTCCTCCGAACCAACCAACTCACAACAGATACTTATTTTCTTTTTCATTCGTTTTTTATAAATGATAATTGTTCAAAATGATATTTTTACACTATTTCTCTCATTCATTCTCTTTCCTAATTATTTTTATAATCATAACAATAATCAACTTACTATTTCTCTCGTTCATTATTTTTCCTATTTTATTTTTCATACTTACACACACATTATTCCACTAATTTTCTCTCATACTTTTTTCTTAATTCTTATACCCAACTTTTTGTTCTCCACTCACATGGAACGAGTGGGAGTATTAAATTAAATTTTCTTAAAATTTAAAATTGTATAAATATTTTCAAATGCGTTAAAATTGAATGAAATTTAAATAAAATCCACGGTTGAGATAATTTTACAATCTTTTTAAGTAGGTTAAAAAGGGTTCAAAGCTCATATGCTTAAGCAAGACTTGGGGTTAGTACAACCAAATTGGCATATAATAGTCTGGCTTATATTTGATCTCGTAAACTCATTTCGATCTCGACAATTTTTATATGATAAGTTAATTTTTATATAATAGGTTAATTGAGAATATTTTAGACAATTTCGCTAGATGCATGCTCCCTCCGTCTCACAATTGTATAAACTTTTTGGCCTGACACGGAGATTAAGGTAAAAAGCGATAAAGATAATGTGTTGTGAGTGTAAAAGTAAAATAGGAGAGAAAATGGGTGGAGAGAATAGTAAATTTAAAAAGTGTTGTGAGTAGAGAGAAGTGGGTCCCATTTCCATTTTAAAAAAGTGTAGATTATTGTGAGACGCCCAAAATTTTATTTAAAAGAAATAATTTTTTGTATATTTGTGGGACGGAGGGAGTATATATCGTCTCTCAAACGCCTCAGTCTCTCAAAATTCTTTAAACAAGATTTCATTAACTGGTCTTTATTTATTCGTATATTGTATAATTTTATTAAAAAAAAAAAAGGCATTATGACACCGGAGAGTAAAAAACATGTTAATAGACATAAGCTTATGCCAGAACTCAAATTTACATTCAGTGCTTCAATAAACAGGTGGGGGGTTGCTAATGTTGCAACACAACCTCACAACCCCAACTGCAACCTAGAAATAAAGTTGTACTTCTGGGAAAATCTGACAAACTAGGGATACGAATTAGACCTCAAGACTTTAGCAAATGTCTTATTTCTCTCTCGTCGGCTCTTCTTCGTCAGATAAGTCGTATTCCTCATCGAGCTCGTCATCATCATCTTCTTCAGTATCGTCATCCAGTGCACTTCTTCTGAACTTGCTAAGTTCACCTTCTTCTTCATCATCAAATTCATTCACGAATTTCACCCCGTTTTGAACATCACGGTGTTTGACCAAAAGCCAACGCAAGAGTCGATCTTCTTTGTTCAGATAATGTAGCTCGCTGTTGATGCTGGGTGGGGTCATCATTGTCATTTGCATCAGTTGGCCCTGTATCATAAGCAAACAAATTACTAGTGTTCAGATACAAGTTCAATGTCTTCACAAAATTAAGAAGAACTCTACTGTAATCATAATGTTTGACAATGTTTTATAAAGCCATTCATCTTCAGATGGAGTACAAAAAAAAAAAAAAGATAATCCATTCATGTCAATCACAATTTACTTAGTAGTCATACTAAACCAGATTTAACAAGCATTGGAGTTTAGCTACCCTAGAACATTTGCTAACTTACGAACTTGTCAACCTTTTACAATTGTAGCTTCCTTGCTGTCTAATTCAGCTATACTAAACGGAAGTTGATCCTGGTCATATTATATCCTTGTAATGCTGCCAGGATTATATGACCTGTTCAAAGTTGGAATGGAAAATTGTGTTGTACATTCCTGCTGTATATAAATCAGGACGGTGGGCTGAAAATGTCAAGAACTCCACTATTTCCAATTAAGAATGAAATCAAAGTAGCTATTTGCAAAACACTGGCTTTGAAACTGATTAGCAAGCACCCCCAGCCCCAGGATCCACACTAGGTATTCATGTAAACAAGCAAAAGGGGGAACTTCGTGCGATCAAGACCAGCCTAATACTCCTAAAGAAAGACACTACAGTACATAAAAGTTGCCGGGAAAGGTTCAAGTTATTTCAAGAAATGGGATCTCCTTTTCTCGTGACTGATAGGGCATAAGCTTACACCAGAACTCAGACTTACATTCAGCGGTTGAATAAACAGGGGGTGGGGGGTTAATGTTGAAACACAACCTCAAACCCCAACTGCAACCTAGAAATAAAGTTCTATTTCGGGGAAAATTGGCGAAATAAAGGTTTGAATTACAAACTTCAGACTTTAGCTAATGCCTCAATTCATACGTACTTAAGATTGACACATACAAGATGGACATGTTGTGTCATTATAAGGGAAGTCCCTTCGTATGCCTCAATTCAATCTTGAATCTGACTCAATTAGGAAAAGATCAAAACGTGTTTGCCCCTTGAGACTGACTCGGATGAAAAACGGATCAAAACTCACTAGGCTCCGTTTGTTTCGCGTAAAACGACTTCCGGAAAATGATTTCCCGTAAAATATTTTCCGGAAAATGAAAATGTTTTACGGAATATGACATAAACATGTTTTCGGCTGTTTGGTAAGGAAAATGTTTTCCGAAAAATATTTCCATGTGTGTAATGAAAATATTTTTCGATAAAACACAATTTGAGATAAGTTAAAAAGAGATAGGGTGGGGTGGGGTGATGCAGGTGGGGTGGTAGGTAGGGATGGCAACGGGGCGGGTTCGGGACGGGTTTTTCATTTCCCAAACCCGCCCCTATAGTGATCTACCCTTACCCGAACCCGCCCCACCCCGAAATTTGCATTACCCGACCCCGCCCCGTTTGACCCGCCCGGTAATAAGCTCAGCAAAAATTTAAGAAACATTCAGCTGCAAGCTTTTGTGAGGAAATGAATTAAACCAACAAAAGAATAATAACATTCAGCCTGATCCATACTTCAGGAATCAGGCCCAATGGCTAAACATAAACTGTTCAAACATACAGGCTTCAGCAAAAAACATTCAGCTTGATCAAAAACATTCAGCAGAGTCCAAATCAGTAGCTAATGTCATGCTTCAAGTGTATTTACAAACTAACATCAAAAACATTCAGTTCACTGAGACTAGTGTTTTTCAAAAACACTAGTCAGGTAAGGGTATTTTTGTAATTTCCTAGTTAATGGGGGCGGGGCGGGGGTTAACCCGAACCCTATAAAAACCCGGCGGGTTTTCAATTTTGGATCCCAAAACCGGCCTATTAGGGGCGGGTCTGTTCGGGTTCGGGGCGGGTTCGGATTTTTTGCCATCCCTAGTGGTAGGAGGTGGGGATTAGAAGAATGAGGTGGGAGGGTGTGGGTGTGGTGTAGGGTGGTGGGGGAAATGTAAAGGGTAAAATGATGGTAAGGGTGGTGATAGGGTAGGGTGGGTAGCCGAGAGTGTGGGGGGGAGTAAGGGGGGTAGCCGAGAGTAGGGGAGTGGAGGAGTTATTAAAAAATAAATTAATTTAATTGTGGGTAAAAAAAAAGTTTGATCGTGGGAGAGGGGTTGGTGGATGGGTTGGGGTGGTGAAAAAATAATTTTAACATGAATAAAAAAATTGCTCGGGAGCGGAGGAGTTGTTAAAATATAATTTTAAAATGAATAAAAAATATATTTTTTGACCTTGCGGTGGTGGGAGTGAGGAGTTGTTAAAAATAAATTTAAAATGATTAATTTTTTTTTGACCCGACGGGGGACGGGGGGATGGGGGGTTGTGTGTGGTGGTGGTGGTTGTGGTGGTGGGGAGGAGGGGGGAGAATTGTAAAAAATAATTTTTTATGAGGGGATAGGGTAGGGGTGGTTGATGTGGGGTTGGGTATCGTGGGGTGAATGGAAAGTTAGGTGTGTGAGGGTGTTACCATTTTCCGAAAAATGTTTTAATTAGCAAAAATTCGTATGTCATTTTACTTTTTGAAAAGAGGGAAAAACATTTTCCTGAAAACATTTTCTCCATTTTCCGGTTTCCCCCAAACAGAGTCTTAGACTCAACATTACATTACTCCCATTGAGACACTTGTTTACAACCCTTATTTATCCCATCATCACCCTATTGATACCATATTTCGCTTAAATCTCATCGGATGCAACACGCAGGTACAATCACATAATATACTTTAAGATATAAGAGAATCGGTTTACAAAAAATTAAAATTGACATACATCTAGACAATCAATAAATCAAAACACAAATCAAATTCAACACTCATGGAATCGAATCACAAAGACAATGATCCAGCATTAATTAACTCACCTGGAAATATCTACCGTCAAGCTTCTTAATTCCGTAACCCAACTGAACAGTTCCGAATGATTTCACCTCGGTGAGAACTCCATTTCGTCGGTAAATGTGTTTTCCCACTCGAGCTACCAAGTCAATCAAAGCTTCCCTCGTTACATGCGGTTTCAGTAACAGCATACAATCGTAAAGAGGCATCTTATATTTTCCCTACCGCGAATGTCGTTATGACTCGCCGGAATTGAGGATCTATAATCGCCGGGAGCTTGCAGAAGTGATCGGAGGGGTCTAGGGTTTTGGAGTTGTGGAAAATCAGGGGACTGAATTGTTAAAATCTATTTGGGCTTTTGAAACGGTCGTTGGAAATTGCAATGCGTCTAATTTAGGCCTTTTGTACTCACTTGGACTAACATGGAACTAGATAAACATAAGGCCCATTGAAATTGTTCCAAATAAAAAATGTGAAAATTGTTAATGGTAATTTTAATGGAAAATAAATACAATTTTTTGAATTTCTTGAAATTATCGTTAAATTTGTGGTCAAACTTTACCGAATTGACCAAAAAATATATGCGACATTTATTTCGGGATGAATACCTAACTTCCGTCTCAAAATGACCAATTTATTTTTTTCAACTTTTTAAAAATATTGTTTGACCATTTTGATTAAGGTTGATTAATTTTGAAATTGTTTGATTTTGAGGAGTATTTGTGTTCTAGAGTTAAATTATTTCTAGTTTTTAATTTTTTAAACATATTTTATAAGAAAAAATAGTAACAATCATTAATATTTGGGGAATTTGCCTCATAAGTTCCTTTTGGAACAAATTATTTTTCACTAAGTTCCTCATTATATTAAAATGACCAGGAAGTTCTTAGTGAACATTCAATTTTGCCCTCACAACATTCTGAAAATATAATACAACATTCTGATTTTTTTTAAAAAAAAAAATTAATTTTTTTATAAATTTTTTGAAAATATAATACAACACTCTGAAAATATAATACAACACTCTGAATATAATACAACATTCTGAAAATATAATACAACATTCTGAATATAATACAACATTCTGAAAATATAATACAACATTCTGAAAATATAATACAACATTCTGATTTTTTTTAAAAAAAATTATTTTATTTTTTTGAAAATATAATACAAAATTCTGAAAATATAATACAACATTCTGAATATAATACAACATTCTGAAAAATATAATACAATATTCTGATTTTTTTATTTATTATTAAAAAAATTGAAAATATAATACAACATTCTTTGGGGGGTATTTTCGTCCAAAAAGACAAAAAAATTGATACACTCATTTAAAAGGAATTTATTGAGTATAGATTTAAAAAAAAAAAGAACTTATGAGGCAACGCCCTAATATTTGTGGAATAATATTGAAAGTCGTATTTATATATTAGTATATCTTTGATTCGAGAGTCATGGCAATTGAATTTTAGTGTTAATGAAGTGAAGATATTGTAATCAGGTCTACACTAATTTTAATTGATAAAATGATATATTTATCATGTTTATATTATATTATTATTTATTTTTCAATTTTCAAATATAATTATTTTATAATTTTTTTTGTATAATTTAATATATCGCCTTACAAAGCGGAGGTATATGGTTAGTTACTTTATTTATGAGTATATAATTTCGATTGATTTTCTTTTTTAAAACATTAAACATTAAATCAAGGTTGTTTTAACTACATCACCACTACAACAACCCCAACTGAGTTACACTATCGCTATCCTTTTTTTTCCAGTACCCTAATGAATGAGTCTTACGAGTTCTGAAGGCTAAAAATAGCCTTCAAAACTCATTAAAACTTATTTATTAAAAATAAACAAATGCATCCTTAATCTTTTATTTCTGGTGCCAATTTTAGCGTTGATGGAGATAACGTTAGGAATTTGAAAGTGGATTATGCGTGTAATCTGATGATTAATTTAGGAAACTACCTTGATTTAAGGAGTCAAATTTAGCTTTCTAATCTACCCCTATTTTATTTTGGGATATACTCCCTCCGTCCCACGTGATTGCAAACTAACTTTTTGGGTGTGGGAATTAAGGAAAAGTGATGTAAGAAATAAAAAAAGTTAAATGTTGTGAGTATGAAAAATTAAATAGGAGAGAGAATGAGTGGGAGAAATAGTGAGGAGAGAGAATGTTGTGAGTGTAAAAGTGAAGTAGGAAAGAGAATGAGTGGGTGGAATAGTGAATATTCTTTGCCATTTTGGGAAGTTTGCATTCACGTGGAACGGACCAAAATAGAAATAAGTTTGCATTCACGTGGGACGGAGGAAGTAGTTAAATACAGGAAACCAAAAATACAGGAAACCAACAAAATTATCAAAATACCCATTTATATACTTTTTTTTATTTCTATCTTTCCAATTCTCACTCCCCTCTCCAAACGCCGGCAGAATCTCGCCTTCCCTCATTTTTCACGGTCAGCAGTCGTTCGTATCCACCAGTAGCAATTGAATTTTTCGGTGGCGGGTTTACAGATCGACTGCTCAAATCATATACACTGCTCGATACAATCCTATTGTCGAAACCGTCATGATTAACAAATTGAGATATGAAACCCTAGGTCACAATTTATATATACAAAATAAAATTGGATCGACCAAACACACAATTCGAAAATAAACAATTATGAGTGGGATTTTCAAAATAATTTCACTATATACAGAGGAATTTATTGAGATTTTTACGAAAAATCGACGAAATTGAATTGGAGAACACTATTTCGTGTAAGTATACACGAGATATCATCTACCACCTCGTGTATATATACACGAGATGATAGATTACATCTCGTGTAAACTTACACGAGACGTGCAAGGCAGCGTTCTTTCCATCTCGTGTAAATATACACGAGACGTGCAAGGACAGCGTTCTTTCCATCTCGTGTAAATATACACGAGATGATAGATTACATCTCGTGTAAACTTACACGAGACGTGCAAGGGCAGCATTCTTTCCATCTCGTGTAAATATACACGAGATGATAGATGACATCTCGTGTATACTTACACGAGACGGGCAAGGATAGGGTTGAAATTTTTCGTTCCCTGTATTTTTCGTTCCCTGTATTTAGTATTTACCCCTATTTTGTAAGTTAACGGGAGTTTGCATTTAACTACATATTTTTCATGTGTCAAAATCTTATTCGTGGTGTAGAGAATGACACAATTTTGGGGTACATAGGATCTTATCCCCTCTCTGACCTCAATTATAAAACTATCTACGGTGGTTTCATCTTACTCTCCCATTTCATTTAATACTTTTTACATTTTTTTCCATTCACCTAATATTTCATCTATTCATTTCATTTACCCCCTACAATGGCTAAATTAAATTAAATTTTAACTCCCTCCAACTCATCATTCTATATCCCATCACTTTTATTTTATTTATATTCTTTATTTTTATGATTAGTAAAATAATAATAATAATAATTATTATTATTATTTATAATTAAAAAAATATATCACACTTAATTAAAAAAATATTGCAACAATTTATAGAAAAAAAAATAATTTTTTTTAAATAAAGGCTGAAATGAAAAAGGATAATTGAGAAATGAGTGTTTTTTTTAGTGTCCAAATCAAATGAAACTTATATCAATTTGTAGGGAAAAAAATGATGAATTTTGGTGAAAAAAAATAAAAAAAAAATAATTTACCAGGTGATAATTCAGCTCAAAGATTTGGGATAAAAAAATTTAAAAATCTGACGGACCAATCGAAAGCCGACACGTGTCATATATTAAAGAGAAAAAAAAACACTTTCAGCTGGATAAAATATTTCATCCAGCCATTTCATCTTGGCCCATTTCAACCCCTCTTTGTACCGTTTCATCTAGATGAAATGGGTTTCATCTCCATTTCATATAGCCCATTGCTCCTAGTCTAAGCGAAAATTAGAAATTTTTTTGGTCTTAAATAAAAGCAAGGCTCACATGTTGTAATATAACTAGTACTACCTGGTCGTGCCAATGGCACGGAGACAGTATGCGGGTGGTCAAGTGAAGAAAATTAAAAGATAAACACCATTAAAAGTATTCAATGTCTCAAAATTCTCCCAATATCTCAAAATTCATGAAAATAGAATAGCAAACAATCACAAACTATTAATTGATATTGCCTAAGTTTATTCTTAACTCTTGCATCAACTTGAAAGTATATGAAAATTCAAATGTTAGATTGAAATATCAAATTGAAAATGTGAAAGAATCTAAATGTGCACAAATGATAACAAATAGAGTAGCAAACAATCACAAACTACAAACATATATTGTCTAAGTTTATCCTTAACTCTTGCATCAACTTGAAAGTAAATGAAAATTCAAATGTTAGATTGAAGTATCAAACTAAAAATGTGAAAGAATCTAAAAGTGTACAAATAACAACAAATTTTCAAATTTATGTTATTTACCATAAGGGATGAAAATCGGTTCACCGTTATTGAAGTTGCAAAGATGGATTTCTCCATAAACCGTTCCCACGTCACTTTTCAATTCCACATATATATCAATCTTGGACTTTAACATAACTCAATTATGATTGAAACAGAATTGTGCCATAAACAAATTACTATAAGCAATCACAAAATTACATCAAAAGTCCCTATCCTCACCATTCCCTTTCCACGAGACTTTCTCCACTTCGCTCCCGTTACAAAATAACAAAATCATGCAAGTAAAGGAATCATCCCATATATCTTCATACGTCAACTGTGGTGGAGTCATTTGTGAATCAGTTGGAGCTTCAGTATTTTGCAAATCTTATGTCGAACACGGGAAAACCTATTTAAAACATGCATTAAATCAATATATACACATATATATAGTTATATATAAATGTGTCATGTTATTGATATTAGGTTTCGCCATTTAATAATTAGTTATTCATCCCATTATAATCTCTTAACTTTATTTTTTTAGATAATTTAATTGAAATTTAACAAAAAAAAAGTTACTAAAATTCATTTATTCATGAAATTTTAAATATTATTATTAATACAACAATATATTAAATTTTATAAAAATTATTTAATATGAAACAGCTGAAGTATACTGATATCACGAAAAATAGAAAGAGATTGTGATTGATAGATTCAAGGATAATTTTAGAAACCGGTTAATGAGAGTCGTTGGATTAAAGCATTGATAATTAATCTTACGGTTAGAATTGAAGAAGAAAATAAATTATCAAATGACATGACAGGCCTTGGATCGTAGCGGTTAAGGATCGATATCAACCGTTCTTTGTGTAAAGTCAATAGGTGGTTATGAACTGAGGTATTGTGAGTGAGTAGGAGAGGTAAAATGAGATAGAAAATAGTAAGACGATATTTATGAGTATTACAAATGAGTCTCATTAATAAATAAATATTATATACTTTCGTTCATAGAAAATGAGACTTATCAAAAAGACGCTATAGATGACAAAGTGGGTAAGATTATTCGGACTAGAAGTAGAGGGAGTATTGCGTTAAATTAAGGTCAAAATATGCATTTTGGCTAAGGAAGTTAGTCATGAAACTAACTCCGGATAATATGTCATGTGAAATGATCAAATTGTCCCTTAAAAAAAAATGTCCATGATATATGACTTGAAAATATAACATCATATTTTTTTTATTTGCAACAGATTATAAAAACAAATACTCTCTCCGTCTCAAAAAATTTAGATCAATTTGACTTTAATAGTCAACTCAACCGAATTTTGACCGTAATTTTATGAAAATTTAGATAATTTTATGAAAATTTAGCTATTTTTATGCAATTATAAAAATTGTTATTGTTTCACCATTAAAAATACTATCAATAACAATTTTTAGAATTTCATGGAAATATCTATATTTTTCTATAAAATTATTCATATTTTTTTTATAAAAATATGTCAAAATTTGATTGAGTTGATTATGCGAAATAAATGGAGCGATCGGATCTACACACTTTTATTTTTAAAAAGTACTAGTGAGTAACCCGTCGATCCCCGACGGGGGATAAAACACTGAGGTAAAAGTTAAATATAAATACAATTCAAAAAATTATTGAGATAATTTTATGTAATATATTAAAACTTGTCGAAAACTTCTTTGTACACAACATTTGTAGTCGTGTCATCTGACTGTTCATGACTATTACATATAAGCACTTTAAGTCCTTTCCTTGTAGTTACTCTAGAAAAAGCAACATATAATTGTCCATGACTAAATACTGGTCTTGAATGAAAAAGGCCAACATGAGCGAGCGACTGACCCTGACTTTTATTTATCGTCATTGCAAAAGAAACGGTCAGTGGGAATTGTCTCCGTTGAAATCTAATCGGGAATTTTATTGTATCAGAAGGTGACATAATCATCCTCGGTATCAACACCTTCTTACCAACATTCTTTCCGGACAACATACCGCCTCGACAACGTGCATATATATATATATATATATATATATATATATATATATATATATATATATATATGTATATATATATATATATATATATATATATATATGTATATATGTATATGTATATATATGTATATATACATATATATTAAAATAACAGTATGTTTTATGTCAAATAATCAAATAATTAATTGTATAAATGTATAATTATATACTAACAAAATTGATTTGCTTACCTATATATATATATATTAAAAACATACACATATTTTTTATACGATAAACTCAGGAATACAGAAAATTAGTAATTTATACCATTGATCAGAATACTAACGAAACAATAACGATAACAAAATCATACCATTGCTGATGTTAGATAAAAAAAAAGTATAATTTTCTTATTCACATATCTAACTGAAAATAGGCTTAGTTGAGTGAATTAGGTGAGCTACGCTTTAAAGTTCAAAAATTAGCTTTATCATGCCACTTTCTAATTGAAATTTTTTGGACATTCATTTTAGGATGGAGGTAATATTATACATAACAGAACAATGTTCACAAATCAGCAAAAGGAAAAGTAAAAATTAGCAGTATGCCTCGTCGATAATCGACGGGACATAGTGATACTAATTAAATTAACATAATAGTTAGCATTAATTGAACGTTTAATTTATATTTTTATAGTAAAATAAAAAAATTGTGCTTCAATCCATTTTCATTTTTAACTAATTTATTGTATAAAATCAACCCCTATAAATTTTAAAAGTTACTAATTGAATTTCAAATGGATGATTGAGATTGGTGGATGATGGAAAGATTGGCCAATGATATAGTGCCACTTGAAGTTTTCTAGGAGCTGGAAAAACTTTTACTATTATATATAGTAGATTCACATACTCCTTTTTTTTTCAGATTTGTGGGTGACTTCTTTATAATCTCTTTTGACTTATTTTGATTAGGATTTGTTTTTTATATTTATGTTTGTGTTTATTATTTTGATTTTGATTTTGATTTTAATTTTAATTTTAACTTTTATTTTATAAATTTTCATCTTTATTTTGATTTTATTTCTTGCTTTTTTCTATTTCTTGTATGTTTGTGAATGTTTCTTTCACTTTTTAATTATTAGAATTTTATTTTTCGTTTTTTATTTGCATTTTATTTTTTCGTATGTTTTTATATTGATATTGATTTTCTTTTGTGCATTAGATTTTTTTCTTTCTTAATTATTAAAGTTTCTTTCATTTTGCTTTTGCTCTTTTTGTAAGACAATTATTTGTACTTCAATCCATTTTCATTTTTAACTAATTTATTGTATAAAATCAACCCCTATAAATTTTAAAAGTTACTAATTGAATTTCAAATGAATAATTGTGATTGGTAGATGATGGAAAGATTGGCCAATGATATTGTGCCACTTGGAGTTTCTAGGAGCTTGAAAAACTTTCGCTATTATATATAGTAGATATTACAAAAGTAAACCATATACATGTCAGTTAAATTGTAAATTGAAAGAAAGTCAGACAGTCGATACACACAACCAGACCACTTGCTTGTTTCTTTCCATTTACATTTGAATTGAAAATCTTGGTACATGCCAATTTTCAAATAATAGTTATGCATACTATTACTACATTATTATACTCCCGTACCCCGTCCCATGTGAATGAAAAATTTTAGTCAAATTAATGTAACATTGATCAATAATTTAAATAAAAAATAGTGATTCTAATAAAAAAAAAAATTTTTATTATAACACAATTAATAATATTTTCAATAATGATTTTTAGATTTTTATAATAATAATTATTTTCTATTTAAATTAATAGTTAAAATTATTACAATTTGACTAAAAGTCTCGTGATGGAGGGAGTATGTATTGAAATAAAAAAGGTCAATCTACAGCCGTAGGATCAAACAAATTGAAAAGAAATCCAACGATTGAAAATAAAAAAAAGTTAAAACTGATGTTGGAGATGAGAATCAATCATGGTCACTCTTTGTCTTTTTTGAAATTAAATCCTGATCACTCTATGTGTAGTAGTTATTCTCCACCCCTATTGTAATATGTCAAGGGTTCGAATTGGAGAGAAATTTGATTTTTGTTGTCGTATTTTTCTTTTCGTAAAAGATAAGATCAATTCAGATTTTGTCTTTCTTTTTTTGGTTGGTTGTTTTTTTTTTTTTATCAAAAATGACATATAATGACAAAGACTAATCATTAGTGTTTTAATTCAAAGTGAAAGTGAGACGGAAAAGAATTTGCAGTCGGGAGTGAATATGTCAGGGGTTCGAGTTGGAGAGAAATTTAATTTTTGTTGTCGTATTTTTTCTTTTCGTAAAAGATAAGAGATTAAATACTACTATCTTTTTCAAAAATATACCTAGTTAATTCTCTTATCAATAAATCCCTAGTTCAAATACTACTACCTACGTCTTTGTTTATTTTCTTTCTTCCTTACATACTTCTTTAATCAATTCAATTCAATTCAATTAAATTCTTTAACTTTATTTTATTTTATTTTCTAATTATCATTTAATGTTAGAAAAACAAAATATTTATTTTTGGGCTAATTTATATATTTTTTTTACTTTATAAAATAATCATAAAACATAAAAATTAACAAAATAGAAAAAAAATATACAATATATAAATAAAAATTAATTTTTGAATTCAAACTATATCTTTTATTATATTTCAATAAATTAAATTTTTTGTATGTATTTATTATTTATTATTTAATTTTAATATACAATATAAATTTATAATAATATTGATTTTGAATTATTTCTTTTAGCTTTAGAGCAAACATTCATATTTATTTATTTGCAAATAATATTTTTTTCTTGAAAAAAATCAAAACGAGTATTATCAACCATTAGCTACAACAAATGAATTATCAGTCAATTAACTATAAATCATTAAGCAGCCCAAAATCAACTATCAGATATAAATCATCAGTTATCAAATACGACAAACTAGCTTTAAGTGGAAACAACGACCGCTATTTCCCCATAATTCAAAGGTACTAATTTTGGGGAGATTTACCATATAATCTCTCAAACTTACCAACTTTACCTTATAAAACAAGCAATATTTCATCTAATCATATAATCCCTAACTTAATAAGTACACCCTCCTATCATTTTACTAAGTTCACCCTATTTATCAATTTACTTTCTCTCCAACCACCATCACCTTAGGTCACCCCTCCCCATCTTCTCCAGACAACAACTCCGGCGACTTTTTTTTTTCGTCGACCTCTCCGGCGACCACACAACTGAGATCTTAACTTATCAGTAATTTCTCAGTTGTTAACTAAACTACTAAGAACACAATAAACTCCAGCGACCTCTTTGACGACCAAATAACTGAGAACTTAACTTATCAATAATTTCTCAGTTGTCAACTAAACTACTAAGAACACGATAAACTCCGGCGACAACCAACTCCGGTGACCAAACAACTGAGAAGATAACTTATCAGTAAGTTCTCAGTTATTAACTAAACTACTAAGAACATGATTAACTCCGGCGAACACCAACTCCGATGACCAAACAATTGAAAACTTAACTTATTAGTAAGTTCTCAGTTGTCTCCACTAATAACACGATCAACTCCGGCGATCACCAAATCCGGCGACCAAATAACTGAGAACTTATCTGTAACGATCCTAACCCTAGGCACTATTTTAGCATCAATTTATGTGCTTATTTTATGTCTTTGACTTCCATGAAAAGTTAAGATGATTATGAAATAACTTTAAAGCTTTAGGGTTTAATTGGAAATAAAATAAAGTAGTATGGTGGAGTTATAATAAAATAAATAAATAAAATATTATGAGTGGGTGAGGTGCCTTTGTGTAAAGAATAAGAAGTTGAGGTGTTAGATGTATTTCCTTAGATTTTGAGGGGCTTAAGTGGAAAGTTGAATTATTTAATTATGTTAGTCAAAAAGGAAAGCATGGGAGGCCATGTCTTCTTACTTTTTTCCATCACCTCCTTCCCTTTTAGCCTTCCCATTCCCTCAATCATCTTCTTCATTCTCCTTATTTTTCCCATGGAAATCCACCCTTAGTTATTCTCTTCCAAAATTCATAATAAATTCAATTCCCTTCCATTTGAAGATCCGTTTGTACTTTCTTATTCGTGGCGGCGAGGGGAGCGCATCAAGCCCGTAAGATAAACATTTCGTTTCATATCAATTTAGTAAGTTATTATGACTTCCTTCTAATAATTGCTCACTTTATGTGTTATTGAATCTCTTGTTGAAAGAAAATGATTTTTGGTATTTTGAATAATGTTAATTGAGTTGAAATGGTTTAGTCAAGGTTGAATTTATTTTTGGTTGTTAAATGGTGATCTAAGATTGAAAGAAGAATGGTATAGAGTAATTGTGAATGTTAATGGTTTAAGAGTAAGGATTGAATGTGAGTCTTAGTCAATTTACTAGAATTGGAAAGTGAAGAAAATGGTTAAGTAATGTGTTATGGTGTTAATGGTTTACAAGAAATGATTGCATGTTAAAATGAAATAAAGTTTTGGCACTAAAAGGTTTAGGTTAGTGATGGGATGTATTGGATAGAAATAGAATGGTTGTTCTAAGTGATAAAATGGTCTTGGGATGTTATTGATGTTAATGGAAGATGATAAAGAGTAGGAGAATATGATTTAAGTTGAATTAAGGAAGTCAAACTTGGAATGTAGAGGTGTGTGATAGGTAAAATAGTCAAGTTGTAGATAGTCTAGGTTTATCTCACTTGGATTAAATTAGTTTGGTATCATTTGGAAATGTTTGGGACAGATTTTAGTTCACCTGCAAATTGAGGAAATTCAGACTTGGGCGGTCACCCATGTGGGGTTGTGCGGCCGCCCATCCATTCAGCACCATGGCCTTTAGAATTCCTTCGCTTGGGCGGTCGCCCATGCTCTCCTGAGCGGTCGCCCACCTCGACAGAAACTTCATCCCTTTGTGATCCCCTTACTTGGGCGGTCGCCCATGTACTCTTGGGTGGTCGCCCATGACAGCAGAAGCTTCATCCAACTTTCCTTTCTTTATGATTTCTACAAAAACCCCTCCTCATGATTCTTAACAATTTTTAAAGATATATAATCCTAATCATCTTAGGATATAAATGAATCCTCTCTAACTTGGATTAAAGTAGAATACTTGGGCTACACCATGATGTCTTATTGGGTCCAAATGGAATTGTGGAAGTAGTTTAAATATTGTCCGAAAAATGGTTAATAAGCTTGATTAGTAACTTCACCAAAGTCGTTCAAACTTGGGAATTAGATCTTGAACTTTTATTACGGTTATTCAAGGTTGTGTAATGACTACTTAGGAATGGTTTATGGTACATGGTGGCCTTACTTTCTCCCCTATCCTTGGTGGTTGGTTTGAATAGTGTAGAAGCTATAAGATACACTATTGCGTTAGTTAGAAATGTATATGTACCACATCGTTATATTATATCCCAAGTGTGGATTATTTGGTATGTTGTTATATTATATCCCAAGTGTGGATTATTTGGTATGTTGTTACATTGTATCCCAAGTGTGGATTAGTTGGCATATTGTTATATTGTACTAGCAGTACTCCCGTGCGATGCACCGACAATTGCTAATACATAACTTATGGAAATCTAAACAAATAAAAAAGGAATTAGAGATGTAAATAAGAATTACATCAATGAGCGGGAATAAAAGTTTGTCAAACTCTAAAGTCAAAAAAACACCTAACTATCCACCTTACTTGCTTATCAGTGCAAGCTAAGTAAAATCAAAGTAAAAATATATAGAAATTCAACCCAATTCAAAACCGTCTGATCCACCAAACCGCACCAGAGGGCCAAAATCGCACCAGAGCCAAAAACCTCACCGGAGCCAAACTGCACCAGAGTCAAAACCGCACCAGGGCCAAAACCGCACCAGAGGCAAACCGCACCCGAGCCAAACCGCACCAGCCAAAACTGCATCTGATCCAAACCGCCTCAATATGACAATCCCAGACCATCCATGCCCAACCAGCCCAAACCGCCTAGGGGGCGATCGCACACCTTTAGGGGGCGGTAGCACCAAATCTCTGGACAAAATAATGTCTCTTCAAGATAAGATCAATAGAAGAAATATTTAAATGTAATTCTAAAGAGATCACAATTCCACATAATCTATAACTTTATCTTCTTTTAATTTGAAGATCCCGGTCATTAAGATGATTTTGCTTCCAGAAAAAAAAATGATAACTTAGGGATACATATTCTTGTTTATTTCTATTATATTCCTTAACCCATTTGCATCATTAAGAAAAAAATCCAACATTATATTTGCACATAATTTAATGTGACAGTTGTATATTTACAACATTTATTTCTCTTATATAGGTACTATTCACTAACACTTTTAAGCAATTATTTACAACAATTTTTAGTTGTATATTTACAACAATTATTTCTCTTATAAGTACTATTCACTAACAATTTTTAGCACATTTTTATAATGACATTTTTATACTACTCCATCATAACTAATATAAGTAGTTTTTAAAACATTTGTTAAAAGACGGAGCAAATATTAATTATCAATTGAATTATCTCTTCTTCACATTTTTTAAAAAATCTTATATTCCTTCATTCCTATCAAAAATAGAATATTTTATAATTTTGGGCGTACTACTCACATAAAAAGTCCCAAAATAATTATTTTTATGTTGTCAAACCCACACAATTTTTACAATGATCCTAAATAAAACCCTACCCGTTAATCTTTCCTAATAAGTATCCTTAATTAATAGTGATCAATTTAAATAAAATAAAAGAAGAACTATCTAATGGAGAATGTCTATTATGATGATTATACCTTTGGAAACCACATATTTTGATTATTAATAAGAATTATAAATTTATGATATTGATTTGTCATACACCAATCACTTGCTTATCAGTGCAAGATAAGTAAAATCAAAGTAAAAATGTATGGAAATCCAACTCAATCCAAAACCGCCTGATCCACCAAACCGCACCAGAAATCGCACCAGAGCTAAAACCGCATTAGAGACAAAAACCTCACCAGAGCCAACTGCACCAGAGTCAAAATCGTACCCAGGGCCAAAACCGCACCAGAGGCAAACTGCACCCAAACCAAACCGCACCAGCCCAAACCGCCCCAATATGACAATCCCAAACCATCCATGCCCAAACCGCCTAGGGAGCGATCGCACCCTTAAAGGGGCGATCGCACCAAATCTCTGGACAAAATAATGTCTCTTTCAAGATAAGATCAATAGAAGAAATATTTAAATGTAATTCTAAAGAGATCACAATTTCACATAATTTATAACCTTACCTACTTTTTATTTGAAGATCCCGATCATTAAGATAATTTTGCTTCCAGAAAAAAAAAAGAAGATAATTTTAGGGATACACATTCTTGTTTATTTCTATTATATTCCTTAACCTATTTGCATTCTTAAGAAAAAAATTCAACATTATATTTTCACATAATTTAATAGTGATCAATTTAAATAAAATAAAAGAAGAACTATTTAATGGAGAATGTCTATTATGATTATACCTTGGCGTTCAACTTTCCCAATTTTTGCATAAATTTAAATTTTTAATGGATACATAAAAGAAAAAGATGGAAGGTTGTTATGAGAAATTAACTTTATTCACATAAATTCTACCTATTCAATTTAAATCCATAAAATCTTTTGATTTGCTTAAAATAAGTAGATTGTGAATAATATCTTAGTTTCCAAAAAAAATAATATTATAAATACACTATCTCTACCTATTCAATTTTTTTCTCCATCCTTTTATTATTTCAGTAAGCTATATTTTCTCCTTTTTCAAATTAAAATATCTACAAATAAAATCAAATGTCATTTTTTTTTCAAATTGAAACTTTTCATATATTCATATATCTTTTTTCAATTTAACATCAATAATAATTGTTTATATGTCAAACATGTCCCCAATCCACTCCTTCATTAACCCAACCCCAGCCCACTTCGTTCTCTCTCTCTCTCTAATAACAAACAATCTTTCTCTCTATATAAATAAAACAAAAACACATTCTCTCTGACCCTCTATAACCCGACGGCCCTTTTCTCCACCACAACCATGTCACAATTTTTAGCTTTGATTATCTTTACTTTCATGCCGTTATTCCCATTTTTCAAAGGCTCAGTCGATGGCGGTAATGGTTCACTTTGATGGATAGTCCCCTGTGACGGCATCGTCTCCAGAGTTGACAGCTCGTCGACCGCGATGACGTTGGGCAGCCATGGCTTCTCCGGTTAAAGAGGAGTCCTGATCGATTCTGCTTAGAATCGTCTGGGATTTGTGCCACCGAAAATAACATATCTCGAGGGAGGTTGACGTCTATTCTCTCCTGCCCACCGCTCCAACATTTTAAAAACCCAAGCTCCATCGTCTTCTCAATATAGTAGTACTATTTCCTCCGTCCCAAAATATATAACTAATTTTCATTTTTTAGAAAAACAATAAAGAGTGTTATTTTTTTACATCAACGCTTGTTTTTTTTTTTATTTCCTCTAGAGGGCGAGCCTTGGCGCAACGGTTAAGTTGCTCCTTTGGTGACCATAAGGTCACGGGTTCGAACCTTGGCGAACAACCTCTTGGCAATTGTCAAGGGAAGGCTCTAGCAAATGGTTCCCTCTCCCAACCCCCGCTAGGCGGGGAGCGCTTGGCGCACCTGGGTTTGCCCTTTTCACGTGAGAGTTAAGGCATATTTTTATAAGTATATTATACTTCTAAAACATTAGCTAAATGCATAATTAATGTTCATAATTTATCTATATATATTTATTATATGTTTCCTATACTTTTAGATACTTACTTTTGACTAAAATTTATTATTTCAAAAAAATAAAAAATAATTTATTATTCAGATGGGTTGTATACAAAATTATATAAAAGGTTTAACTAAACAATTTAAAACAACTTTAAATATGTAATTAATCAATTAAGCTTCCATTCCACTCACATCCCGAATTGCTCGTATTCCTTTCCCTAATTTAAGGCCTAACTTCATACTTCATTCTCTGTTCTATAATTTTATGAAACAATTACTCCTTATAAATGTCCTCACCTCATTTGTTTCATCTTCACACCTTCTCCGCCCCACCCCCATTCCCCCTTTCTGGCGCCACCACAACCAACCCACCTACTTCCCGTCACTCATTCTCTTCCCATTTTCCCTGTAAAGTCTAAACCCATCCCACTTCATAAATCCCCCTTTCCTCCAATTTTCCTTAATTTCTCAATCAAAAAGTCTTCCAATTTATATTATTTTCTTACATGAAATCAAAACTCTTTCTCTCTCTCTCTCTCTCTCTCTCTCTCAACACCCACATCATTTCATGCTTTTTTTCATCCGCATAAGTTCTAAACTATTCAAACAAAAAAAAAACTCAAAATCAATTCCCTTAAATCCTTTCCACCTCTAAGAAAAGCTCAAAATGAAATCCCTTAAATTTTTTCCATCTCATTGGATATAACCAAAAATAAAAATGATGAAGTGTTAAAAAAGAGATGGTAGAAGATGTACCTTTATGTCTCCACCACGCTGCCGCACTGCCACCGCTCCACTATCGCCCATCTACAACTGATTGAGCTTCCAACATCTCCAACGATCATCCTCTGCGTCGTTAATTTCATGTTCGTATTCTCTAACGACCTATTTTGCAAGGCAAAAACCGAGATTAGGGAGCTACTGGGTTTAATGTGCGCGCGTGTGTGAACGTGTGCGCGAACGTGTGTATTATGAGAGAAGAGTGTTAAAGCCAACAAAATTTCACAAAAAATTGAGATAAGAGAGGGGATGGAGGCTGCTTTAATTCAAAATATGCATTGGGGGATGAGCACCTCTTACAAGGCCAATGAGATAAAATGCAAATTTAAAAAAAAAAAAAAATTGACTGCCCAACCAGAAAGCAAAACATTTATTGTAACTCCCACGTGTAAGTTGAAACATTTACCAAGGAGGGTCTTGTTTTGTCCACCTCAATTCAACCAAAAAGCAAAAAGAAGAAACAAAGTAGAGACAATACCACACGAAAGGTTTACCACCACCTGGGATTTGCATGCTGTTTATAGAAATCTCGCGGGTCATAGTATAACTGAAGGAAAGTAGAAACCAAAACATATTGACAATTTTGCCCTTGACAGTGACATTTTTGGGCGGGAACTACACTATGTTAGTTTTATATATATAGAGATTCCAAGTGTGGATTATTTGGTTATATTGTTACCTTACTGAATTCAAATTCATTGATGATATTATGCATAGTGTATTAAATGAATGTTGCACTATAGTATTGATTTAACATGAGTATACATTATAATGTTGTTATATTCTTATTCCTTTGGTGGATTTTATTTCAAGTATCTATTATGTGCTTGAACGTGTTTATATTATATGAGATTCGGGGGTATAATGGGATACAATCAATTATGGATTTGTTCTATAAGTGATTGAAGATCATTATACCTGTGACCGTCCCCTTTGTAGCCACAGAGTGGGTTTGCATACTTCTGTATTGAGCCAAAAGCCTTACATATAGCTGCGATTTGTTGGAGTTAGGTGGAATGTTTCTGTATTAAGCCAAAAGCCTTACAGATAGCGGTATTATTATATGGTACTCTGAAAGAAGAGTCATATAAGTATTTCTTTCCTTATATGAATCTCTGGAGTATGAGTCCTATAAGCGGTGAATGTGCACGGGTGCAGTTCACCAAAAAAGTGGAGTTTTACTCCCACGTTGTACGATATATTGTTCAGACGGGAAAGGTAAAATGAGGTAACGTAAGGTGTTTACCGCTTTTATAACGTGTTATGTGTAACCATGCTATGTGTTGCATCTTGTTTGGCATCTTGTTGCATTCATAATAACTTATTGAGATTTATTCTCACCCCTTCCCCTTTACTGTTTTAGATCGTGCTGAGACAGGTGACCTGAACCAGTAAGGCCGGGGATAAGAGTGTGGACTATTGCTTTTGGGACTTGTCAGGTTATGTATATGAGTAGGTTGTCTAGGAGTATTTATTAAGTATTACTCTTTTGAAAAGTTGTATATAAAACTCATTTGTAAAACAAAGTTATCTGGGGGTTTTCGATGTAATTGATCAGATTATGGTTTATTGAAGTTGTTGTTGAAATTCCTCCAAGTGGAGATATTATTAGTTGATTTATTTTGGCAGTTTGAGAATTGGTTTTCTTGTAAGGTGAAATAAAAGTTTTTAAAAATTTAAGATGGGTTTTCTTAGTTTGGGTTTCTCAAGCTCGGGACACGCGTTAGGTTCCGGGTTGGGGTGCTCACATTATCAGTAAGTTCTCAGTTGTCAACTAAACTACTAAGAACACGATCAAATTCGGCGACCAAACAACTGAGAACTTAACTTATCAGTAAGTTCTTAGCTGTCAACTAAACTACTAAGAACACGATTAATTCTAGCGACCACCAACTCCGGCGACCAAACAACTGAGAATTTAACTTATCAGTAAGTTCTAAGTTGTCAACTAAACTACTAAGAACACGATAAACTCCAGAGACCACCAACTTCGGCGACCAAACAACTGAGAACTTATCAGTAAGTTCTCGGTTGTCACCTAAACTACTAAGAACACAATCAAATCCGGTGATCACCAACTCTGGAGACTATCAAATCGGCGACCACCAACTCCAACGACCATCAACTCTGGTGACCTTTTTTTTTACTCGGCGACTTTTTTTTTAATTCGACGATCAAACAACTGAGAAATTATCAGTAAGTTCTCAGTTGTCAACTAAACTACTAAGAACACGATCAACTTTGGTGACCACCAACTCCAGCGAGGCGGAGACCAAACAACTGAGAACTTATCAGTAAGTTCTCAGTTGTCAACTAAACTAATAATATCACGATCAATTATGGCGACCACCAACTTCGGCGACCAAATAATTCAGTAAATTCTCAGTTGTCAACTAAACTACTGAGTACATGATCAACTCTAACGACCACCAACTCCGGCGACCAAACAACTGAGAACTTATCAGTAAGTTCTCAGTTGTCAACTAAGATACTAAGATCACGATCAACTCTGACGACCACCAACTTCGGCAACCAAACAACTAAAAACTTATCTGTAACTTCTCAGTTGTCAACTACTAATAACGCGATCAACTTCAGTGACAAACTCCGGGGAACAAACTACTGAGAACGCGATCAACTCAGACAACCACTAACTCTGACGACCAACTCATATTAAAAATTTTAATTGATTTATTACTTAAAATGTAAAATGAGATCCACTTGTCATTCTCACAATAAAAACTACATGCCCACTTTCTTTTTCCTACTTAACTTTTTATACTCACAACATTTATCTTTTTTAATCATCGTGAAAAGTCAAAATAAGAAAAATTAAAACGGGACAGAAGAAGTATATTTAATGGGCAAATTGCAATTTAGGGCCTGAAGTCGAGGGGGTGTTCTCCAAACGGGGCCCCATATTTTTTTGTCAAATCAGGGCTCAATATCTATTTTTTCGTCAATTAAGGGCTTTTTGACGAAATTCATTAAAAACACAGTTAAGTTGCACGTGCCACGCACATGAATAACAGATTTGGTTAAATTGAATTGGCACTAACTTTTAAGGGGTTAAACGACATATTTTATAAATAAGGGACCATAGAACAAAATAAATCTTTTATTTTGTTGAATTTCTTTTTAATTCTTATGTTATCATAATTTATTAAAAAATTATCCAAATTCAAATATTTAGTTTTTTTTAACAATTTCTTGTTATCCAAATTTGTTAAAACTAAAGGGTGGGTGAAAAATTTCTGTTTTTTTTTATATTCTTTTCATCTTGCTCTCTCTCTCTGTCACTCGTCACTTCCAGATCCCACCCAAGGCCTTTCCTACCCCTTTCTCTTTACCCACTCTTCTCATCCTTCCACCGCTGCCCTCGTTTCTGGCTCCCCACTTCCGCCAACATTTTTAGCCCCCCACGTAAGCCTAAGTCTCCCTTTCCCTCTCTTTGTCTTTCCCCTTTTCGGTCCGACATTTCCCGACACACATACCTCCTCTAATCTTCTTCTCCGGCAAGCACCTCACCCTCTCCGGCGATGCTCCAAACACCCAAAACTGATTCTAGATCCTCCTTTTTCTGTCGACGTTCATCCCTCTGCTCTCAATTTCGCCAAAAGACCAAACGAGTCCAAACGAAGGTTTAAAAAAAAAGAGTCCAGACGAGGGTTAAATACTTGTTTGATTTTAAGTTGATTTGAGTTTTATTTGTAATATGATTGTTCTTTGATTTTGTTTTTGTTGGGTTTATAGTGGTGGGGGTGTGATATTGTAGTGACTAGGTGGTGGTGGTTATGGTGGAGATGGTGGTGAGTTTAAATTTCAAAGAGATGATGGTTGTTGGGATTTTGAGCAATACCATTTTTTTATTTATGTTTAATAAAATATTATTTTATATATTTTAATTTGTTAAATTGTGTTTCATTAAAAAAAAACTTGATTAAGAAAAAAAATATAAATTGGGTAACCATATTTTTTGTAAATATTTATTTTATTTAATCTATTTTATAAATTATCCAATCTAAAATAATTAGTAATTTTTTTGAAGCAAAATAATTATTAATTTAAATTATTAAAAAAAAGGATAATAGTTAAAATCTTAAATTATTTTAAATCATATTAACTATTATCTCTATTTTTTTCAATATTTTAAATTTACTAATTATTTTTTTGTTAAAAAAGCAAAATATTTGAATTTGGATTTTTTTTTAATAAATTATGATAACATAAGAATTAAAAAGAAATTCAATAAAATAAAATATTTATTTTGTTCTATGATCCCTTATTTATAAAATATGTCATTTAACCCCTTAAAAGTTAGTGCCAATTCAATTTAACCAAATCTGTTATTCATGTGCGTGGCACGTGCAACTTAACTGTGTTTTTAACGAATTTCGTCAAAAAGCCCTTAATTGATAAAAAATTTAGATATAGAATCCTGATTTGACAAAAATAAAATATGGGGCCCCGTTTGGAGAACACCCCCTCGACTTCAGACCCTAAATTACAATTTTTCCATATTTAATTGTTGAAAAAAGAAGAAGTCTGTGCTTTACTTGATCCAACCATAAGGCCATTAATAGCCCTTTTTCATGCTCCCTAAAGTCATGTTAGTCAACATAACAATCGAGATCCACAATACATTTAGTTTCTAAAGATCCAACAGAACAACAAAAATCCACCAATATCAAAGCAATATTTTCAATTTTTAAAGAGCAAGACATTTAATGTTATCCCTGCCTTCTCCTCTTTCTGATTGAACAATCGACTCCGAAAAATTGTATTCTGGCCAGAATATGGTTTGAGTGGTTGTTGTGAGTTGACTTGAGGATGACCGGAGATGAGGGAGAGAGGCTTGCTGGCCGAACGAGCTGAGCAGCGGGGATGAGCTTGGAGGACAGAGGCGAGTTGAATGACGCCGTGAACAAAGATGGGAACTGCCGTTGTTGAAATTGCGGAAGAATTGGGGCTTCCTTGTTGCTGACCGGAGAAGAGGGAGTCGCTGAAGCTATCAGCGTTGTTTTTGAAATTGCAGGCAATAAAGGGGTTCGTCGGAGGTAGGAAGGGAAGAAGTCGCTGGGGGAGATGGAGGAGGTCGTCGAGGTGGGAGGGAGAGGTTGCTGGAGTTGACAATTGAGAGAGAGATTGACCAGAGAGAGAAAGTGTGGAGTAGATCTGCTGAGAAACGCGTTTCTCCATCGCGTATGGAGAAACGGGGCTTGGTTTGTCGCGCGACATGATTAGCCAGTTTCTGGATATCATTTTCAAAGCTTCTGGATATCCAGAACATTGAATATGGATATCCAGAAGCTTTGAAAAGGATATCCAGAAACTAAAATATTTTCCGGATATCGCTTTCAAACTTTCTGATATCAGAACATTGAATATGGATATCCAGAAGCTTTGGAAAGGATATCCAGAAAAAATATTTTGGTTTCTGGATATCCTTTCCAAAGCTTCTGGATATCCATATTCAATGTTCTGGATATCCAGAAACTGATGAAGTGATATCCAGTTGTTGTGGCTAAGTATGTCGCGCGACAAACCAAGCCCCGTTTCTCCATACGCGACGGAGAAACGCGTTTCTCCCCAGATTTTGTGAAAAGTGTGTGTGTGAGAGGGTGTGGAGGGGGTGTAGTTATTTCATTTAAAATTACGAGAGACTATATGATTCGATAACATATTTTGTAAGATTATAACGTAAAATAGATAAAATGTTGTCATACTACTAGAATAAGCCCGTGTCCGAGGACACGTTATTTTTTTTTTTTTTTAATTAAGCCCATGTCCGAGGATAATTTTTTTTTTTATTTATCACTTACTTTTTCATTTTGTAAATCCCGAAAAAAGGGAAGGCACGTGAGCACTCACGTGATAGTGTGAAAGTTGTTTTCTATATAAAGCCATTTCATTTCTCACCCCAAGTTGCTAACCTAACCAAAAAGGAGAATCTCTCTCGTCTTTTCCATTTCTCAACGACAATGGCAACCACCACCATTCTTCAGCCTCAAGATTGCCTCCGTCGCAACCCTAACTATCCGGCCTTTGCTCCTGCTCGCAATCCTAACCGCGATCGGAACTCCTTACGCCTTCGCCGACGAAAGCAGAGTTCGGTGGACAACGGCAACAAGAAACACGTTGAAGCCAGGCGATTGGTGGTGCCTAGGTTTCCATCCAACAACCTGGTGATGGGACAGGTGAGGATCCTCAAGCGCGGCGAAGAGCTGTCTAAGCCGATGAGGATCCGCGGTGCTGCGATGGATCGGGGATTTGCTACCAATGAGGATTTCGTCTTGTCTTCGACGGATCGGTTGGGTCCGGATCCTGAGACGGTCCAGAAGCACGTTAGGGTTACGAACGGGCTTTATGCTGGACCGGCTTCGTTGTTGGCCTCGCCGCCTCCGAGCTCGCTTCCATTTCCGGCGTTTTTTGCTAAGGAGAGGAAGAACGATGCTGCGACGAGTGATTTGAGGCGTTTGCTGCGGCTTGATCTGGCTTGATTACGATTGTATTGAACTGAATCGAGAAAATGATGAAAGATGGCGTCGTTCGGTTTGCTTCTCTCTCTTCCTTTATTTTTTCAACGGGAAGGTTGAGTGCTAGCAATTGAACGTAATGTAGTGAAGCAATTGTCTGGTTTGATTTCCGATAGAGTATCAAAATTTAGGGATTTGTAGTGTATATTCTTGTAGCCTGATGATGTTGGTATGGTTAGTGAATGATGGTCAATAACAGGCGGAGATGTCTGTCTGTGGGAGGAATGACGCTTCGATGTAGTTGTTTGGCTTCTTCTTAGGTTCATATTGATAGATGTTAACTCCTTTCAGTTTCCCTGTACTAAAGGCCTACTTTTCCAGGGTTAAGTGTTTCCTTTCTATGATATTGTAGCATTCAGATTCTAATTGGAATAAAATTGTAGCTTTCATGAATAATCAGACTACTTATACATGTTTTAATTTTTCAAATTAGTGGTAGATGTGGTTCTCCTTGAAGATTGTTTTGCCTTCGAAGTTCGAAGGATATATACAATATAATTTTTTGCCCTTTGAGAAGCTCCTCCTGAAGTCCTGATCTAGAGTTTCAGTTTGCCGTATTGGTTGTTTTGAGAGCTGATGTAGTTGATAAATCTTTAATTGCCATGCTTGTTAAAAGTTTAACTGTGGTTTCTAGATCAAATAATAGGTCTTTGGTGAGTTGTTGTTGGTCCGGTGCCTCCATTGTTCAGCTGATTGCTTCTTTCCAATTCCCTACAAGCTTTTGTCGGTTTGTATTCCATGCTTCACATTCGCTTGGATTGTATGGCATCATATTCAACTTATTTTGAGAAGTCCTCCGGTAAGTCCTCAAATGAACAAATTTCATGAAATTTGTGATTCGTATTTAACTGGCAGGGTGCTATAAAGAAGATTATGTTGATATTATATTTCATTATATATCTCGCATAGGAAGAAGATAAAGTAGAAACTCTTTAAATTAATACTCGCTAAATTAATGAACTCTCTAAAATAATAAATTTGTTCGGTCCCGACTTGGGTCAGTTGAAAAAATTACAAAAATCGATAAAATAATTTTCCGGGGGACCCCTTTATAATTTTAGATCCCATGAAAATCATGAATTGATAATTCTTAAAAATTGAAAAAATAATTATTACAAACTAGTGAAATTATAACTCTATAGATGTTTGTTTCAAGAAAACATTGAATATAGCTATTCTTCTGGTGTACAATGAATTCAAAGTTATCACCAACTTCCAATGTCTTTCAACTTATTAGAATATAGCTATTCTTCTGGTGTACAATGAATTCAAAGTTATCATCAACTTCCAATGTCTTTCAACTTATTATGCACATACAATTTATAAATAAATTAATAACTCTATAAATTAATAAATTTCACCGGTCTCGACATTAATTTATAGATTTTTTACTGTATTCCTTTGCCTGGTGGAAGTGATGATCTCAGCTCTTCCTTTGTCCCAGCTGGTCTGATACTTGAATCCTTTTGTGCCAATTGCTTTCTCCAAACAGGCAAGCAACTTTTCTGCTAAGCTACCTCGATAGCATCTTTCTTAATTATCGTTCTTCATGTCCTTGTTTGTTTTGCTTTTCCTTTGCTTTGTGCTCTAGGTTTGGAATATCTTCATTATGCTCCTTCATGAACCTCCTTTTAATTGTGTATTTAATTAGTACTGTTCTTATTACTTTAGGTTAGGGGTGGGGTGCTTAAGGGGGGAGTTTGCTTCCTAGCATGCAAATGCTGATGTAAGCAGATTGATTTGTACTTGTAGTAGAAGAGCTAAAACCTTTTAGTACTCGTATTGACAGAAATTACATTTCATTCTATGATACTATGTAAATGCCAGTAATAGGAAATTAACTGCTACCTCTTCTGTATCCCACGATATGCTGTATGTTATCATGACGCTGTTTCATATTTCTTAACCGTGTAATGACATAGATCATTCAATTTTACAAGTCTCTTTTCTCTTTTGCATCCACTGCTTTCACATTGCAGTTTCGAGTCATTAGGAAGGAGTCCAAAGTTTCCAAAGAAATGCCACATATTACAGGGAATCCTTACGGAATTCGTTACTCTCATCAGCCTGTGGAAGAGGGGGAACAATTTTCTTCCAGAACCAATGCTTCTTCCACATGAAGATCATCTCTTCTATAGGGACTCCTTTGGTTTCAGGTAGGAAGAGATATACGAAGATCGTCATTACAGTAATCCAACCCGCAAAGAAGAGGAAAATTCCGAACTTGAAAGCACAAAGGAGGGAGAGGAAGGACTGGCCTATTACAAAAGTAAAGAAGAGGTTGACAGCTACTGTAATGCTCTGACCAGCTGATCGGGTTTCTAATGGAAATATCTCACTGGGCACAGTCCAGCCCAGCGGACCCCATGACCAGCCGAAAGCTGCAACAAATAGGCAAATAAACACAACCACAAGAACCGAGAAACTTTTGGAGAGCTCCTGATCGCTGCCAAATTTGACCCCCAAAATAAGGGCAACTACAATCTGTATCAAATGTGAAAGAAGTATTAGTCCAGGTCTGAGATAAGTCTTCCTTTCTTCCACTCATTTGCTCTTTTAATCATTCAAAGTTTTTAATGACTGTTTTTATATAAAGCATTTAGAGAGGATCCTTATTGTCTGGAATGTTATTTATCTTTTGTTTAATTCTTTTTATTATTTCTCAACCTAATAAGAAAACAATTAAAAGTTTATAAAGGGATATAATTGCCCTTACCTGACATATGATCATTTGTATGCCTCCACCAATCAGTAAAGCTCTTCGACCCAATCTATCCACTGTTGCTATAGAAACTAAGGTTGATGATGCCAAAACTGCTCCGGTTAAGGCTGAAGAGTAGAGAGAAGCATTTCTGCCAAAACCCATACTCTGAAACAAAACGGGAGCATAGAACAGAATTGAATTGATGCCTGTAAGTATTTGGAACGTTGGCATGAATATTGCCATAACCAATTGTGGTCTGTTTCGTTTCTCAAGAATGTTCCTAAATGGATTCTTAATTGTGTTTGCGAGCTCGCTTGCCTCCGATATGTCGCTAAATTCTGCATTGACATCGTCGGTTCCTCTGATTCTCTTTAAGACATTCAGTCCTTTATCTTTCAGGCCTCGTTCAATTAAGCTATTTGGTGTCTCTGGAAGTAGTATTCCACCAACTGTCATTATAATAGCTGGTGCTGCAGCTAGCCCAAGTGAGAGCCTCCATCCCCATGGTTTAAGCTTTTCTGTTCCATAATTGATCATATTTGCTGTGAAAATACCTAGAGTGGTTGCTAACTGAAACATCTGGTTCAGTGCTCCTCGAAGATGTGCTGGTGCCATCTCTGACAAGTATAACGGAACCGCCTATAAAACAACCAAGAAAAGTAAGTACGTGAACAAGAATTGAGATTACACACACACACATATACATATATATATACTCCCTCCGTCCCACTACAACCTTCCCGGTTACTGTTTGCACAAGAATTAAGAAAAAGTGTAGTGGAGTAGGTGTTGTGAGTATGAAAAGTGAGGTAGAAGAGAGAAAGTGGGGTAGGAAATAATAATTAAATTGTTGTTATGAGTATGACATGTGGGTCCCATTAATTATAAAAGCAATAAAACATTTTTATTCTAGGAAGTGTGTAGTTTGTAATGGGACGCCCAATGAGGAAAGTGTGTAGTTTGTAGTGGGACAGAGGGAGTATATATATATATATAGCTTACCTGATTCCCGAATCCTATGCCAACACCTAGCATAATACGACCCAAGATGAGCATGGTCAAGTTTACAGCTGATGCATCTAAAGTTGCTCCAATGATGAAGCTAACTCCACCACAGGCAATACTTGCTTTACGTCCATAGTTTTTGGTAATTGGGGATGCTACCAATGATGATACCAAACCAGCTAGATACAGTGATGATGTAAATGCTGCTAGCCCTTGGTTGTTGTACTTGCAGTAGTTGTTTTCATGAGCGTGCTTTTTTTTTCTGAAGACTACAGGGAAGAATTTTTCAAGAAATTCATCCATTGATGTCACGCCTCCTGTTGATGGCATCCATCAAATTTAGTTCCTTAGTTGGAAAATACTTAAACTAGCAGAAATACAAAATGCTCAATAGAAGAGTGGTGATACGCGTTCCATGAAACTAACTAAAAATTAATGCTGGCTTACATTTGATAGATGGGTATTTATTCACTATATGTATCGTATACTCCCTCCGTCCCATTGATTAGTTCATCATTTTTGAGCTCGGCACGCAAATTAAGTAAAAAGGATAATGAAGAAAGTGTCATGAGTATAAAAGTAAAATAGGAGAGAGAATGAGCGGAGGGAATAGTAAATTTGAAAATTGTTGTGAGTATAAAAGTAAAGTAGGAGAGAGAATTAGTGGGTGGAATAGTAAAGATTCTTTGCCATTTTAGGAAAGGTGAAGCTTTTAACGGGACACCCGTTTTGGGCCTTTTGGCAAAAAGTGAAGCTATCAATGGGATGGAGGGAGTATACGTTTTTCCCTATCTGATTTTCAGTTAGTGTAGCAGCAGTATTACCATCATGATGGTATCACTGAATTCAACTAGTTTTGGAAATTATTTTACAGATTGTCTGTAGTCTCTGACTTCTAAATGATACGGAGTATTTCTTATCTAAATGATACGGAGTATTTCTTATGTAGATCTCTACGATTCTAAGGGAGCGGTATCATGATTTGAATTTCATTCCTAACTTGTGGTTGATGGTCCAGAGATTATATCCCCTTTCCCAGAGAAAGACTCAGCATATAGACTTTTAAAAATCACCTTGAAATTCTTTCAAATGAAAGGTCAATGCAATTTACTGCTTTTTTCAAAAAATCTGAAGCATAAGATCTGTAGTACTTTTACTGTTGTCTCCTGTATTTTTTTTAATAGGATACCTTGTCCTCCCCTCATTGTACTTCTTCCTCCTTATAAATCTTCTTTTTCTCTATCAAAAAAAAAAAAAAAAAAAAAAAAACCATCGGTTCCAGAAATTGTCAAATTCTATTTGAAATATAGATGCAGACTCATTTGGGGGAGGGGGAAGAGCATAATGCTAACAGACCTCATTGTACTTTTTTTTTTCAAAAAAAACTGACATGGAATTATTGGCAGCAAAAGGTGTACTTTGAGTAAAAAGTTGTACCTGAGATTCCGATGTCATATCCGAATATTGACCCACCGGTTGCAGCAACAATGCAAGCAAGGATGACGTAAGGCGTGACCCTCCCTTTGTACTGTGCAGCTCTTTCCTGTGCTACCCCACCTGGGGCGAAAGCTCCCCCCGCCATTCCTGATTATCTGCTCAAAGGTATGCAGTAGCAGAGGTAAGAAGAGAAATATGCAGGATGTTCTACTTTGCTTGTTGTTCATATATAGTTGACTTCACCAGCCATAGTTTTGCAAGTTCCAACTGAAAGTTTATTAATTTTTCAACAGGTAAGCAATAAGAATGGAGATAGATGCGTTGGAGCAGGGGCGGATCCAGGGGGGTCAGGTCGCCCCCCCCATAAATGCAAATGCTAAATTTTTTTTTCGCCCCACCATATTTTTGTTATATATGTATATATATAATTAACTTCAAGATTAACACCAAATAGCCATGTGGCTCAATAGAAGGGGGTGAAGTTAAAGTTCTTTGCTTCCTTTCAAATCCATGTTCGAACCCTGCTACCTACATATTAAATTAATTTTGTCTTCCATCTTTGCTATTCTTTCTCTTAACAGTTTTGTTTTTCTCTTTCTCCTAATTTCCTCACATTTTTTCAATCTTAATTAATTCGTTAGGCTTTTCCAATTTTTTTTGTTTTTGATCTTTCTTCCTATTATCCCAAGTTTAATTAGCAAATTTGAATTTCTTTTTTGTACGAGTAATATATTTTAATAAATTGTTTGCGTTAAATACTTCAACATTATTTCAATCGTTCTTTGAATTATTTACTTTTATCATTTTTGTTAACTAAAATACATTGTATTTCATGGATCCGATCCGAATTTTTTTTTTCGGGGGCGCTGCCCCCAAACCTCCGTGTAATCTTGCCCCCCCCCCTCAGCCAATTTCTGGCTCCGCCCCTGCGTTGGAGCAGAACTGTCTTGGGAAGTTCATTGACTTTTTAGTCTTTTCTTATATACAGGTATTAATGCATTTAAGTTTATTATCTATTATTCTTGTTTGTTTATCCATTAATGCAGGTCCACATGCGTTGGTGATGGGTAGGTATTGTGTGAAGTCAAACATGCCAGCTTTGCTGCGGTATGTTGAAGATATTTTTGCAAAATGAATTTCAATGATCATCAAGGTCCCCTTTTTGTTATTTCTACCCCATGTGTTTTTGGTGTTATACATATAATACTCCCTCCCTCCGTCCCATAACAAAAAATAAATGTTACTCCGTACTACTTTTTATCTCTGAACAAAAATTCACTTACTATTTCCTACCCCACTTTCTCTCTCATACTTTACTTTTCATACTCACACCACCTTACTTTTTCCTTAATTCACGCACATTCAATTTTAGTAAAATTTGTTAAGGGACGGAGGGAGTATTCAAAATGCATTCATTTTATTATTACGTTCCCATTATTGTTCATCATTAAAAGTTATTATCGACATTTTTATGCCTTTTGACCTTAGTTTTCCTTCTGCTTTATTTTATTTTCTAGCCACAAACCCATGCATCGATATTATCGACATTTAAATATATATATATCTCCAATATATATATATATATATATATATATATATATATATATATATATATATATATATATATATATATATATTTAAATGAGTTTTTGATCACTATCAATATGTATGACGTTAATCTATATGTATCTTTTTATATCTATATCTTAAATAAAATAAAATAATTTTTTTCATATATACTAAGTATATATATATACTAAGTATATATATATATATATATATATATATATATATTTTTTTTTTTTTTTTAAATTATAGTTAAATGTCGATAATGTCATCGTGCATCTCACGGGTTAAGATCTAGTTGGTACTAATATTAAGATATATAAAGAGATAACTAAATTCTTTGGAAAAATAAAAATACTCCCTCTATCTTGGAATGAATGTCTCAATTTGACTTTATTATCAACTTGATTAAAATTTGACCAACATTCGATAAAAAAAATATTCATTTTCCTGAAATTGCAAAAATAGTTTTTGATAGTAAATAAGTACTCATAATAAATCAAATGTTCAAAAATCAAAATTCTTAATGGTAAAGATAATTATAATAGTTGAAAATATAACATAGTTTCATTATATGTTTTATATTTTAAGGGACACTCTGAAAATGTGTGCTTTTTATAATTTTAACGACAAAGATGTATAAATAGTCTTGTTTTCCACTTTCCAAACATTTAGTTGTGCAAATATGAAGTGACTAGTTAAAAAAATTTGGTGAAAAAACATTTACGGACGAAGTTATTTTAAAAAAAATGATAATCATATGGGACAAGAATTTCTTAAAAATCGGCTCATTTAGGGGCAGAGGGAGTACTTGTTAGCGGAAGGTTAACATGAAAAGAGAGTTTTTGCATCTGCAATTTATGGTTTGCTTGGTAGGAGGGTGGAAAAATGGAGGGGGTGAAATATGAGTGTGATCCGTTTTCAACCTCTCTCTGGTTGTTTGGTTGGAGCGATGTAAAAATTAAAGTGCTTCATTTTCAAAATTTTCATGCAAAAAATAAGAGAGGGGGAGAAAATTAATACAATACAAGTATTTTCCCATTGTACCCTTTGAACAAAAATGTCTTTTTTTGGCTAGTATATAATAGCTAAAGGGTAAGATAGGCTTTTAAATCTGTCGCAATCTGTTTTCTGATTCATAGTGTGTGTTAAATATGAACTGTTGCATGTCTTATATAGCATGTGTTTTTGTAACTAAACAGTATATAATCTTACTCACTCTGTCCCAAAATGAATAACCCAAAAAAATAAATTAAATTTGATCTTTGATCAAGAGCAAATTTTGATTTTCTTTTTGGACATTCATTTTGGGACGGAGGGAATACATTTTATGCCTACTCGAGTATGAAATCAGATGCCACTGTCTAGCAGTTTGACACATCTCATTTTAAATGTGGGAGCAACTGGTGAGCTTGACCTATCTCTAATGAGGTGCTTTGTGTTTCACTGTTCCCACCACCTTCTGGATGTTCACGAGCCACAATCTTCTTCCAGAACCAATGCTTTTGCCACAAAAGTATCATCTCTTCAATCGGAACTCCTTTTGTTTCAGGTAGAAAGAAGTAGACAAAGATTGTCATGATCATTATCCATCCGGAAAAGAATAGGAAAAGTCCGAATTTCAATCCACAAAGGAGGGATGGAAAAGACTGGGCTATAATGAAGGTGAAAAAGAGATTCACAGCAACTGTAATGCTTTGTCCTGCAGATCGCGTTTCTAATGGAAATATCTCACTTGGCACAGTCCAGCCAAGTGGGCCCCAGGACCATCCAAATGCAGCAACAAAGAGGCAGATGAAAACCACCACCAAGATTGAGAAACCCTTTGTAAGTTCTTTGTCATCGCCAAACTTGAGACCCAAGATTAATGCGACAATTATCTGTTGGATTTCATAGAAATATAACAAGTTAGAAAGCTGGTAACTACATTCTTCCCTTGTATCTAATGGTTCCTTGTATTTTTATTTTTTTTGGGAAACTCCGTTTTCGTCCATCGTACTTTGGACGTGTTTCACTTTTACGATCAAACTTTTTTTTTTCATTTTTACCATCGTACCACAAATAATGATGTCATTTTATACCCAAATCTGTTATTTATACCCAAATTTATTTCATTTTTACCATCATACTACAAACAATATTGTCATTTTATACCTAAATTTGTTATAAAATGACATCATTCTTTGAAGTACGATGGTAAAAATGGAAAAAATAAAGTTCGATAGTAAAAGTGAAACACACCCCAAAGTAGATGGACAAAAATGAAGTTCTCCCTTTTTAAAAAAATTTTAATAAAATGTCCTTGAAAAACTTAATGTTTATCCCTTTTTGTAATGGTTAAAGAGCCATGACTATGCTTATTTCAACTGATTCCCCTTAAGTAAAAGTAAAATGCATGACAGTGATAGATCTTTAGTTTCTGTACATTAGAATGATTTTGAAGTGATTTGGAACTTTTCCAATGTTCTTATAATGTTTCTTGAGTAATTATACTTTTATTAATATACTTACCTGGCAGACGATCATCTGAACGCCACCAGCAATCAACAAAATTCTTCTACCCCATTTATCAACTGTAGCTATCGAAATCAGTGTAGAAGAAGCAAGAACTGCTCCAGTCAAGGCTGAGGAGTAGAGAGAAGCATTTCCCTTGAATCCCATACTTTGAAACAACACAGGGGCGTAAAAGAGAATCGAATTTATCCCTGTGAGAATCTGGAACATTGGCATGAAAATTGCTATCACTAATTGAGGCCGATTCCTCTTCTCCAGTATGTTTCTGAAAGGATTCTTGATTGAATTCGCTAACTCGCTTGCATCAGTCATGTCCTCAAACTCAGCATCTACATTGTGGGTCCCTCTAATTCTTTCTAAAACTTGTCTTCCCTTTTCTTTTGATCCTTGTTCAATTAAGCTGTTTGGTGTCTCAGGAAGAAGTATTCCCCCCACTGTCATTAAAAGAGCTGGGGCAGCCGCTAGGCCGAGGGAAAGCCTCCATCCCCATGGATGGAGCTTACTAGTTCCGTAGTTGATCATGTTTGCTGTGAAGATCCCAAGAGTAGTTGCTAATTGAAACATCATGTTTAAACCACCTCTAAGATGGGTTGGCGCCATCTCCGACAAATAGAGTGGGACCGCCTTTAAACACGAGCAGGAGAATGTTAAAAGCTTAACCAGGTAAAATGTCTTTGTTACCCTTTGTGCTTCTTATATGGCATCAAGTTTGTTAATTGAAGCACTATGTCAGAAAGATTCAATATATTGTGAGAAATCCTGTTTTGGTTTTAGTTTTTCAAAACCACTTCCAAGATGTAATGCTATATTTGGCTGCTCAATTCTGAACCTTGGAAGTGGAGGAATTAGTTTGGACTCTGCCAAATTCAAAACTGAGTGGCCAAACATTGCCCGAATATTTTTCAGCAGAAAGTAATTTTTGGTTAAACATATTAATAATACTCCCTCCGTCTCATAATTATAGTCCCATTTGACTATTCAAACATTTAACCAACCTATTTTTATTTCTATCACTAAACTTAATGAGGTTCTCTCATCTTCCTTGGTTGGCTTTCATCCTCTCCTCTTCCTTGGTTTGCAATTTAGGAAGTTCAATAACTTTAACATACCAATTATGGAAATGGGATTATTTTTTTGGGAAAAGCAAAAATGGCAAATGGGGACATCTTTATGGGACGGAGGGAGTACCTGATTTCCAAACCCAATGCCAACACCAAGCATGATTCGACCAGCAAGAAGCATTGCCAGGTTTTGTGCTGAGGCATTTAGAGCTGCTCCAATGATAAAACTAAGCCCACCACAAATAATACTTATCCGACGTCCATAATTGCGTGTAACAGGGGATGCTACCAGAGATGCCACTAATCCAGCCAAGTACAAAGATGAGGTAAATGCTGCAAGTCCTTGGTTGTTGTACTTGCAATAGTTGCTTTCATGGGCATGTATCTTACTTTCATAGACATCATAGAAGAAAAGGCGAAGAAATTCATCCATTGATGTCACCCCTCCTGTTATTTAACGCAGTAGCGTTTTAGTTGTATTAGCTTTCGGTATTTACTAACCAAAAAATAATAAAAAATCCTTTGAAGAGCAAAGTTAAGTTCTTTTGTTCTGCTATGTGGGTTTATCATCTCCCTCATTGGTCTATAACTCTTCGTTTGACATATCTGAATTCATATATCTCTGAAAGTTGGATACTAGGCTCTAAATATTCATTTTTAGTGAATTCACACTTGCATTTTCTGTGTCATATTTTCATCATTATTTTTCTTCAAGACGTGATACGGGAAAGCTCTGCCTATAACAAATGCCCCTTTTTTCTTTCTATCACTTCATATCAATTAATTGCAGAACCACTAGACCAAGAAACGATGAACAAAAGATATTGATCATGTTATCATAGGCCTTAACTCGACCTTTCACAGTGAGAGCTCTTGTAGCACCAGATTACCCTTTTTGGTCATAGGCCTTAGCCTAGTCCCTATAATTTCTGACAACTTCTAAGTGTGTGTGTGTGTTGTGTGCAAAGGAGTATGGAGCACGAAAGGGACGATGAGACGTAAGAAAATAATATAAAGCTCGAGAGGGTTGAGGAAAATGGAAGGAATACCTGAAATTCCAATGTCATAGCCAAAGATGGCGCCTCCAACAGCGGCAACAATGCACGCGATGATGACATATGGGGTGACTCTGCCTTGGTACTGATCAGCTCTCTCCTTTGCCACACCCGCCGGACCAAAAGACCCTCCGGCCATCTCCACAACCTCTCTTGAGTCCAGAAAATTGGCCACAAACAAGGTGGGGAGGTGATTGAAGATAAATGCAAAGAAAAAGGACTCTTTCCCCCTTGTGATGTGAGTATTTAGTCTTTTGTGTCATTTAATTGCCTTTTTGACTTGAAAGTTCCCCACATGATTTATGTAATCAGATTCTGATTTATGGTTTTATGTGTTTATTTTAAAACTTGTTCTCATTTTTGGAATGAAGTTTTCCTCCACGCATTTCTAACTATGTGCACATAATTGATATATAATCTGCCTACCTCCCTCCCTCCCTCCCCCTTTTTCTCTTTCTATTTTCTATTTTATTTCTCCTTTCTTTTACTCTCTCTCACACATAATTGATATAATATCTGCCTACCTCTCCCCCTTTCTCTTTCTCTTTCTCTTTCTCTTTCTCTCTCTCTCTCTCTCTCTCTCTCTCTCACACACACACACACACACTGATATGACATAATTTATACTATCTATTTCCTATGTTTTCGTTCCTATAATTCTTTATTTTTCATGTATTTAGTATATATTTGATGTAATTTGAGTGAAATATGTATTGAGAGGATTTAGTGAGATTTTATTGTAATCCGAGGATATTTGAGTTGTTTTATTTCATATTCGGATGTAATATTCTCAAAAAGCAAAAGTCAAAGCAAAAAGGGGATCAAGATTGTGAAGATGAAGACAGTTTTGCAGAATGTATTTAGTATAGATTTGATGTAATTTGAGTGAAATATGTATTGAGAGGATTTAGTGAGATTTTATTGTAATCCGAGGGTATTTGAGTTATTTTATTTCATATTCGGATGTAATATTCTCAAAAAGCAAAAGTCAAAGCAAAAAGGGAATCAAGATTGTGAAGATGAAGACAGTTTTGCAGAAATTTGAGTAATCCAGGGACCAAACTGCAATTATGCAAAACTGGGGAGTAAACTGAAATTATAAAGTTCAGGGGTCAAAATGTAAATCTAGAAACTTGAAGGACTAAACACATATACTCACCCTCTTAAGTAGTAAATTGCACTGGTGCGGTTTCCTATTATAGAAATCAATAGAAATTTTGTATACATTATAGTGTATATATATACTCCCTTCGTCCCACCTCACTTGACACCCTTGAGGTGGGCACAAGAACTAAGAAAAAAGAATAAAATAAAAAAAATGTGCGATAGAAAATGAAGAGAGAGAATGAGTGGGATAAATAGTAGTGTTGGTTGAATAAATTGAGTGGTGGAAAATGAAGAGAGAGAATGAGTGGTGGGGTAGAGTGAATATAAAATTATAAAAAGTAGGCTATTTTGGAAAGTGTCAAGTGAGCTAGGACGACCCAAAATGGAAATAAGTGTCAAGTGAGCTGGGGCGAAGGGAGTATATATTAAAGTTGTAATAAAACTCTTCATTAAACACACACACACACACATATACACACATAAGTAGTATCATCATATATAATATACTTCCTTCATCCCACCTCACTTGACACCCTTGAGGTGGGCACGAGAACTAAGAAAAAAGAATAAAATAAAAAAAATGTGTGATAAAAAATGAAGAGAGAGAATGAGTGGGGTAAATAGTAGTGTTGGTTGAATAAATTGAGTGGTGGAAAATGAAGAGAGATAATGAGTGGTGGGGTAGAGTGAATATAAAATTATAAAAAGTAGGCTATTTTGGAAAGTGTCAAGTGAGCTGAGACGGCCCAAAATGAAAATAAGTGTCAAGTGAGCTGGGACGGAGGGAGTATATAGCAAAACTATTTAGAGGCTCCAGAAAAGGCCACGTCAAAGGCCACGTCAGCAATTCAATTTCCAACTCATTTTTATTTCAAGTAAGACTTGATTAAGGGCATTATTGTAATATTATTAGTTAAAGTTAATTTGCAATTTAAAATAAAAATTCCCTCTTAATTAGAAGTTGATTGATTTAATCAGTTTTGAAATTTTGAAAACTAATGGTTACCTAAATTTAAGCACAATTTTTGAATAATTCAAACTCTTTAGGTGATAATTGTGGAGATATAATTATTAGTAATTTTCAAAATTTAAAATAATTAGTAATTTTTGAAATTAAAAATAGATACCAGACTAAATTTCAATTTAACCATAAATTTCAATTTAAAATAATTAGTAATTTTCGAAATTTAAAAGACATGCCAGAATAAATTTTAATTTAACCATAAATTTCGTATACAGTTTCTAGAAATCAATAGAAATTCGAAATTTAAAATAATTAGTAATTTTCAAAAGTTTAAAATAATTAGTAATTTTCAAAATTTAAAAGAGATGCCAAAATAAATTACAATTTAACTATAAATTTCGTATACAGTTTCTAGAAATCAATAGAAAATTGAATTATTTGAAAATAAAAAGTATTATTCATTTAACTTCTATCTAAAATTCAAACGTGGATGGATAAGTGATGATTTTAAATTCATCTGTCTTAAAAACTGATAAGAGATAATTTAACAATGTATTATCGGTTAAGGATACAATTCATTTCCTACTAAATATACATAAATATTCGAAATTATCCACTGTTGAAAATCAGTCCCTGCTTTACCTGCGCCAATATCATTGTGTCATCAGCGCATATTTTCTTTCCTCGCCATCTGATTCAATCTTCTGTGCAGCCGACTCATCCAAGGTAATTTTCATATGTTTGTTGTGCTTCTAGGTTCATATGTGTGTTGTCCCTCTTTTATTTGTGTCATTCAAGAATGTATAAAACCAAGAAGGAGAGAATGAAAGTATAGAGTAGATTAGCAATAGGCCACTTAAATCATTTACATGCTTTAAGCAATCCTCAGCCATCTCTAACTAAATTTCTGAATAATATAATTCAAGAAGCGAGTTTATCAGAACCCATGTTTTGTTAATATAAATCCACAGATAAAAAGAGACGTATGCATTTACGACTATAAAGATTAGTTACCTCCCCAACAGTAAACCAAAGAAATCCAACCTTGGACATTCCTCTGCTTTTCAAGTCAGCCAATAGTGTTTTCGCGTCATCAAAATCGTTTTCCTACAAAGTTAACAAATTTAAATTCATGTTGACTGAAAATAATAATTTGCATCAGGTTTTGACTATGTAGAGAGTAAAGAGGTAGGTAATTACGGGAGTATGGTCTTTGAGCCAAGCATCTTTAGGCCTTTATGTATTGTTGGGGTCAAATGGTTCTACACGGAAGAAGTCAGGGGCCAAGGTGTAGTATCCCGTCGTCGCAACTTTATCGGCAATCGCCTTCGTGATCGAAAGTCAATTATGTTAGCGTAGCATCATAATCTTTTTCAGCAAAAATAAAACAGTTGACCATGTAATTGATCAAGAGAGGATCCTAGGGATGAAGTTGTTAGTTTGTCTTACCTCAGTTTGGAACTTCAAATCATGCCCAACAGATAAAACCCTTATAATAGTTAGAACTTGACATTAAGTCTGGTTTTTTGTAAAGAAAGATGATGTTAAATCTGAATAATACTACCAAATACTGATTGCAGAATTTTTACCAACTTTATCCCAAAATAAATTGGCCATTTTTATTTTATTTTTTTTTATGCAAAAAAACGTATTTATTTGGAGATAAGATTCAGTAGGCACTCCGCATTAGTCTTAGTCGGAGAACTATTTCACCCCAACAAATAATGAAGAAAATGCCTAAATCTGTGATCCCTAATCTGTATCCTTCCACTGATTCTCAAATAGTGACCTTAATCTTAGACAAGCAACATCAAAATATATTCTAAACACGATAGTAGGAATTTAAGAGCTCCAAGAAATACCCACTTTGGACAGGACCCTAATAAGCAGAAAAACATTAGAGTACACAATAAAGCACATACCTGAAGGGAATTTTTAGCAAAACCGCACTTCGCGCCGTTGATATCGAATAAGAGCCTTAAAACCTGCAGAGTTTTGCACATGCAGAGTATATAAAGCAGCCCAGAAGAATATAAAGGTTTATGCAAAATTTTCTGAAGGTGTTTATACATATTTTACAAATTAAATTTTGAAACCATTCTCAAAGAAAAATCAGAATGTGGAACATACCGTGTTACACTTACACCTATATTGCTCGTTAAAAAATAAAAGCAAAGAAACATATCGGTCGAGAGAACATGTTCATATCAAGGAATGTGAGTGTTCAAAAGCAATGCTAAACCTTTCCTTTTAATACATAATAATAACAGTTCATAGTATGAAATAGAGAAGAGAGAGAGAGAGAGAGAGAGAGAGAGAGAGAGAGAGAGAGAGAGAGAGAGAGAGAGAGAGAGAGAGAGAGAGAGAGAGAGAGAGAGAGAGAGGGTGAGAGAATAAAAGGTGTAATTTATCAAATTTCACATACATTAGATTGCTAATTAATTTCCTGCCCATTGAATAAAGCTGCCAAAAACATAACCCAAAACTGCCACGAACCATGAAATTGCTGCCAAAACCAAAGAAAAATTGATTCCTTGTCAAGAACAAAGAAAGCAACCATCGCACCACAACAACAAACATCTACCTACCGAGAATAAAAGGTGTAATTTATCAAATTTCACATACATTAGATTGCTAATTAATTTTCTTTTTTCCCCAACCAAAGATATTCTTATGTTAAAAACAAATAAACTCAAACATTACCCACTAGCACAAAGATTTGAGGGAAATATGCCCCCATCACTTCAGAAGACACGCATAATCTAAACAATCAAACACAATCAAAATCACATGTGACACTACATCAACCATTTCCCAACAAAACAAATTTACCAAAACTGTAATCAACTCGATATTTTAACAATGAGAATCATCTAAATTTAAACGATGCCGGCACAATCAAATTAAACATTAAGCAAATAACAAAAAAAATACAGCAATAATAAGAACTTATAGTGATGATATTGGGATGCTGGAGGCGGAAAAATAACACAACCTCAAAAGTAAACTGCTTCTCCAACAAAGCAGCCAAATCTCCATCTTCCTGAGGCTGACTAATAAGCTTAACTGCAACATCATTCGATTTGTAAACCCCTCTGTATATCCTACTATGCTTCCCCGAAGCAAATTTATTGCCGATAAACAACTGCACAATTGAATGAGATTAATAATTCAGGAAGCCTATGACAAATTTAGATGATATAAATGAAATCCTCTTTGATATCATATGATCATTACATGCTTGAAGAATCAGAGGTTGGTGTCTGATTAAACTGATAAGATCCGTGCAAGCGCAACAATTTCACCTGCAAAATAGAAATCAGACTATGGTTATGTTTTCAAAACATAGAATTGAAATATTTCAGGTTATTTTTATTTCTACTTTACAGTTATACAATATGATTCTATATATTTATCTATATTAATATATTTATTTTGTTTTTTATAATTTCAGGTTTAAAATTAATTAATGAACAGGTCCAGAATCTTGCTTTGGCGAAAATTGAGAAGTTACTGATCGAGAATTGCAGCAGTCTCCATAAATTTAAAGACATGCCTAAATCGGTGGGCAATGTCATTGGTGATGCGATAAATAAGCTCATTCTAGATGAGACATCTTATGACATTGATGAGATGAAAGCTGAGCACTTCAGATTACATCCTCGCTAATGTACCGAGCAAAAGAGTGTTTATGATAAGATTATGTCGGTTGTTGATCGAGGAAACAATGGTGTGTTTTTCCTCTATGGTTATGGTGGTACGGGAAAGACCTTCCTATGGAAAACACTGTGTTCTGCATTAAGGAGCAGGAGAGATATTGTTCTTCCTGTTGCTTCCAGTGGCATAGCTTCATTGCTCCTTCCGAAAGGTAGGATCGGGCATTCTAGGTTCGGTATTCCGATACAGGTAAACGAGAGCTCAACTTGCAGTAAACTAAAGCCTGCACTGATGAGGCAAAGACTTCTACGTAAAACCAAACTAATTATATGGGACAAAGCTCCAATGGCTCATAAACATTGTTTGAGGCTCTCGATCGTAGCCTCCGAGTTATTATTCGTACACCCGAGGGGAGATATTCCAATAAACCATTTGGTGGTTTAGTTATTGTATTCGGTGGTGACTTCAGACATATTTTACCTGTTGTTTCTAAAGGGAGTAGGCATGATATTGTGCATGTTGCACTCTGTTCATCCAAAATATGGAATGACTGTGAGGTTCTCAGATTGACGCATAATATGAGATTGCAGGTAATTCTTAAATAGCCTTTATTCATCTACTTAAATATTTTTATTTCAATTTAAGTAATTTGTATATATTTAACTTAATGTAGGGTGATTCTACTTCTCATAATTCCGAAGAGATAAGAGATTTCGCTCAGTGGCTCTTGAGTGTCGGAGATGGGATTGTCGGTGGAGATAATGACGGGGAAATTGACATTAACCTTCCTGATGATATATTGATTCGTGAGGCTTCAGATCCTATTGCAAAAATAGTCGAATCTATATATCCTGACTTATTGCAAAATAAGGATGTCGAAGGATTCTTCCAGACTAGAGTTGTGATTGCTCCAACAAATGAGATAGTCGATAACATAAATGATTATGTCATGTCACTCTTTCCGGGAGACGAAGTTGAATATATGAGTTCTGATGCCATTTTTAAGGATGAGGATGATGAAAATGGTGCTGAAGATATATTCTCACCTGAATTTCTAAACACTATCAAGTGTTCTGAATTGGCAAATCACATTATTAAGCTGAAGGTTGGGTGTATAGTAATGCTTTTGAGAAATCTTGATCAAGCCGCCGAATTGTGTAACGACACCGTAATGATTGTCACCAATTAGGTAAATATAATAATTTTTTATTTTTTATATACATATAATTTAATACTTAATTTTGTTACATATATGTAGGTAAGCACGTAGTCGAAGCCAAGATGCTTTCGGGAAAGAATGCTGGCATGAAGGTGCTTATTCCTAGAATGATAATGTCTCCGTCAGATGTGACAAAATTTCTGGTAAGATTCCAAAGAAGGCAATTTCCACTTGCTGTTTCTTTTGCTATGACAATCAACAAGAGTCAGGACAATCTCTTTCCCATGTAGGACTATATCTTTCACAACCCGTTTTCAGTCACGGACAACTTTATGTAGCATTTTTCGTAGTAACCAAAGAAGAGAGGACTTAAAGTTATTATTTGTGATTCAGATGCTCAAACATATGACAAGATTCTCGAATGTAGTCTACAAGGAAGTTTTCGATGTACTCGAGAATTTATATCGCACAAATTGTGGTTAAACAAAAGTATTGCAATTTCTTATTATTTCTTTGTTTTTATTTTGTTTTCTTTAAATATATAGGAGATGAAAGAGATTATGTTGACACTTAGACACACACTATTAAACTCACGCTATTGTAACCATATCTCTTCATCTTCCAAAGTTGTAACACTAAAATCTTAATAATGTTTTTTGGTTAGGCAGGGACCTAACCTCCCGTGGTTTTGTGCCGGCGAGATAGTTGTCTCAAGGGCTTTCCACATTACATCATGTGTCAACATCTTTTTTCTATATTAATTATACTCCTAATATCCGCTACATTGATTATCAATTTCGATTTATATTGTTACTTAAAAATTAATTAAAACACATAAATAATTATTTACTTAATCAAAAAAAAATTATTCACCGTCGGGTACCGACGGGTTACTGACTAGTATTCTCAAAAAGCAAAAGTCAAAGCAAAAAGGGGATCAAGATTGTGAAGATGAAGACAGTTTTGCAGAAATTTGAGTAATCCAGGGACCAAACTGCAATTATGCAAAATTGGAAAGTAAACTGAAATTATAAAGTTCAGGGGTCAAACTGTAAATCTAGAAACTTGAAGGACTAAACTGCAAATTTGGAAATTTGAGTGACCAAAGTGCAACTGTGGCTAAACAAATTTTGGACCAAGAAAGAAAAGGCACGACTTGTGCTATTAATTAAGCACGATTCGTGCTTGAAAACAGCACGAGAGGAAAATTTTGCACGACTCGTGCTACGAGGTTGACCGTGGAGATTTGTTGACTTTGTTTTAATTTTTTTTTTTTATTTTCCTTTTTCTTTTTCCTTCCTGGCGTAGGTAATGTGTACTTTGGAAAGTCCTTTTGATTTTCTTTTGATTTTCTTTTCTTTTCCTTTTTTAATTTAGATTTTTAGGGTGAAAGTATACAGTATATACTTTTTTTTAGAACATTTGGGGGTTGGAACTTTTATTCTTTCCTAGAGAGATTTATTATTTTTCATGAAAAATTAAACTTTTTTGCTTTGGATTTAATTATTGAAATCGTTCTTGAATTCAATTGAGGTTAATTTCTTTTCATCTCTTTTATCCTATTTATATTTTCTTCTGTTCTTAATTGATTAAATTAATTTCTAGGGTTTTGCAATTAGACCGATTGTTAAATCTTGGTTCTTAATTTATGCATATGTATGTGTTATGGTGGATTGTGAAGTAGGAAAAAATAAACAAGTATCTAATTGAAATAACATTAGAACTTGTTCTCGATCTTAATCTCTTAAATCGGTAATCAATTGGTATTGTAAATCTATACTGTGCCAGTTAGGTTTAAATATTGATTAGGGTTATTAGTGAGTGTGTCACTGCTATTAACTAATATCAAAGAAAGAGATAGAGATTGAAATGCATCTCGTGATCGAGTGAATAGAGTAAAAGTGAAAAGAGTTAACCGATGATATTTGAATGATAGACGGGGAAAATAATTGATCCAAAGTGCTTTTCCTTAATTGTTTACAACCTAATTTTTATTCCCGTCTTAGGAATTAATAAAAATCAAGCTTAGACCCCCAATCTTGTTAAGTGACAATTACATAAACAAATAACCGTTCTTCAGTGGATTGACTCTGGACTTGTTCTTGCTCCAGTTTTATAGCCGAGTCTTGGTAAGTAATTTGTAGGCGTGCGACTTTAACCTATCACACACACTAACTGAGTATATGGAAGAGAGTTTCAGTAGATGTGAACAAGTCATGTTTTTTCCTTTTTGAGTTTAGTTTTTTTCCATTTGGTTGTATTTTCAGTTGAGAATTTATTGACTTGGTTGGATTCCTTGTTTGTTTGTTTGTTTTGCCCCATATTGTGATTCTTCTCATCAGTTTTGTCTGCATATACCAAAGATATGTAAGTCCATATTTGCCTTTTGTTTTTTTTCAAAAGATGATTTGAAGTTTATGGTAAAAGGTTGATATCTTTCTTTCCCCTTTATTTTGTTGGTGTTATTTGGTCATGGTGGATCTCAATTTCCAATTATTTTCATCTTGTTGGAAAGGTAGGTTCAATAATTTTGTTCATCACTTACCTAGAAATCCACATGCCACCATTGGTGATTTGATATGAGATAGTTTTAGTACAGCAACAACGCCTTAGTTTCAAAATAATTTAGAGTCGACTAACATGAATTTTCATATGTTATCGTGAAATAAAAGACGTAATCCTTTCCATAGGTTTAATCTTTTCAAATCAAATTGGACTCATTTTCTCATTGAGGGAAGATGACGAAATCAATCCGATTGATTAAAAGTACTACGTGAAATCTTCTCTTGTTTCCTCTTGCTCTATCCCAAATGTTTGAACCTTTTCTTTTGTATGAATCGAGATTATTCTATTCCAATTCCTTCCTGATACCAAGGAAAATCTCGAATTAAATACTAAATTGACGGGTCTTCCATTTGTATATTTGGTGGAATCTGGCATATCTAAACCAAACCCTTCGCGTGGGCTTGACGCGCACTTGTATGGTCTGGAGAGGCTTACTTATCTTATAGTTTAGCGGCTATATCTGTCTTTGGTTTCATTGCTTGCTGTTTTGTTTGGTTCAATAATACAGCCTATCCTAGTGAGTTTTACGGACCCACTGGGCCAGAAGCTTCTCAAGCTCAAGCATTTACTTTTTTAGTTAGAGACCAACGTCTTGGAAAGAATAGAAGAAGAAAAGAATTAGCGACAATCAAAAAATATAAGCTATAGGGGAAATGAATAAAAATAAAAAAGAATCAGTCTTCCATGATTTTTTGTTCTCCATTCCGGTCTCTTGAACGTCATATTATTATGAGATAGTTTTAGTAAATTAAAATTATTTTAAAAATATGGCAATATAAAGCAATAATTATGGTATCATTTTTTTTTAAAACAAGTATCGTTTAAAGAATGTACAAACAAATAAAACAAAATATTTTACATGAAATTTGTCTGCTGTTTTGTAGCACAATAAAAGAGAAAACCTTTACATGAAATGTAACCTTTTCTTCATATAGATACAGAATCTGTATCTATCATGGAAATGTACTGAGCAGACCTCAACCCTGACGGTGTAAACACCGTCACGAAAACTAGTTCCTCATATAATCTGCAAGATACCACCAGATCAAAGTGTTTACATCCTCAGCATTTGTCTTGATTGCGAATAATATATCCAATTTCATCAAGTTCTATTGAGGACTTAGAGACCAAAATTCATATATATTCACACACACGCACGCACGCACACATACTTATCTTGTTATGACCGTCGTTCTATGATTCTTGTCTCTAAGAGAGTAACGCATTGAAGAGTCCCCTACAAGGCAAATCACATTAAGGGCAGTTAACGTCAAAAGACAAGAACTATACCTTAAAACACTGGGCAGGGAAGAGGCTTACCAAAACCCCGAGGTTTTTTTGACTTGGTCTCTGGAGATATCGATGGAAAATGAAACACCAAAATTAGGATAGTCGTGACTTGTGAAGATGGATATGACTAAAAACTGCATCTATATAATAATTGTTCATTTCGAGTTTACCTAGTTTTTCCTTCAAAAGCATAATTGATATCATCACCATTTGGTCTGTTTGGAAATGTTGATAAGAGGGTGTATTTTTCTTTTCCAGGTGAATCATCCACTCTCTTGAACAATTCATAACGGTATGGGTAAGACATTCTGCAATCATGATGTGGCACACTTCGTGAGCATGCATGAAAAAAAAGGGAAAATACATGGAAATATAAAATGGTCTTCCATATATGAAAATCGAGCTACTGGTATTTTCATGGTGTAATGTAAGACAGCTTCAAAGGGATCTAAAAGTAAACTTCATGTTTTCCCAAAATTTATTCAGTATCGGCTTTGCTATAAAGGGCAAGCTATCTGCAAAACAGTCCTCTCTAAATTTCCTTAGGAGGTAGTAGAAGAAAGTATGATATGAGCAAAATGCCAGATACTCAAATCCTTTTATTCAAGTTAACATAAAAGATTTTATCTTGAAAGATTTGAGTACTCAAAAGTCAAAATAAATAACCCTAAGCTCTGAGCCGGCCTTCACTTCTCATCATTAAATTTTATATACGTAACGTGATTAATAGTACATGGCGCCCTATAAGCCATGTATAGATCGTACTACCTCTGTCCCTAAAAATGGACAACTGAGGGAGAACCTCAAATGGTTACCTATTGTTATGTACAGATCAGATTTTTGATAAAGGAAGATGGCGAATCAATCTGATTTCTTGCTACTTTATGAAACCAAAGTGAATGCAGTAGCAATAGAATATGGCTCCCTGTAAACTAACCTTAAAGCACCCATGATTGGATATTGAGTTCCAGCAAAGTAGAGAAGCCGGAACTGATAGCAAATCTCAAATGATGCAGCATATTCCAACCTCTTGTCTCTGCCCATTGTCTAGTCAACAAAATAAATGGTCGTGAACTAGCCATAGTAAATGAAAAGTATGCCATTCATTTCTCAAATTCTCTTTGTACTTACTTGCATGACGCCACTGGAAGCAGGTAAATCCTAATGATGAAGAGAGAGAGGCGGTAGCATTAATACCAGCTTCGAGATGATTTAACTTCTCTTAAGGTGAGTCAAGAAAAGAAAATGAATAAAACAAAATTAGATTCATAGATTTAGGGGCCAACCTTGAGTCTAGGATTGATAAGAACGACAGGACGGCTACCTGCTGCATCAGTCATAGCTCTCAGATCCTGCATTATTCAACCAAATGGCTTGAGAAAGAAAAGAACGAAAACAGGCTAAGCCAATTCGTGGCAGTCTAATGAATACAAAGCTAGACTCAAATTTCTGTTTCTTACATCAATAATGCAATTTCCCATAGCATTTTGAGGAGCCACTAAAATAAACATGTCATCTTGCTCATTAACTTCTTGGCCACCTGTGAATATGTGAAAAAACTTGCATATATCAAAAAGAAGCAATGAAAAGTTGTAACATGAAATGCTTTGAGTGTAGGTGATAAACCAAAAATTAGCAAAAGAAATTAATCTGGATGATCAACTTCCATGACGAATTTGTACATACTGAAATTGATAAATTCGGGACTGCAAGCATGCAACCAAAGATTATCTCCTATTGACCAATACCTATAGAGCCAATGTTGATGAACGTCCCCATGGCACCATAATTACCCCAATCCATGAACTCCAAGATTTTCCGTGTTCCTGCAAGCTGTAATGGCATCCCTGCAAGTGCTCCTTCCCCCATAGACCCCTGAACGCAAACCTGAACAGCAGAAGTTTGTTTTAAATCTGATTCGGCAATAACTAAAGATACTAAGGATACTTAAATTAATGTGGATGAGGCTAGCAAGCTAGAAATACCTTAACGCGCTTCCCATCATCAGCAAAAGATAGAGCGATAACTCGAACAAGTTCCATTAGAGTACCTATGCGATAAACATCCTGTGCACCATAAGATGTGGTTAAGTCTATATATATGAGCTCATTTCAAGGATAAAAGTCCCTCACCATTTCTGGATTCAGCTCTGGGATATTGATTTCCACCTGCCAATTTGAAAGGGCAATCCAATCCGTTACGAGCTCTATTCAGACATAAGAATATGAAAAAGATAAAAAGAAGTTGCGGCAATAGTTTGTCTGATAATCCTCTCGTTTAATCTGAAGATAGGGGCAGATCTGAATCTCATCCTCTTTGTCCAGCAAGAAAAAAAAACTGATGCTTTTAGAGTTTTGCCAATTAAAGAGATTTTTTGCAAATTGCAAGACATTAATGAGCTAAAACCATCTCAAGATGTGGTAAAACTACAAATCGAGAAACTGTATGGTAGACAGACGGAAGGGAAGGGACGTCAAAAGTGCTCCGCGCAGTACATGTGATGTACTCCCTCTTTCAATTGACTCTTCTTTCACACATATCAGCTCTTCATAACTGAGCATATACGTGGTTCAGCAGCCTCTGCCTAAACACTTAAGTCTTTGAAATGAATTTTTGGGAATTACTACTGGAAGAGCTTTTCAAACTAGTGTTCCTCATGGAAATCTCACCCATATATACTTCACTCTAAACCTTATCAGCAGGAATCCCAATTCTAGTACACAAGGCTTTCAAGTTCTCAGTTTCATGAAACCTCCCATTTACATATTTCATCTCATATTAAGTCGATAAATGAAATTTTAATATCACCTTGTATACATGCGCTCAGAAATGCAAAGGATGAGCATGAACCTTGTTGCCTCTTTATGTTTTTCATACATCTATAGGAAAGGAGTTCGCCTCCATGTTATGAAATAAGTATGCAATTGTTAATTAGTTCGGACTAGGGTTTGTTTCTTAAGTATTTAAGGTTGTAACCCTATTATGTAAAAGAACGAATGATTGACGGCCGAATAAGAAATCAGAAGTTCATAACCCCAAATACAATCTCTCTCTCTCTCTTTCGATTCCCAATTGCTTTTGTGTATTGTTTTGTCAATTGCTTCCGCTGCGTTGCATAACAAAGGAGAACTATGAAACTTCACGAAGTTCTGCTTTCATTGATTACAGTTCTTATAGATCTCTAAGACCAGATATTCAAAACAAAAGGCAAACTATAGCTGAGCTCATTTCTCTGTTGATCAAATCATTGGAAAGGGTGAGGTTCAAAAGATAACTGACCTTTAATCGAGTTTTTCCATCTTTAATAGCTCTTTGTGTTGCTTGAAGCACATCATCATAAAAATATTCCCTAATTTCCCTAGAATGAGGAATGTTATTCAATCTAGTAGGGATTCCTCTCCAGCTCTCCTGTAAATGGAAACAATTAAAGGATATCAGGAGACTTACACAATATCTTTTATTCTTTGTGACCCATGCCATAATTACAATGACTTTTTCGGAGAAACAACAGTTGACAGTGTATAATCAGATACCTTGCCAGAGGAAGTCCTGTTCAGTTGGTTCTCAAGTTCAGTTACAGATTTTCCTGTATACAAATTTAACGCAAAATCAAGATTAGCCTGACAAGAGCAATTTCGCTTTCCCGTCACAAATGGTTCTATTAATTTCTTGCTAAAGCGCTCGATATAAAGACATCATTAATTACATGATAGCAAAACTAAAGGAACTGAAAGAAGCTTTGAAAAAAAGGTAACTTAATGTACTAAACCACCTTAATGGATATACAACATATCTGAGAAATTTTTATCCAGTTCCATTTCAGAAAATAAAAAGGGAAGGCCTTAGAATACAAAATGCTCTGTAAACATAGAACAGTTAGTTTAACCTTACCACTCCACAAAAGCAGGAGCTCTTTGCAATGGCATGCCTTTGTTTTATTAGGTTTCCTAGTAGACATCGGAGCAATGTAGTAACAACTAATATAATATGTCCTGGGATACTTGAACAAACTAATCAGGTAACAAGAACACTTTGTCAAGGTTCAACGGTGATGTCAAAATGAGATTAAAACTCGTAATGACAATGTTAAAGTGGGTGAAGGTCATTACTTTCCCACTTCGCATAATGAAAACTCTTACATCCATACATGTTGATAAGTAATATTAAGCCCAAAAATTCCATTAGCATCAAGAGAAAAAAACAACTCTGCCTATTCTGTAATGAGTTCACTTTCAGAATTATAAGCAAATACACTTTTAAGATTATTGAAGCATCGGTGCTGGAATAGCAGACATAGAAAATATTGCTTCTAATCCCAAACACACCTAATTCAGTCGCTTTCTGCTTCTCCTTCTGAACTTGTGACAGCAAAGAATCTATTTCTTTGAAAATTACATCTTTTGAGCGGCTTCCATCGACCTGTCATCAAACATTTACCAGAAGTAAAGTACTGAAACAGATTTATAAAAAAGTCATAAGACACCAAGATAGAATTGATATCAAAAAGCAAATACCTTTCTCAGAAGGGCAGAATACGTGGATAATATTGCTTCTACATTTTGCTTATATATATGCAGACGTGATTTGACCTATGAAGAATGAAGACAAATGTGAGGTGCCAACACTAGAGTTCATAGCTACGACCATTTGTGTCTTATTTTTCCAAGTTATTATATTCAAATTGAAGAGCAGTAAGAAGCGTTCAGCATTATCCCGCCAATTGGGCTCTCCCAGATAAGTTTTTTTTAAACAACAGTCAGGTGTGAAATTAGGAGTTACCAACCAATGAGTGATGCATAAAGAAATGCAATATAGACATTAAGGTAAACATACTTTTTCTTCTGTGTCATCAGGCCGAGTTAGGAGCCGCGATTTTATTTCTTCAGATTCTGGTGGAAAGTTCTTTATGTGGTAAATCTTCCCAGTTTCCGGATCCAGCCTTCTACCAACACATCTGTCGATTAGAATATCATCAGGGACCTGAGTATAAAGGGATAGATCTCTGTAAAAGATGAATCCCATGAAAGTTCTGATAGCTTCTAGACGATCACCCTTAGTGACACCATGTTACTCTGACATGATTTTGTTGAATTTAGATGAATCCACTTAGAAAAGAACCATTCTTGTTCAGAGGATTTATGGTGGTCAATGATTCATATGACTATTTGATACGGTAAAGTATAATACTGATGCAATCAATTTGACATTATAGAAAGAAAACAAATTGACATAAAAATCCAACAAACATAGTGACATACATCTAGCACGATGAACACATCTGGTCTAATCATCATTTTCTCCAAAGACTCTGCTTGGGAAAAACTTCGAGGATATCCATCCAGAAGCCACCCTTTCTCTTTTGCATCTTTTCGAGATAACCGTCTTGTCACCATCTGCGGAACAAAGATTTCATAACGCCAACTTTTGTAAAGAGATGGAGGATACCATATAAGTTACTGAAATTATGTTATACATCAGTCACAAGTTCGTCTGGGACAAGGCGTCCTGAATTCATGTAGTCTTTTGCTTTCTTCCCAATTTCTGTACCCGAAGATACTTCGGCCCGCAGGAGATCTCCTGTCGATATGTGCACCAGTCCAAACTGAAGAACAAAGAATAAGTATTGGAGTTGGCTTGAGAATGATTATACTATTTATTGATATAAGCCACATATTTGTAACCTAAGAGTTAGAAGCCTATGAAAATGATGAGATATGAGAACAAAAATCGGTTATGTTCGTTTTAGAATATAAATCAGAAAGCTATTAAATAGCATGCATACATACACAATCATACAGACACATATACACAACTACAAACATACAAATCTATGTTGGTGATTTTAGTGTCATCAGCTATTTTATTGTAATGGTGATTTACTAGAGATCAATGTGGTTCGTATTAAGACTCGGATACGAGTAAGGGAAAGTGTGGAGTACACACTCGTTTGAGCTAATACGAAATCGACCACGATAAAGAAGTAAAGGTTAAAGGGTAGCACATTTGACTTTGCTGATGTGCTCGGCCAAGCAGAGCCTTGACTCGCCCGAGCATATGCCTTGCTCGGCCGAGCAGTATGATTGACACGGCCGTGCAGTTCAAATGACACGGTCGAGCAGCTGGGCAAAAAGTCTTTGGACATCTTTGCTCGGCCGAGCAAGTCACATGACTCGGCCGAGCAGTTCCTGAACATGTGTTATTTCAAATTGAAAAGACACAATGGTTGGCTAAAATCATGACTGTTAATTAAACCCTTTAACTGATACCTTTCCATCTGTTTAAATACAGAGTTTGATCTCTTTTGTATTACACACAAGATACAATACAACAACGAAAACACAAAACAATTCTCAAGTTTAGATTTGTCTTCTTTGCCTAGAAACAAATTGTGTTATTGTCTTATCCCAATAGAGATTTCGTGTAACCCAGACAATAAGGGTCGAAATACTTTATTCGGAAAGTGGATTATACACGATTCAATCATATATCCAGCCTTATTATCAACATCGAGACCCTATATCCCCAACAAACGAATAAAGTATTTTTGTGATATTCATGGCTGGAGGAAGTACTGTGAAGGAGATGACGACTAAATTTGGGAAGCTGGACAAATTTGAAGGGCAAGATTTTAGACGTTGGCAGAAGAAGATGCACTTCCTTTTGACAACATTAAAAGTTGTGTATGTTCTGTCTACCCCAATTCCAGAACTGTTGGAGGATGATAATTTGGAAGCAGTCAGACGCAGATCGAAGTGGGAAAACGATGACTACATCTGCAGAGGACACATATTAAACGGTATGTCTGATTCTTTGTTTGATATTTATCAGAATGAGGAATCTGCAAAAGAGTTGTGGGATTCTCTTGAATCCAAGTACATGGCAAAGGATGCTTCGAGTAAGAAGTTTCTTGTAAGTAATTTCAATAATTACAAGATGGTCGATTCAAGGCCTGTCATGGAACAATTCAATGAACTCCTTAGAATCCTTGGACAATTTACCTGACATGGGTTTGAAGATGGATGAGTCAATATCTGTTTCAAGTGTGATTGACAAGTTGCCTCCCTCCTAGAAGTATTTCAAACACACCTTGAAACATGGTAAAGACGATCTGTCTTTGGTTCAACTTGGTAGTCACTTGCGCATAGAGGAATCTCTTAGGGCGCAAGAGAATGACAAAGGCAAAGGAAAGGAAGTTGTTGGACCCTCAGTGAATATGATTGATGAGGGTGGAAATAATAAAAACAAAGGAAAGAAACGTAGTTTCAAAGACAATGGTTCTGGTCCCAACAAGAAGCCTAAATTGGCTTGTTGGAAGTGTGGCAAAACTGGTCACTTTAAGAAGGATTGTCGTGTTAAAAACAAAAAGGATAGCGCAAGCACCAGTGGTTCGGGAAAGGGGTATAAGGACTGAACGGTATAAACCGAGATACGAATATGGGCTTGCTCGAACTGGGCCTAATTGGATTGGGCCGCGAATATTATCTAATAACCAAGTATCAGGGCCGAGTAAGGTCTTCCTCGTATGTCAAGGAACATTTACCTCGGCCTTATGACATCATGTTTGGGCCGTCATGTCGCAAGTGATAAGGAGAGAAAAGTTCTTACCTCGGCATATCCTCAAGTGACGAGGAAACAAAATCATTCACCCCGGCATATCTCCGTGTCGGCCAATCATCAAATGACGAGGAAGAAGAATCATCTACCTCGGCCTACTTCCTAGGGCTGAGGTAAAACATTTATGTTCCTCGGCGTTCCGGCTAGCAGTATACACAGTCCTTATCAAACAAGGATTCTACAATCATTATCCAATCAGGATTATGATCACCAACATCAATTCAAGTCAAACAATGACTTCTTAACAGATATAATTCTCTTAGAATTATATCTTATCTCTTTACAAGTTCACTTCAACATGGATTCTATCAATCCATCCCTATAAATACAAGCCCCATGGCTCATTATTTGGTACGTTACTTTTGACATTGGGGAAACTCTGTCAATTTGTTTTCTCATATACAAACCGTGAACTTACTCTCACGCCGGAGGGCCTTTAGCCGGATCCGCCCCGGCTTAGTTTACGTGTTTTCTCTTATTTTCAGGCCTTGCAGTCACCGGAGCAATCATCGCTTGGATTTGGGCTGTTTTGACGATTTTGGCATCATCAATTGATTCCATTGCCGGGAAATCGATTCAAACACCCATTGTTTGGCCTGGAAAAGTCGCCTGAAGCCTGTTTTCGGCCGGAAATTTTCTAGTTTGAACGAGAATTTCTTATTCCGTTTGGGCTCTGTTCTTGTTGCCGCCGGATTCTGTAAAAATTCGGCCGGGATCTGCCATTCGCGTCTAAAGTGAATTGTTTGGCCTGAATTTTTTTTGTTGGAAAAATCGCAACCGGCTGTTTGTTTTTGGTCAAAATTTGCCCTAATTTTGGGCAGAAATTTGGATCTATTGGAAATCGTGATTTTGGAAAATTTGCACTTGATAATTTGCTGCTGACTTACAATGGATGGACAATTTGCAAGTGTAACTGCTGAGGAGGATCAAACCCAAGTGAACGGGGCGAACACTGGAGCGAGGAGGCTGCCTCCTCCTCCTCCTCTACCTCGGCCGAGATGCCCTCCTCCCTCTCCGCTGACCCTTCGTTCCAAGGGTCGGGTGAATGTCGAGGAGAAGGTCTTTGGGCTTCCTCGTCTACTCGTGCCGTGGAAAGCAAGTAGGAAGGAAGAAAAAACAAAGAATGCCGGCCGGTCAAACGGGAGGAAGTCAACCCGTTGTGACGCTCTTTGTTACATAGGCAAATGGAGACTTTACAAAGAATGTATGAAACACAGTGCTCTCTCGCAATTGGACCCGCATCATTCCATGGCTCCATTCATTATGCCATCTACGGGGCAACCCCGGTAAGTGGAACAAGGTGAGCAACAACCTCCTCCCCTCAAGGCCAGGGGACCTACCAAGGCAAGCCCCGGGATTCTCCTCATCCTCGGCACAACAAGCGAAGGCTCCGGTGGTCGACACGAGAAGCCACTTAACTCCTAGGGAAGAGGAAGTAAATTCCGGGGACCTAAGAACGAGACTTAGCACGAGCAGGCGCGCTGTCCCTGCTCGTCTCGTCGTGGCCCCTCGGCGTCCCAGCATCACCGCGAGCTCGTCGGCGGATTCTCCTCGTCCTCGGCATAGAGAGTTTGCTAGGCGAGGACCCCGGGCCGTACGGGATGATACTTGGTGGCAGACACAGGAATTAAAGCGTGATAAGGCTCCTTCCAAGCAGGACGGCCGCGGAGCATACGACGCGGAGCACAGTAGGGTGAATGATCGCCCCAGGACAAATCCGTCGAAGCTCCCAATGAAGCACCCGCTCAGCCGAGTGACAAGGAGTGGAAACCAAGCGATAGGGAGGCTGTTGAAGCGAAGACTGGATGACATGGAGAGGGGAAAGAAGTTCAATGACGATGATTATGGTAGGGCAACACGTCCATTCTCTTTGAGAATAAGCTCATGACTCCACCTTAATCCCCACCTCAAGCTCCCTAATTTTGAAAAATACAATGGCACTCCGATGCAAAAGACCACGTGCAAAGTTTTGAACAAACTATGAATCTCCTCGCTTCTTGATGACACCTTTCTGTAAAGCTTTCGCGAGCACCTTCTCAGGAATGACCTTGACTGGTTAGTGAGCTTAAAAGAGGTAGCATCGATTCTTTGGAGAGGCATGAGGAGAATGTTCTTGGACCACTTTGCTACCGCCGGTAAGAGGAAGATAAGGGCGGCCGACTTGGCCAACATTGAGCGAGGAAAGGGAGAGACCCCTCGGCTATTATAATCGGTTAGAAAAATGGCGGACCCGGAGTTGAAGAGAGCCTCAGCGATAGAGAAGTCATCGTTTGTTTCAACTCGGCCTAAAATTTGGTCCCCTCGTTTATGAACTCTCGGCGGGGAACCTCAAACAAAGTCCGAACTATCTGAGGTAGCTTATGCCATTTCCATGGTGAGGACAAAACAAAGAAAAGGGGAGGCGACAAGACGAGACGAAGCGGAGCGACAGGCACTCGCCGAGAATGATAATGGAAACGGCGAGGGTTCCCGAAGGGAAAAATAAAACAAGGAGCACGGAGAAGCTTAGAATTTACTCCTCTTACTAAACCCGTCTACGAAATCATGCGGCTGGTCAACCTTCCTCCACCTCAACCCGAATGGCCAGACAAGCCAAAATTCCTCGTAACATGAATAAATTTGTGATTTTCACAAAGACAACTGGCACACTTGTGATGGTTGTTGGGCCCTCAAGAAAATAATCCAAAAATGGGTCGACGAGGGAAAGTTAGATCGTTATGTCATGAAAAAGATAACAAGAGGAAGCGGAAGGAAGAGGAAAGTGAAGATGACGACAAAAGCGAGGATGAAGACCGCGGGCCTCCTAGGAGCCAAGTTGCATGTGATACGGGAAGAGGTAACTTCTACCGAGAAAACTAAGGGACCGGATCCACGAGCGAGCAAAGTATACCATGTTCTGCTTGGATCCATAAAGCGAGAAGAGGTCATTAGTTTCTCTCCTAATGAGTTAGGCTGGAAGCCGAGCGGCTCGTGAACAACCACTTGGTGATAAAGGGCCGAATAGACAATGTTGAATCAGAAAGACTTCTCGTTGACACGGGGGCCTCCGTGACATTTTATATTATTGACCTTCCAACGAGATGGGCTTGAAAGACACCATGTTGGAACCCTACCATGGAAGGCTAGAAGGATTCACCAATCACGAGGTGGGAGCGAGGAGGCTGTGGAGCTAGAACTTGAAGTCGGTGATCATCCCTTCCTAGCCAAAGCCACGGATCAATTTCGTAGTCATGGATTTGACTAGTGATTACCATGCGATCATAGGCATTCCAAGTCAAGCCAAACTTGGGATGGTGGCCTCACTTCCCCACGACGAGTTAAATTCCCGCTCGGGCGGGGATTGGATGTGTGAGGGCCACCCCCAAAGACTTCTTGGAACATGTCGTGAAGAGCGAAAAGAAATCAAGAAGTGTGGAGATAGAAACCCCAGGAAAACATCAAGATCTCAAAGTCTCGAGAAAACTACGAAACTAGCTCGAGAATGAGCTATATTCGTGAGGTGCTTGCGAGAGGAGGACGAACCTATGGTCCAAGAAATTGTAGATGACGAAGGAATAGTCCTACTGTACTGAGGAAGATCACATGGTCCAAGAAATTGCAGATGACCTAGGCGTAGTTCGGCCGTATCGAGAGGAAGACCTGTTCTCTTCAACGGCGAACTCGGGGCCGACCACGGCCTAGGGAAGGTCAATCTCCCGATGTTGATAAACTTATGGAGGAAGAGGGCCTCAGCGTGAATGACAATGAAAGGAGAAGAATTAGAGAAATCATTATCGAGTCTCAGAATTAGTGACGGTCTGAAATGAAGCACTGTAGATGAGCTGGAAGAGGTAGTCATCAATCCACGACTATCTGAACAAAAAATCAAGCTCGGGGGCCAATTATCTCTAGAAGAGAAAGAAAAATCATCTCCCTTTTGAAAAAGCAGTCTTGACGTCTTTGCTTGGAGAGTCGAAGATATGAGGGATCGATGAAGAAGTAGCCCTCCACACTTTGGAAGTTGATCCTTTGGCAAAGACTATCTCCCGAGACGAGGAGAAATTTTGCGAGGGACGAGGAGGAAGCTATAAAAGAAGAGGTGCGAGGAAATTACTTAGCGCAGGAATAATTCGTGAAGTCAAGTACCCGTTTGGTTGGCAAACGTAGTTATGGTGAAAAAGCAAAATGGGAAATGGCGTATGTGCATGGACTTTGCTTGATCTAAACAAAGCTTGCCCAAGGACGGCTATCCTCTCCCTAGAATTGACAAGTTGGTTGATTCCATTCTTTGGACATCAAACTCTCGGCTTCTTAGATGCCTATTCGAGGCTATCATCGAGATAAAAATGGCGGAAGAGGACATTGAGAAGACGGCCTTCCAAACGCACAGGGAAATTATTGTTACATCATGATGCCTTTTGGGCTCGAACGCGGGTGCTACTTACAGCGGATGGTGAATCGAGTTTTTGCAAGCCGAATAGGTCGAAAGCATGGAAGCTTATATTGATGACATGGTCATAAAGACCAAGGAAGGCGGCACGTTCCCGACACGGAAGAGACAATTCACAACCTCAGAGCTAATAACATGAAGCTAAATCAGCAAGTGCGTGTTTGGAGTGCTTATTGGAAAGTTCCTAGGCTTCGTGGTATCTCGAAAGGGGATTGAAGCAAACCAGAAAAAATAAAGGCGCTCGTTGACATGAAGGAACCTACCACCATCAAGGAGGTTGAAAGGCTTAATGGAAGAATCGCGGCCCTTGGAAGATTCATCACCAAATCCATTGAAAAGTGTTGCCTTTCTTCAAGGTATTGAAGGGTACGAAGAGCTTCTCCTGGACTCTGAATGCTCAGAAGCATTCCTCAGGTTGAAGGAGTACTTGGGTTCCCCTCCACTTGCTTAGCGATCCAGACTAGGTGAGATCTTTGTACGTCTTCCTATTGCCATTTGATCATCTTTGTCGCATTTGTCCTAGTTCGAAATGATGAAGGAATTCAAAAGCTTGTCTACTATGTCTCTAAGAGCCTTTGTCAGACGTGGAAAGCGAGATACTTCAATGTGGAGAAGATAGCGTACGCGCTAGTCGTTGCATCGAGGAAACTACGTGCCTATTTTACGCACGTCCTATCACCGTGTACACTGAAATGAGCAGATTGAAGAAGATACTACATAAGTTGGACGGCTCAGGGCGTCTCCTTAATTGGTCCATCGCTCTCCTGAGTTTGATATCACTTACCAACCAAGGAAGACCCTCATGGCGCGGCCTTTGGTTGACTTCATGGTTGAGGCGCCTTGCTATGGGTGAGCATCTCCCCACCTCTCGCAAACGCGCCGAGAGGATAAAGACTCTCCCATTGAACTCCCGTCCAATGTTGGATCACGTATACGGACGGATCGGCCACAAAGGAAAGAAGCGGAGGCTGGAATTGTACTAGCAAGCCCGGAAGGAGAATATACTACGCGAAGACGCCATCCGTTTCAAGTTCCCTGCCTCCAAATAATCAAGCGGAATATGAAGCTCTAATATTTGGCATTGAATTAGCCTCCTTCATGGAGCGACTAAGGTGGCGGCCTTCTGCGACTCCCAACTCGTTGTCAAACAAGTAAAGGGAGAGTATAATGCTCCAAGACCCCACCCTTGCCAAGTATAGAGACACTGGTCCTAGATATGACGAAGAAGATGGAATTTTCGAGCTCGAAACAAATTGGCGGGGAAGATAACCCAGTCGCGAGACGTTCTTTCCAAAGCGGCAACCGTGGATGTGTCTAAGACCGATCCATATGTAGTTTATGCCGAAAGAACACTAACGTACGAAAGACTACAAGTCATGCTCTTAGATGGAGAGGATAGATGCTTTGGATCGATGACTACATTGAATACATTGAGAAGGAGAAACTCCACGAAGATGAAGCTCAAGCTAAACTCATCGAAAAGAGGTCTCCAAGGTTCGTGGTTATAAGCGGAGTCCTCTAGAAGATCTTTCACGAAGCCCCTGCTAAGGTGTGTCTATCCCGAGGAAATTCGAGAACCTCTTGGCGAGAAGTACATGAAGGCGTTTGTGGCGGGCACCGGGGGCGAGGCCTTAGGCGACAAGATCATATCGCTAGGTTACTGCGCGAAACCTAAGGGAAGACGCACACGCCTATGTTAGAAAATGTGACAAGTGCAAGAGATTCTACGACATTCCTAGACTAGAGCGGTTGAGCAAACACTTGTAATACCTACGTGGCCGTTTGATATGTGGGGGATCGACATCATCGGACCACTTCCCTCCCGCCAGTGGTAATTGCGAGTACGTGATAGTGGCTGTTGATTACTTCTCCAAGTGGATAGAAGCGAAGGCGTTAGCAGATAACGGAAGAGAACGCGATTAATTTTGTCCATGATAACATACGGGTGCAAATCGGCCTTCCACATACTGAATTGTCTCGATCACGGATGCAATTCTCCACGGCATTCACTCTGAGTTGGGAAGGGTAAAAGTCCGCCATGCAAAATCTTCGGTTAGCGGACCACGAGGCAATGGCCAAGCGAAGCGGCAAACAAGCGGGTCCTAACCGCCACTTACCAAGAACCTTGAGGGCCGCGAGGGTAGATGGTTGGACGAACTTCCCTAGCACTTATGGGGCACATTCGCACAACCACCCGGGGCCAATAGGGGAAACCCCATTCGCACTAACCTTCGGTTACGAGGCTATGGCACCGGCGAGAGATGGCCATCCCTGCGCGAGAAATTCCCGTTATGATGAAGCAAGTCAACAAGGTTGATAGGCTCTTGGACTGGACACGATAGATGAGAAACGACTAGGCTGCACGAGATGAGGATGGTGAATTACAAGCAAAAAACCAAGGCACATCACGATAAGGAGGTCATCGGAAGAGTATTCCAAGTAGGTGATTGGGTACTTAGAAAAATTGAAGCTCACGGTCGGAAGGCGAACGTAACAAGCTCTCCCAATTGGGAAGGTCCTTATATCATCACTCAAGTCATTCGAGAAGGGACCTACAGATTGAAGACCAAGGAGGGGAAGGACCTCAAGCATCCACTGGCACTCAAACTGACCTTAGAAAATATTATCACTAGTCTAGTTTATTTTACGGTAGATTAGTTTCTTATTTCTGTCTTTTATTTTTTGATTAGTTGATAGGATTGCGGTTCGATGTAATCGCATTTCGGTTTACGAAAGCGGTTTCTTCCAAAGACGCAAAGCAACTATCAACTCTTCAATACGTACACCGAGGAGACGAGGACTTTATCCCGACTCTTCTAAACACATCCCTGTCGAAGGTCCACCTTGATTCGGGATACAAGCGCAGACAAGTGGTCCTCCGCTTTGATGGCTTACAACACATCCTCATCGAGGCCCACTGGGGATACCAAGCACCACTGGGGTCCTCTCGCCTCGACGGATTACTAACACATCCCCGCCAAGGGCCCACTCTGATTCAGATACCAATGCCCAAGACCAAGTGGTCCTCTCTCGATTGCTTACAACACATCACGTCGAGGCCCACTGATCTAAAGATTACCAGCGGCAAGACCCGGGTCCTCCTCGACGATGGCCATAACACATCCTGTCGAGTCCACCTTGATTCAGATACTACGCCCAAGACCAAGTGGTCCTCTCGCTTGACGGCTTAGCAAGACATCCCCGTCAAGGGTCCACCTTGATTCAGATTACAGCCAAGACCAAGAGTCCTCGTCGCCGAATGACTTACCACATATCCTATCAAGGGTCCACCTTGATTCGGGATTACAAACATTACAAACATAACGGCCAAGACCGAAGATTTTCCCTCGGCACGACGGCTTAACAAAACGTCCTACCAAGGGTCCGCCTTGATTCAGGATTACAACACATTTAAAGCCAAGGAAACCTTCCTCGGCCTAAATAACTTAAGGATATAGTTAAAGCCGAGGAGTCCTTCCTCGGCCTAACCACTTGTTCAACAATTAGGGAGCAAGGAACCCTCCTTGGATCCCATCTTCTCAAGTCTAGTGCCCTTGCCTAGCATACAAAAATATAAGCAAGTCATTGAAATAACACGAATCATAACAAAGGGATTTTTCATTGATATTCAAAGAAAATTACAAACCCTACCATCTATTACACAAGTAAAAATGGGAAAACTATCCTAAGACTGCTGCCCGTCGTCAAAAGGCTTTTCGAGCCAGTCTTCTGTGATAGCGCCAGGGGGAGGAAGATCGGTTTGATCAGTTCGCGAGTTAGTCCCCTCGCCCTCCCTTCCCACCTCGGCTTCCTCGGCCTCAGGCTCCTCCTCGTCTTGGATCGCTTCCACCAAGGCCTTAAGATTGCCGGGAACAATGGAGGCCGGCTTCCACACTTCCCTGCAGGCCCTAGCATCCTTATCGGCCATTATTTCCAAGTTGCTCTCAGAAAAGGGAACCAGGTGATGGAGAGCCCTAACCTCCTCGCTATACTGATCCCGGCAGATCAACATGGCTACTTTGTTGATATCTAAGCCGGTGGAGGGTCGGCCCGGGATGCTCGAGCAAGGTGTAGGTAACCAGATCCTCGAACATGGTGGCCGTTTGGTCATTCACGGCATCTTGGAAGGCCGAGCCGGGTGAGCGTGGCATCCCTTAAAGGCCTGGCTTTCTTTAAAACGGTATGACCTCCTCTTCCACTAACGAGGAAGAGTAGCCTCGAAACCTCGACATTTGGCTTCGGCTTCCTCGGCCCTAGTTTGGACCTCGGCCTTAGCCTGCTTTGCCTCTTCCACCTCGGCATTTTCCAGCCGGAGTTGTTCCTCGGCTTTATCTCTGGCGTCCTTGGCACGAGCACGAGCTTCCTCGGCTCTCTTTACTTCGGCCTCAGCCTTGGCTGTGCGGCTTCAAGCTCGGCCTCTTTGGCCTTCAAGAGTTCGGCCAGTTAGCCGCCTTGGCTTCGCTCGTCTTTTGAGCGGCTTTGGCACGGCCACCCGCCTTCTCTTGGGCCTTGGCCAAGACATCCTCGTAAGGCGCAATGCTAGCTTCGCAAGGAAAATTCGTGTTATGACCGTGGGTAATCACATGTAAAAACAATAAAGTCGAAAGAAGCGAGATCACTACCTCGGCCAAACATGAGTCCTTTGCGGCAGAGCAAATGATCCTGCTCGCCTTCCGCTTTACCGGGGGTGTCGTACACGTCCTCGTCCAAGGCCACTTTGAATGGGAGCTCGGCCTAACTTCATCATGTAACTCTTCTGTCTAGCGCGGGAAGGCCCTGAACGAGGGACGTTTTCCACCGTGAAATGAGCAAGCTTCTGCTGCGTCGGCCCCGAGTCTTGGCGGTTTGGATGGTCGAGGAGGAGCGGCCTCGGGATTGGAAGCCTCCCAACATTTGCTTTCTTGGGTGCGGGCTCCTCGGCGCTAGCCCCGCCAGAGCTCTGCTTGGAGCCGGAATGCCGAGGTACGAGGTTGGTCACCTCGGTTTCCACTTCCTCGGCATCAACGTGGAGGCTATGCCTCTACGGTTGATGGGTTGGTTTGTTCCTCGGTCGCCGCTTCCTCGGCATTTACCTCCCGTAGTTTAAGGGAAGGGGTTGGTCACCTGAACATTAAGCACCAAGTTACGGGCATTGGCTTCTTCCCTCCTCTCCGCTGGCAGACTTCTTGCTTAATTTCCTCTTCCTCTTTATCGGCTCCCGGGGACTAAGTCTATCCACGGCAAAGGTTGCTTCCTCCTAATGCATTAAATCGTAAGGATAAGGGAAGAAATGGTTAAGTACGAGCGAAGAAGGAACATCCAAAAATAACTAAGTACAAGAGTTAAATATTTACATCCAACTATGTCTGTCTCATCCAGACACCTTTGGTCCCGGACGTTCGGTCTTGTACCTAGTGCAATCCTCGCGAAATACCGGGTAGGGTGAACTGTCCCGTCATTAAAGCGTCTCCCCTCTTTACGGTGACAAGGGGAGATACCCCATCCTTCTTCCCGGCATCAGACCCGCTTTGAATATAATAATGGTCGAAAGATTCTACCACCGACCAATCAAGGACCCCCACCTCGGCAAATTCTTCTAAGCGTTTGATTAAAGCACAGGTCCATTCATATTGTTGGACGGGAAAGGACGAAGTTGGATCCTTACAAGGAGATTGGAACTCCCGTCCTTGGCGGCTCTCAACCACTTATGACATGGTTATCCCGGCCCTGCAACTTTGCTAGACATAGGGAGGAGCGGCTTCGGTTTTGGATGCACTCCTAATGACGAGGAGCCAACTTTCCTTGACATATTGAACATTGTAGAAATGTCGAAAAGCTCCCATGGTCGGCTCATACCCTAAGCTACGGCAGAGAACAATGAAGGCGACGAGAACCGGGCACCATTAGCTCCTAGCATGGTGGCGCCGCCTCACATCGTCCAAATTCACGAGATGAAGGGATCCAAGCGAGGAAGACGAAGTCCCCTGTTAAAAGCTTGTTTGAAGTAAAAATGGACATAGTCTTGGTTATAATAAAAGTCTTCCTCCTCCCTCTTCGTCTTAAGCTCCATACGGCCCATATAAGTTAGCCCGTACTCGCCTTTGTTTACCCCGTATTTGGAGTACGGCTTTTTCCAACATGGGATCCCAGACTCTTGGGGTCCTCTCTTGTCGCTTCCTAATCCTAGGCCTCCTTTTCCTCGGCCTCCTCTTCTTCGGGCCAGCGGCCATCGGCTTGTGCATCTTCCATGAAAGCGTCAACTATTTGGCCGAGTAGAACGAGGGAGAACTCCTTCTCTTCCCGTCATATTCTGCATAAAGACGAGGAGACAAAGTTAGTAACCTCGTCGATAGGCCGATTTAGGGACGGGGAAGGGAGATTCCCTCCCTCGTCATTTCATAAGGCCGAGGAGGGAGCCGTACCTCTGCGCTCACGCATTTCGCGATCGGAGGCCGGGTAGAACAGTTCGATGTGCTCCATCATCTCACTCTATCCTCAAAAACTATAATGTCAGGTGAACCGGACTCAATCCTATCTATTCTTGTGGAATCGGGGTATTGGAGGAATAGACGAGTTCGACCATAACCTCTCAACTGCTTGCCTACATCATCCAGGGTGAGCATCAACCATGGACCTCTCTCTACGATAGACCCTCGGATTGCAGTTATGATATCCATAATCTGAATCGGGGAGAATGGTCCCAAGAACGAGCCATTTCTAAGGGGAATCAAAATGAAAGGGAGTTCATTCAATATTCAAGAAAGTTCATACAAAATACAAAGAAAATCAAAGACTTGAAGTTTTGAGAATTCATGAAGAAAAGCTTCATTCTTTAACAATGGTGGTTCGCCTTTTCTTGGCATATTCAAAGATCCTTCCCAACAAACCCTAGAAAGCTGGAAATCAGAATCAAAATGCACAAAAGTGAAGAGATTTCATACCTGAGTTTGGAGAAATTGATGGAATCACAACAGGATGCTACTTCGTCGGAAAAACAAGCTCGTCGGAAACTGGGCTGAACAAGACTAAGATCGCCGGAATGTCGCCTGAACCTTGCTATTCTCTCTCAAATGCTTGGGGTCTGTAAAGGGTGAAATGAGAAGGGTTTTAGCTTTTATAACTCCTTAATCGGGTCAAACCCATGGGTAAAGCTAAACTCCGGGTCTGGTGCCCCAAGAATTAAATACAAAATGACGGTTTCGAGGCGTGACAAGACTGGGGGGCCCCAGAATGGCAACCGTCAGTTATACGAAGCGACGCCGAGGGCACGTGTCAAACCCGTTCGTATCCCATATGCCGAGGACGAGGTGACTTTCTACTCGTCCTAAGCCGAGCTAGAAAGTCGGGGGCCACTGAACGGTATAAACCGAGATACGAATATGGGCTTGCTCGAACTGGGCCTAATTGGATTGGGCCGCGAATATTATCTAATAACCAAGTATCAGGGCCGAGTAAGGTCTTCCTCGTATGTCAAGGAACATTTACCTCGGCCTTATGACATCATGTTTGGGCCGTCATGTCGCAAGTGATAAGGAGAGAAAAGTTCTTACCTCGGCATTTCATCATTGTGACGAGGAAACAAAATCATTCACCGTATCTCGTGTCGACCAATCATCAAATGACGAGGAAGAAGAATCATCTACCTCGGCCTATTTCTAGGCCGAGGTAAAACATTTATGTTCCTCGACGTTCGGCTAGCGATATCTGCGGTCCTTATCGAAGCAAGGATTCTACAATCATTATCCAATCAGGAGTTATGATCACCAACATCAATTCAAGTCAAACAATGACTTCTTAATGGATATAATTCTCTTAGGATTATATCTTATCTCTTTACAAGTTCACTTCAACATGGATTCTATCAATCCATCCCTATAAATACAAGCCCCATGGCTCATTATTTGGTACGTTACTTTTGACATTGGGGAAACTCTGTCAATTTGTTTTCTCATATACAAACCGTGAACTTACTCTCACGCCGGAGGGCGCTTTAGCCGGATCCGCCCGGCTTAGTTTACGTGTTTTCTCTTATTTTCGAGGCCTTGCAGTCACTTAGGAGCAATCATCGCTTGGATTTGGGGTACATTTTGACGATTTTGGCATCATCGAGGACCATTCTCGAGACCCGAGGTCGAATTTAGTACATAGTTGGAGCAGATTTATTAAAAATTTCGTTTCACTAATTTAGAAGCATTTTATGTGCAGGATGATGCTATTGCGTGGTGGATTGATTCCGGTGCCACAACTCATGTTTGTAAAGATCGTTGTTGGTTTAAGACATATGAACCAATGGAAGACGGATCTGTTCTCTACATGGGTGATGACCATTCCGCTCCTATTCAAGGAAAAGGAAGTGTGGTGTTGGAATTCAGTTCAGGAAAAACTATTTCTTTGTTTAATTTATTGTATGTACCAAAACTTCGTAAGAATTTAATTTCTGATCCTGTATTGAACAAGTGTGGATACAAACAAGTGTATGAATCCGATAAGTATATCTTATCGAAGTCTGGTGTATTTGTAGGATTTGGTTATTATAATAATGGGATGTTTATGTTGAATTTGAATAAAATTCCTGTTGATTCTAGTTCTGTTTATATGACTTCTTCTATTGTAATCAATTCCTCATTATGGCATGCTCGGTTAGGACATGTGCACTATAAAAGAATGCTTGAAATGTCCAAAGATGGTTTGATTCCTGCTATTGATAAAAATACGGGAAAATGTAATACTTGCATGTTGACAAAAATCACTAGAAAACCATTTAAAAGTATTACAAGGAAATCTGTAAAACTTGAATTAATACATAGTGATTTTCATGCAACTCCATCTTTAGGCAATAAAAAGTATATTGTCACTTTTATAGATGATGATTCTAGGTTTTGCTATATTTATTTGCTGCATGCTAAAGATGAAGCCCTAGATAAATTTAAAATTTATAAAACAGAAGTTGAACTTCAACAAAATGGCTTGATTAAAACCTTACGTACGGATAGAGGTGGTAAATATTATGATCCTAAATATTTCCAAACCGTAGGGATAATTCATGAAACTACGGCTCCTTATGTACCACAACAGAATGGTGTGGCTGAAAGGAAAAATAGAACTCTTGAAGAAATGGTTAATGCCATGTTATCTTACTCGGGCTTGAGTGACGGATTTTGGGGAGAAGCCATGTTAACGGCTTGTCATTTATTGAATAGAGTTCCTAATAAAAGGAACAAAATTACCCCATATGAGCTTTGGTATAAGAAACGACCCAACTTGACATTTTTGCGAGTTTGGGGGTGTAGGGCCGTGGTTAGACTTCCGGACTCTAAAAGGAAAAAATTGGGAGAAAAAGGTATTGACTGCATCTTTGTTGGATATGCTGAGCATTCCAAGGCATATATGTTTTATGTTATAGAACCTAATGATTTCATTTCTATTAACACAATTATAGAATCGAGAGATGCAATCTTTGATGAGAATCGTTTCTCTTCAATACCTAGACCAAAGGATATTATACCAATTTCGGCTGAATCTCAAATAAATGATCATTCAATTGAGGTACCAAGTGAGACACCCGAACCTCGTAAAAGTAAAATAGCAAGAAAAGCTAAATCATATGGTTCTGATTTTCAACTATATTTAGTTATGGGATCAAGAGATCAAATTGAATCTCAATACTCTTACTGTTATAGTATAGAGGAGGATCCAAGAACCTATGATGAAGCAATAAAATCTCGAGATGCTGGTTTTTGGAAAGAAGCAATTGATGATGAGATTAGTTCTATTATGGAAAATAATACATGTGTCTTGTCTGATTTACCACCAGGCTGTAAACCTTTAGGGTGCAAATGGATCTTCAAAAGAAGATGAAAGTCGATGGAACAATTGACAAGTATAAAGCTCGATTGGTAATCCAAGGCTATAGACAAAAGGAAGGGATCGATTACTTCGATACCTATGTACCAGTTGCTCGTATCACTACTATTAGATTACTGATAGCTTTGGCAGCTATTCAGAATCTATTGATCCATCAAATGGATGTCAAAACAACATTTTTAAATGGTGATTTGGAAGAAGAAGTGTATATGAAACAACCTCAAGGATTTGTTATGCCAGGTAATGAGCATAAGGTATGCAAGTTAATTAAGTCATTGTATGGGCTGAAGCAAGAACCTAAACAATGGCATCAAAAATTTGATGAGGTTGTTTTGTCGAATGGTTTTGTATTAAATCAGTCAGACAAATGTGTATATAGCAGATTTGATGAAACCGGCAAAGGTGTAATCATCTGCCTATATGTAGATGACATGTTAATTTTTGGCACATACCAAAATGTAGTTGATAAAACTAAGAAGTTTTTGTCATCAAAGTTCTCTATGAAGGACATGGGAGAAGCCGATGTAATTCTTGGTATAAAGATTAAACAGATGAACAAGGGAATTGCAATTACACAATCTCATTATATTGAGAAAATTCTCAAAAGGTTTAATTGTGATGATTGTTCTAAAGTTAGTACTCCACGTGGATCCAATTTGAAAAACTTGTGTCAAACATTTGGTAAACTGTATCACGGCTCGAATACTCAAAAGCCATTGGCAGTTTGATGTATGCTATGACCGGCACTCGACCTGATATTGCTTATGCAGTTGGAAGATTGAGCAAGTTCACTAGTAATCCTAGTAGACAGCATTGGCATGCTATAACAAGGGCGTTCAAGTACTTAAAAGGCACTATGGACTATGGTTTGTGTTATTAAGGACATCCTTCTATATTAGAAGGTTACACAGATGCCAGTTGGATCAACCAAGAAGATTCATCTTCTACTAGTGGTTGGGTGTTCTTGCTTGGAGGAGGTGTCATTTCTTGGGCTTCCAAAAAGCAGACATGTATTACCAGCGTCACATAATTCGGCACGCGGTCCGATTCGCGACACGAATTCGCATACGGAATTCGCTACCCCCGAGTGAATGCGATTCGCTTAGGTATTTTCGTTAAGAATTCGATTCATAATTCGCTTCATGGATTTGAGTTCAGTGGATTTCTTTTTATTTTTTTATTTGATAAAGTAACATAATATTTTTTGTAATATAAGCACATATTTTATATGAATTAAAACATTTAAACTTATATGCCAATTGAAATTTTAATAAGAACAATGAATTATTTTTATTATGAGTTAACTTTTAATTTTATAGATGATTGAATTAATGAAATTAGTTATGTATTGACAATTAATAATGTTATAGTATATACACATATTATGATTAGTAAGTATTATTAACTTCAAAATATAAAAGTCTATAATGTACATCAAATATATTAGTAGAATAATATTTTTACTATGTTTTAGAAAGTAATTTTTCTAGTTATAGATTTATGATATTTTATTATTTCCTAAAATCGAATGGGAAATAAATTATTTTTCAGAAAACCAAATAAATAATTTATAAGGTTATGTAAATAAAGAGTGATGATATTCACACCATTCTCTTATGAGTACAGTCCCCTATTAATAAGTACATCTCATTTTACATTTGTTATTAAATAGTACACCCTAATTCTTCATTTTACTCTTATTAAATACGCCCCATCTTTCCCCCTTCCGGCCTCTTCGTCTCCTCCTCCTTATCCCTCCATCTTCTCCGCCCCTACTCTGCATCTTGTCTCTGTCTCCTCTTCTTTCTCGCTTCTCACTTTCTCGGTTCTCACAGCATCTTTTCTTTTCCCTCCCCACCCACAACAAACCCTCTCAACTCAGTCCAAACCCTAACCCTAATTCCTCGCCGCCGCCTCCTCCTTCTCCTCCTCCGATCTGCAAAACAAACGGAGAAATAAGGTATGTTTTTAATCTTCTCCCATTTTTCTTATTCAAGCGAATCTGGGGTTTTTTTTTTCAAATTTGGAAGAACATTGAAAATCGAATTTCATAACTTTTGGGAGCGAACTTAGTCGCGAATTTGGGCATTTTGATTCGGAATCGAATTACGATTCGATCCGATCGAATGAATTCGGAATTCGACCTCGTTATGGGCGAATTCTGTGACCCTGTATATTACACATTCTACAATGGAATCTGAGTTTGTAGCATTGGCTGCTGCTGGAAAAGAAGCAGAGTGGCTTCGAAACTTGATATATGAGATTCCATTATGGCCAAAACCGATATCACCAATATCTATCCATTGTGATAGTGCAGCTACGTTGGCTAGGGCTTATAGTCAGATGTATAATGGCAAGTCTAGACACTTAGGTGTCAGACATAGTATGATTCGTGAATTGATCATGAATGGTGTGATTTCAGTTGAGTTTGTTCGGTCTCAACAAAATTTGGCTGACCACTTGACGAAGGGGTTAGCTAGAGACTTGGTAAATAAGTCAGCAATAGGGATGGGATTAAAGTCCATTTAATCCTCTAATTGTGAGATACCCAATTCCCTTCTAATGCAACGTTAGAAGCTTGAATTCAATGTGGAAAGCTCACAGTTGGAGATTGGAACACATATTGTTATCTTTCCCAAGGTATGTGTTCAGACCTGCAAGTAATGGTTAGGTTGAAGAATATCTTCTTAATGGTTCCTTTGAAAAATTGCAAATGCAGGTGCAAGATTAAAGGAACTACCTATGTGGACATGAAGTTTTGCCGCTTCAAGAAGCTAGGACTTGGCTTCCTATATGTTCACTATTGGATATGGACACATGGCTTGTAATAGTGTCAAGATTAAACAATAGAGAATTGTTCGAAACTTATGTGTATAGTATCTTCAGGTATTCATATGAGTTGACGGGTTCAATCGTTGGGACACCCCGATTCTCGAGTATTTGAAATGTGTATTATACTAAGATGAAAATTCAATCGCAAGACATTTTCATTTATGCATTCGTTTGTTTCGTTATTTATAAGATTAGTAAATCAAAGGATTACACTAAAATGGAGGGGATTTGTTGGTGATTTTAGTGTCATCAGCTATTTTATTGTAATGGTGATTTACTAGAGATCAATGTGATTCGTATTAAGACTCGGATACGAGTAAGGGAAAGTGTGGAGTACACACTCGTTTGAGATAATACGAAATCGACCACGATAAAGAAGTAAATGTTAAAGGGTAGCACATTTGACTTGTGCTCGGCGAGCAGAGCCTTGACTCGCCCGAGCATATCATAGCAAATTGTCAAAGTTTCTGGACATCCTTGCTCGGCCGAGGCATATGCCTTGCTCGGCCGAGCAGTATGATTGACACGGCCGTGCAGTTCAAATGACACGGTCGAGCAGCTGGGCAAAGAGTCTTTGGACAACTTTGCTCGGCCGAGCAAGTCACATGACTCGGCCGAGCAGTTCCTGAACAGGTGTTATTTCAAACTGAAAAGACACATTGGTTGGCTAAAATCATGACTGTTAATTAAACCCTTTAACTGATACCTTTCCATATGTTTAAATACAGAGTTTGATCTCTTTTGTATTACACACAAGATACAATACAACAACGAAAACACAAAACAATTCTCAAGTTTAGATTTGTCTTCTTTGCCTAGAAACAAATTGTGTTATTGTCTTATCCCAATAGAGATTTCGTGTAACCCAGGCAATAAGGGTCGAAATACTTTATTCGGAAAGTGAATTATACACGATTCAATCATATATCCAGCCTTATTATCAACATCGAGACCCTATATCCCCAACAATCTACACCTATACTCCCTCCGTCCCACTATACTAGACACCCTTGGGGTGGGCACGAGAACTAAGAAGAAACAATTATATAAAGAAAATGTGTGGTAGAAAATGAAGAGAGAGAATGAGTGGGGTAAATAGTGGTGTTGGTTGAATAAATTGAGTGGTGGAAAATGAAGAGAGAGAATTAGTGGTGGGGTCCATCTAATATAAAAATATAAAAACTAGGTTATTTTTGGAAGGTGTCAAGTATAGTGGGACGGCCCAAAATGGAAAGAAGTGTCAAGTATAGTGGGACGGAGGGAGTATATAAGTACATGTATGGATGCATTGTCAATATGGTAAATTTGAAGTACCCTTTTATCACAACTATAAACACATAGTAAAGGGCAGGCAAGCAGAGGAAATGACGGTCCTTAAAAATTCATATTTAGCCAGTAGGGACATATAAGCAATTGAGAAGCCAAGATGATGTACCAAAAAGATTCAACTAACCTTTTGAACAATCAACTCACATTGAGTCCCTTTGCCTGATGCTGGTGCCCCTGATATCATAACCTTTAAGGGATTATTTTGTGAACAGTATACCTTAAATCCCTGATACAAGAGAAGGAAGCAGTTTAGCTTTAATCGATTACTCCCTCTGTTCCAATTTAAGGTTCACCTTTGACTTTTGCACGCTTATTAAGAAAATCAATGCAAAATGGGTTCCCTGATACAAGAGAAGGAAGCAGTTTAGCTTTAATCAATTACTCCCTCTGTTCCAATTTAAGGTTCACCTTTGACTTTTGCACGCTTATTAAGAAAATCAATGCAAAATGGGTAAACAAATTCACGTGGATTGAGGACATGATTGTCCAAAATACTATTCATAATTCAAGTGGGTGAAAATTAGGTTAGCTAAGTAATGATTTTTTTGTAATTCTTGAAATCATCAAGGGAAAACTTGTCTAAAATACTGTTCATTATTTGCCGTTGTGGGAATAAAGCAATGGGTAAACCTTATTGTGGGATGTACCAAAAAGGGAAGTGTGAACCTTAAATTGAGACGGATGGAGTACATAATAGACAGGGATTCGGTTAAACATCAAATAGTCCAACTTTCCTCTTTGTGATGTTCGACACCAGATTTTCATTTTGTATATTGATGATGCAAATCAGATGACGTTTTGAGGTTACGCATCAAATACGCCATAAAGCAATACTTTATGCAACTAGTTACTTTGTTCGAATAGCTACTATTAAGGGTAATGATTTAGTTTTGGAATGTCAAGCCTTCTGGCTTAAGCTTAAAGATAAACTGACTACTTCAACATGGTATCAAACCTAACTACCGAGTCTTGGGTGGGAGTCAAATACCACCAGTATTTCATTTCCATAATATTATTGTAGCGAGCACTAAGACACCATTGTTGATTGGGGTCAAATCTAACAACTTAAGCTTTTACAGGAGCTGGGTACACAATCTAATCAATGTCATGAGGTGAAACAGGAACAATTTTCAAACAGAACAAAATTGTAGTTAAATTGCAAGAACAGGATTAGCAATTTTTCATATTGATTATTCACACGGGCATATTCACAAACACATGGAGTACTTAAGAAAGTGATAACGTGTGAACCCCAACAGGACCGTGGCTAACCTTAGCATTCGGGTTAAGCTTGATTTGGGTATTGAACCCAGAAACGTGTGCAGATGAAAGGCGGTGCTGCAGCTGCGATGAAGGAGATGAGACTGATAGAGAAGACGAAGAAGAAAGGGAAGGGGAGAGAGAGGAAGAACATAGTGGGGAGAGAGAGTGAGTGGAAGGGGTAAACTGAGAATTGAAGGAACTGGTTTTGCAGTTCATCATGATTGTTCAAGATGATGAAGCAGACAAGTTCTTGCCTTCTCTCTGTTAGAGAGGGAGAGGGAGAGGGAGAGAGAGAGAGAGGAGCCTGGCCAGTGGCCAGTGTTAACTGATTAACTGTCACCACAGATTCTCGAGGAAATAATTATACGAGGTTCATTAACTCCATAAAATAAAAATAAAAGTTCAAATCAAAATCCAAAACCTATTTATCTATTTATAAGATATAAAAAAAATTGTGATAGCCAATCAGCGATTGGAAGGGCACACAATCATATGTATAATGGTAAGTCGAGACACATTCGTCGAAAACATAATACCATTAGACAACTACTCTCAACTGGCACAATATCCATTGACTATGTTAAGTCAAAGGAAAATTTAGCGGATCCGTTAACCAAAGGGTTAAATAGAGAGTTAGTTGAAAGCTCGACGAGGGGAATGGGACTTAAGCCTCTGAAAAGTTAAACACAGCGGAAAACCCAATCTAGATGACTGGAGATCCCAGAAGCCCAGATTGATGGGACCTAACCTGTTAAAAGACTTGTAGCGTCGTTGTAGGGGAAACAACCCAAGTCCATTCCTATTAGTGACATCAGAAAGGACAAGGATAAGCCTATGGCTTTTAATGATTCTTACGCGTCGAAAATTCAGCGGGGTATACGGGTTACCTTTAAGAAATCACCTATGTGAGAGAGAAGTGGGGCGCTTCGAGGAGAATTGTTTGAGGCTCGATTCTTAGACCTACCACATTGAATCGGGCGTATGTTCGGGGCCGTGAATGAGCATGGCTATGAGAATTGAAAATAAGTTAGGACGATACTTGTGTCAAGCATATGATCGACTACACAAAAAGCATAACGATTCAAGGACATCGCGTCTATCGACTTGCGAGTAGAGTAAATATGCTTGTACGAGCGAAGATTCAATGGGCATTCCGCATCTATCGTATGCAAGTTTTCGAATCTGCCGAGACTTTATCACCATTTAGCATTATTCCTTCATGTGGGGGATTGTTGGAAAAAAAAGTGTGTTTTGTAGGAAATAATGATTTATTTTCTTAATGAGTTATTTGTTAAAATGACAAATTGATTGTGGGTTTGTGTTACACTCCGCTGAGGAGATAGAAATTGAATATTCATTTGTCGAAATGATTAAGGGATGAATGAGATAGAAAGGCTCGAAAGTGAGTGGGTTGGAATTGGTAAAATGTGGTTATCCCACATTGAAAAAAGATGGAAAAGTGGGCTAGTTTATATACTCTACACTTTTAGTAGGGAGTAAGATTAAGTAGCGTAGAGGCTCTCTCGCGCGGGTGCGCGGGGGAGTCTGAAATCATGTAGTCCGGATTTGCCTTCGGGCTCTAGAACTCATGTGCGGCGCGTCCTGCGGACACGAATGGAGCTCGAAATTGCTGTCAGCGCAAGCCCACTTTTGCCATTTTTTTTTATTTGAGCATGAGAATTCGAACAGTCTTTCTAGCGCATGCGAAATTTGAAAAGTCCAGTCCATTCATTTCAATTGGCAGTTTCATGGAAGTTGAAACACTTTGGCTTCTCAATTTAATTGGAAGATGAAACACTTGGGCTTCTCAATTTAATTGAGTCTCTTCGATTCTAAGGATTTGAGCAGTATAAAAAGGGAAGCACAAACCAGTTTGTAACACACGAAAAATCCATCAGTTCCTCACAAATCTCCTGTTTGTTGCATATTGATAAATCTGTTCCTTGGCCTCTTGCATCTGCATCTGTGGTGATACTGTCTAGGCTTATTCTCAATTCGCCGGAAGTACTATTGTGCAGTAACTGTTCCGGTCCGCTCCGTTTTATCCTGGGAGACAATCGTCCGATCAAACTCAAGCACAACTCGATGAGGGGGCGTAAATTGTCTTAAGGAGAGTGTTAAGGAGAGTGTGGTCTCACACGACTCGGGCAATTTCGAAAATTCGGTTTATTTAATACTCCCTCCGTCCCACCTCAAGGTTCCACCTTTCCTTTTTGGGCCGTCCCACCTCCTCAAGGTTCCTTCCTTAAACGGAAAGTTTTTCATATATTTATACCCTTATCATCTTCATATATTTACAAAAAAACCATTCTCTCTCATATTCCCTACCACACATTCCATATATTAACTTACTATTCCTCCCACTTATTCTCTCTTCTATTAAATATTTTTAACTTTTACATTCTCTCTCCTATTCTCTACCACACATTTAACTTTTACATTCTCTCTCCTCAAATTTTCTACCCACTTTAATTAAATTTCTTAAAAAGCGTGTCCACCTCAAGTAGGTGGAACCTTGAGGTGGGACGGAGGGAGTATTTGTTTCTATTTCTAATCTGTTTTCTTTATATTTACTGATTTTGTAAGTAATTTTCCTAACATTATGGGACGGAAGGAGTATATAGTACGTTCCACCAATTTGTCGTTTGCCCAATAAATATTTACTCCCTCCGTCCCGCTTGAAATTGCACACTTACTGTTTGTGCGTGGATTAAGGAAAAAAATAATGATATAAATGTTGTGAGTGTAAAAGTAAAATAGGAGAGAGAATGAGTGTAGGGAATAGTAAATTATAATGGTGTTGTGAGTATTAAAATAATGTAGGAGAGAGAATGAGTGGAGGGAATAGTAAAGATTCTTTGCCATTTTAGGAAGTGTACAATTTGTAATGGGACGCTCAATGAGAAAAGTGTGCAATTTGTAGCGGGACGGAGGGAATATATCTTATAAATAGGTTTTGGATTTGCCAAAAACTTGTAAAAAACGTGTTTTTTACAAGCTTAACAAAAAACGTGTTTTCAGAACACGTCGACTCTTCCGCCTCGGCGCCCAACTCCCGTTCATCCCCAAATACAAAGATTCAAAAAATCTTTTAATCCACCTTCTCCCCCAACTCTCAATCGAAATCCCCCAATTTTTTTTGTACAGATCCGACTATAAAAATATGGTCAAAATTCGATTAATTTGACAATTAAATTGAAAATGGAAAGAACTTTTCGAAATTGAGGGAGTGTTTGATTGATACAGATTGAGACCGAATCCGAACGTATAAGAGTTCTGGAAGGCTGTATTCATTCTTATGCCAGAATTATTTCCCAAATCTTGCTTTGTTATCCACTAAAAATACTTATTTCATGATTAGAATTTTTGTCATTTATGATGCTTTGTGTAACTGGCCCTTAAGCCCCTATTAAATTACATGATAAAGCAATTATTTTGATCGGAATTTAGCATGTGTGTAATTAGATGCCAGTAAATGTGTTTTGGAGTGCCAGTTCATGTGTTTTGGAGTGTCTGTTCATGTGTTTTGGAGTGCCAGTGTTTGTGTTTTGGAGTGCCAGTGATGTGTTTTGGAGTGCCAGTTCATGTGTTTTGGAGTGCCAGTGCTTGTGTTTTTGAGTGCCAGTGCTTGTATTTTTTGAGAGCCAGCAAAAATGATTATCAGTGTTTTTGAATGCCAGTGCATGTGTTTTTGAATGCCAGTGCATGTGTTTTTGAATGCCAGTGCTTGTGTTTTTGAGAGCCAGCAAAAATATTAGTGTAACAAAGTGCCCGTTGTAGTATCAATAAGTGCCAGTGTAAAAAAGTGCTAGTGCATGTATATTAAGTGACTTTATAAACTAACACGCGACATTTGATTACATATCTAGCTGGCACTTTGTTATTCAAAAGCACTTTGTTAAACTAACAGTGGCACTTGTTTTACACTAACACCGGCACTTTGATACTAACACTGGCACTTTATTACACTAATATCTGGCACTTTTACACTTGTGGCTGGCACTTTGTTACACATGCGCTAGCACTAAGTTTCTGGACAAAGAGCTTTTAGCTGGCACTTTTTTAGACGTGCGCAGATCGGTACATTTTATCATAACCTGTCAATTATTTATACAACTACGGCAATTATTTAGAACAAATTCACATAATTCCCGATTGAATTGACCCGAACTTCAGCAAATTAAACTCTTTATCCACACCATTGAAGGATATTGTTTATCGGCGAAAAAAACGAAGAGCTATGGAATCAAATCACACGCAGTTATCTCGATTAATTATGTACCAATCAATAAAGTACCAATCAATTATGTAACGAAACGAGTTGGCCGATGGACATTAATGGCGGAACTAGGGCACGAATTGTAGGTTACAAAATACCAGGCGAGTGAGCAGCGGAGAACGATCGAAGCTTGGGATGGCCAGAGAAGATGATCGGAGCTTGGGATGACACGAATTTGTAATATTAACACTGACATTTATCATGATTGCCAGTAATTACAAAAATGCCACCGTTTGTTTTGAAAACACGTTTTTCCTTATCTTAAGAAAAAACTAGTTTTTTATAAGACCAACTCAATCCAAAGAGTTGGTCTTATAAAAAACTAGTTTTTTCTTAAGATAAGGAAAAACGTGTTTTCAAAACAAACGGTGGCATTTTTGTAATTACCGGCAATCATGATAAATGTCGTTGTTATTACAAATTCGTGTCATCCCAAGCTCCGATCATCTTCTCCGCCATCCCAAGCTTCGATCGTTCTCCGCTGCTCACCCGCCTGAGTATTTTGTAACCTACAATTCGTGCCCTAGTTCCGCCATTAATGTCCATTGTCAACTCTCGCTTCGCTACATAATTGATTGGTACTTTATTGACGGGTACATAATTAATTGGAGATAACCGTGTGATTTGATTCCATAGCTCTTCGTTTTTTTTCGCTGGATAAAATGTAATATCCTTCAATGGTGTGGATAAAGAGTTTAATTTGCTAAAGTTTCGGGTCAATTCAATTGGGAATTATGTGAATTTGTTCTAAATAATTGCCGTAGTCAGATAAATAATCGACAGTGGTTATGATAAAAATGTCAAGACGCTCAAAAAAGTGCCACTAAAAGCTCTCTTGTTCAGTAAACTTAGGTGCCAGACACGCGGTAACAAAGCCAGCACGCATGTAAAAAGCGTATTAGTACAAAAAGGTTGCTGTATCAAAGTGCCGGTGTTAGTGTAAAACAAGTGCCACATGTTAGTTTAACAAAGTGCGCGCTTTTAGTGTAACAAAGTGACAACTGTTAGTGTAATCAAGTGTCAGTGTTAGTTTATAAAGTCACTTAATATACATGCACTAGCACTTTTTTACACTGGCACTTATTGATACTACAACGGGCACTTTGTTACACTAATATTTTTGCTGGCTCTCAAAAACACAAGCACTGGCATTCAAAAACACATGCACTGGCATTCAAAAACACATGCACTGGCATTCAAAAACACTGATAATCATTTTTGCTGGCTCTCAAAAAATACAAGCACTGGCACTCAAAAACACAAGCACTGGCACTCCAAAACACATGAACTGGTACTCCAAAACACATCACTGGCACTCCAAAACACAAACACTGGCACTCCAAAACACATGAACAGACACTCCAAAACACATGAACTGGCACTCCAAAACACATTTACTGGCATCTAATTACACACATGCTAAATTCCGATCAAAATAATTGCTTTATCATGTAATTTAATAGGGGCTTAAGGGCCAGTTACACAAAGCATCATAAATGACAAAAATTCTAATCATGAAATAAGTATTTTTAGTGGATAACAAAGCAAGATTTGGGAAATAATTCTGGCATAAGAATGAATACAGCCTTCCAGAACTCTTATACGTTCGGATTCGGTCTCAATCTGTATCAATCAAACACTCCCTCAATTTCGAAAAGTTCTTTCCATTTTCAATTTAATTGTCAAATTAATTGAATTTTGACCATATTTTTATAATGAGATCTATACAAAAAAATTGGGGGATTTCGATGAGAGTCGGGAGAAGGTGGATTAAAAGATTTTTTGAATCTTCAGATTTGGGACGAACGGGAGTCTGGGCGCCGAGGCGGAGAAGAGTCGACGTGTTCCCGAAACACGTTTTTTGTTAAGCTTGTAAAAAACACGTTTTACAAGTTTTGGCAAATCCAAAACCTATTTATAAGATATATTCCCTCCGTCCCGCTACAAGTGCACTTTCTCATTGAGCGTCCCATTACAAATTGTACACTTCCTAAAATGGCAATCTTTACTATTCACTCATTCTCTCCTACATTATTTTAATACTCACAACACCATTATAATTTACTATTCCCTACACTCATTCTCTCTCCTATTTTACTTTTACACTCACAACATTTATATCATTATTTTTCCTTAATCCACGACAAACAAAAGTTGCGTGCAATTTCAGCGGACGGAGGAGTAAGTATTTATTGGGGAAACGACAAATTGGTGGAACATAATATATACTCCTTCCGTCCCATAATGTTAGGAAAATTACTTACAAAATCAGTAAATATAAAGAAAACAGATTAGAAATAGAAACAAATACTCCCTCCGTCCCACCTCAAGGTTCCACCTTGAGGTGGACACGCTTTTTAAGAAATTTAATTAAAGTGGGTAGAAAATTTGAGGAGAGAGAATGTAAAAGTTAAATGTGTGGTAGAGAATAGGAGAGAGAATGTAAAAGTTAAAAATATTTAATAGAAGAGAGAATAAGTGAGAGGAATAGTAAGTTAATATATGGAATGTGTGGTAGGGAATATGAGAGAGAATGGTTTTTTTGTAAATATATGAAGATGATAAGGGTATAAATATATGAAAAACTTTTCGTTTAAGGAAGGAACCTTGAGGAGGTGGGACGGCCCAAAAAGGAAAGGTGGAACCTTGAGGTGGGACGGAGGGAGTATTAAATAAACCGAATTTTCGAAATTGCCCGAGCCGCGTGCGAGACCACACTCTCCTTAACACTCTCCTTAAGACAATTTACGCCCCTCATCGAGTCAAGGTTTCGAGTTTGATCTGACCCGCTTGTCTCCCAGTGATAAAACGGAGCGGACCGAACAAGCATCGCACAATAGTACTTCCTACGAATCGAGAATAAGCCTGCATGCACAGATCACCACGTACGCAGATGCAAGAGGCCAAGGAACAACATTTATCAATATGCAACGAACAGTGAGATTTGTGAGGAACCGATGGATTTTTCGTGTGTTACAAACCGGTTTGTGCTTCCTTTTTATACCGCTCAAATCCTTAGAATCGAAGAGACTCAATTAAGTGAGAAGCCCAAGTGTTTCATCTTCCAATTAAATTGAGAAGCCAAAGTGTTTCAACTTCCATGAAGCTACAATTGAAATGAATGGACTAGACTTTTCGAATTTCTCGCATGTGCTAGAAAGACTGTTCGAATTTCTGTTCAAATAAAAAAATGGCAAAAGTGGGCTTGCGCGGACAGGCAATTTCCGGAGCTCCATTCGTGTCAGCGGGCGCGCTCGCACATGAGTTCGGGCAGCCCGAAGGCAAATCCGGACCATGATTTGCACCCCCTGCGCACTGCGCGCGAGAGCCTCTATGCTACTTAATCTTACTCCCTACTAAAGTGTAGGAGTATATAACTAGCCCACTTTTCCATCTTTTCAATGTGGGATAACCACATTTTACCAATTCCAACCCGCTCACTTGAGCCTTTCTATCTCATTCATCCCTTAATCATTTTGAACAATGAATATTCAATTTCTATCTCCTCATGGAGTAGAACACAAACCCACAATCAATTTGTCATTTTAACAAATAACTCATTAAGAAAATAAATCATTATTTCCTACAAAACACACTTTTTTTTCCAACAATCCCCCACATGAAGGAATAATGCGGAAATGGTGATAAAGTCTCGGGGACGAAAACTTGCATACGATAGATGTGGGAATGCCCATTGAATCTTCGCTCGTACAAACATATTTACTCTACTCATGAGTCGATAGACGCGATGTCCTTGAATCGTTATGCTTTTTGTGTAGTCGATCATATGCTTCGACACAAGTATCGTCCTAACTTATTTTCAATTCTCAATAGCTATGTTCATTCATGGCCCCAACATACGCCTGATTCAGCGGAAGGTCAAGAATTGAGCCTCAAACAATTCTCTCGAAGCGCCCCACTTCTCTCTCACATGTGATTTCTTAAAGGTAACCGTATTACCCCGCTTGAATTTTCGACGCGTAAGAATCATTAAAAGCCATAGGCTTATCCTTGTCCTTTCGGGATGTCACTAATAGGAATGGACTTGGGGTTGTTTCCACAGTGACGCTACAAGTCTTTTAACAAGCAGGTGGTCCTATGAATCTAGTTCTTGGGATCTCCGGTCATCTAGATTGGGTTTTCCACGTGTTTAACTTTTCGAGAGGCTTAAGTCTCATTCCCTCGTCGAGCTTTCAACTAACTCTCTATTTAACCCTTTGCTGGTGCGAATCCGCTAAATTTTCCTTTGACTTTAACATAGATCAATTGATATTGTGTGCGGTGAGTAGTTGTCTAATGGTATTATGTTTTCGGCAAATGTGTCTCGACTTACCATTATACATATGATTGTGTGCCCTTCCAATCCGCCGATTGGCTATCACAATGTATACATATTGATGGCACGGGCTTCGTCCCATCTTGGAATATCTTCTATAAATTGGCGTAGCCACTCGGCTTTCTTCACCACATTTATCTAACGCTATAAACTCAGATTTCATCGTGGATCTAGCTATAACCGTTTGTTTAGAAGATTTCCATGATATAGCAGCTCCTGCTAATGTAAACACAAATCCGCTTGTCGACCTTGAGTCTTTTATATCGGATATCCAATTAGCATCGCTATATCCTTCAATTACATTGGATATCTAGTATGGTGTAAAGCATAATCGCGAGTATATCTTAAGTACCTTAGTACTCTCACTATACCATTCGAATGTTCCGCTCGGGATTACTTGTATACTGACTCGGTTTGCTAACCGTGTAGCAATATCCGGTCTAGTACAACTCATCAAGTACATTAGACTTCCAATGATTCTCAGTATTCAACTTGAGAAACTTGTGTCACCTCTATTCTTTGATAGATGTTGACTCATGTACATTGGGGTTCTAGCAATAGCTAAGTCATCCTTGCTGAATTTCTCAAGAATTTTATCCACATAATGTGACTGGCTTAAAGCAAGTCCATTTGACATTCTTGAAATTTTCACGCCAAGAATTACGTCGGCTAACCCCGTATCTTTCATGTCAAACTTTGAGTTCAACATATCTTTAGTGGACTTTATCATTTTATCACAGCTTCCTATGATAAGCATGTCATCTACATAAAGACACAAAATGACGTAGCCATTTCCCGTGTCTCTAACATAGATACATTTGTCACATTCATTTATTTTAAATCCACTTTCCATCATGGCTTGATCAAACTTTTGATGCCATTGTTTTGGTGCTTGTTTCAAGCCATACAAAGACTTTACTAACTTGCACACTTTCTTTTCTTGCCCTACCGGCGCTGAAAATCCCTCGAATTGTTCCATGTAAATTTCCTCTTCTAAATCCCCATTTAGAAAGGCGGTTTTAACATCCATTTGATGTACTTCAAGATTTCGCAAAGCGGCTATTGCAAGTACAATCCTTATAGATGTTATTCTCGTAACCGGAGAATATGTATCAAAGTAATCAAGTCCTTCCTTTTGCTTGTAACCTTTAGTTACAAGTCTTGCCTTATACTTGTCAATTGTTCCATCCGTCTTCATTTTCCTTTTAAAAATTCACCTATATCCTAGTGGTTTGCTTCCCGGAGGAAGATCCACTAATTCCCAAGTGTGATTTTGTAAAATGGAATCAATCTCACTTTTAATGGTCTCTTTCCACAAAGGTCATTCGGAAGAGCTCATGACCTCTTTATAACTTTGTGGTTCACTTTCAAGCATATAGGTTAGAAAATCTGGGCCAAAAGATTTTTCTACCCTACCTCGTTTGCTCCGTCGAGGTTCTACCTCCGCTTCATCATTTTCATCATGATGATTTATTCCTTCTACTTCTTCTTCTATTGAATCATGACTCCTTTTAGATGAACTTGCCTCATCTCTTTTGCAAGGAAACACATTCTCAAAGAAAGAAGCATTTCTTGACTCCATTATAGTATTCTTGTGTATATCTTGAATCTTCGATTCATGCACAAGAAACCTATAAGTACTACTATTGTGAGCATACCCAATAAATATGCAATCAATAGTTTTTGGTCCAATTTTCACCTTTTTGGGAGGTGGTATTGAAACCTTTGCAAGACACCCCCACACTCGCATGTATTGGTATGATGGCACTCTTCCATGCCACAATTCATAGGGGCTCTTATTTATTTTCTTTCGGGGCATTTTATTTAACACATAATTTCAGAGCGGCCTCTCACGCATGTTATCCGGTAACCCCGAACTTATTAACATGGCATTCATCATGTCCTTTAAAGTCCGATATTTTCGCTCGGCAACTCCATTGGATTGTGGTGTGTATGGTGGTGTTGTTACATGTTTTATTTCATGTTGAGCACAAATACCTTCAAAAGGGAATTCATACTCACCACCACGATCACTTCTTATGACTTTTATTTTCCGGTTGAGTTGATTTTCAACTTCATTTTTATAGAGCACAAATTTCTCTATAGCCTCATCTTTACTTTTAAGAAGATAGACATAACAATATTTTAATTTGTGCTATCATCAACAATAGTCATAAAGTACTTATTGCCCCCTCGTGATTGTGTTGACTTGAAGTCACATAAATCCGTGTGAACCAAATCAAGTGGTTCATTATTTCTTACAATAGAGTGAAACGGAGGTTTTGTAAACTTTGCCTCTACACAAGTTTCACATTTATGTTTGTAGTCTATTTTACATTTTGGTATGCAATTCATGTTAATTAATCTACGTATAGTATCATAATTAACATGTCCTAGTCTACCATGCCACAAATTGGAAGACTCAAGCAAGTAAACGGAAGAATTATTCTTATTCATCTCATTTATCTTAGGCTTAGTAGCCATTACATTGTCTTTTACAACCATAGCACTAAGCTTAAACATACCATCACAAACATAACCTTTGCCTACAAACATTCCACTTTTAGACAAAGTAACCATATCGGATTCAAACACAACACGAAAACCATGCTTGATCAAAAGCGATCCGGACACCAAATTTTTTCGGATTTCGGGCACATAAAGCACATTGTTGAGAGTCAACTCTTTTCCGAAAGTTATCTTGAGCACCACCTTTCCTTGACCTTTCACATCGGAAGTGGCCGAATTTCCCATGAACAATTTCTCACCATTTTCAAGGGCTTCAAAACTACTAAACATTTTCTTATTGGAACAAACATGCCTAGTAGCACCGGTGTCAATCCACCACTGATTTGGGTTTGAACCCACCAAATTCACTTCAGAAATTACCGCCTCCAAATGCATATCGGAAACTTCATTTGTCATGACATCAACCATGTTCGCTTGCTTCTTTGGCTTTCTACACTCGGAAGACTTGTGGCCCACAATACCACAATTGTAGCAAGTTCCACCGAACTTCTTCTTGGAGATTCCTCCCTTTGGCTTCAAACTAGAACCTTTTCCGGGCACAAACTTGCCTTTGGCCTTGCCATTTGCCTTGTCATTGGCCTTGGAGCTATCAACATGCTCCACCACATTGGCTTTAGCCACAAGAAGATTATTCAACTTCTTTTCCGCAATTTTATTCTCTTCCTCAATTCGAAGACGAATAGCAAGCGCTTCAACATTCATTTCATTTCGTTTATGTTTAAGGTAATTCTTGAAATCTTTTCAAGCAGGAGGCAATTTTTCAATTATAGCCGCCACTTGAAAGCTTTCACTAATTACCATTCCTTCGGCATGAATTTCATGAATTATTATTTGCAATTCTTCCACTTGACTTTTAACTGTTTTAGAGTCCATCATTTTGTAATCGAGAAAGCGGCCAACAATAAATTTCTTTGTGCCCGCGTCATCGATTTTGTACTTATATTCCAAGGACTCCCATAGTTCCTTTGCGATTTTCTTAACACTATAAACATTATATAGTGTATCCGATAACCCATTTAGTACATAATTTCGGCAAAGGAACTCTGAATGCTTCCAAGCATCAAGAGCATTCACGGCGTGCACGTCCGTCTCATTCTCAACCAACTGTGGCGGGTCTTCCTTAAGAAACCTCGCCAAGTTCAAGGTGGTCAAGTAAAAGAGCATCTTTTGTTGCCACCGTTTAAAGTCTTGGCCAACAAATTTTTCCGATTTCTCACCATGGTGAGTCGGAACAGTTTGGACAACCACCCTTGGAGGATTGGTTTCCCCACGAATCGCTTCCTCGGTAGTATTGTTCCCGGAACCAGTTCCAGTTACGTTCACATTGTTCGATTCAGTAGCCATTTCTGAAGCGAAACACAATTAATTAGTTACTGTTTTTTTTCCCTTTCGAAATCTGTTTCCCTTCCAAAGAGATAAATTGTCTTAAGATTGTTAGAAAAATTACTTACAAAATCAGTTACTGCTTGAGTTTGATCGGACGGTTGTCTCCCAGGATAAAACGGAGCGGACCGAAACAGTTACTGCACAATAGTACTTCCGGCGAATTGAGAATAAGCCTAGACAGTATCTCCACGAATGCAGATGCAAGAGGCCAAGGAACGGATTTATTAATATGCAACGAACAGGAGATTTGTGAGGAACTGATGGATTTTTCGTGTGTTACAAACTAGTTTGTGCTTCCCTTTTTATACTGCTCAAATCCTTAGAATCGAAGAGACTCAATTAAATTAAGAAGCCCAAGTGTTTCATCTTCCAATTAAATTGAGAAGCCAAAGTGTTTCAACTTCCATGAAACTGCCAATTGAAATGAATGGACTGGACTTTTCGAATTTCTGCACGTGCTAGAAAGACTGTTCGAATTTCTGTATGTTCAAATAAAAAAAATGGGCTTGCGCACTGGTTTGTGCTTCCCTTTTTATACTGCTCAAATCCTTAGAATCGAAGAGACTCAATTAAATTGAGAAGCCCAAGTGTTTCATCTTCCAATTAAATTGAGAAGCCAAAGTGTTTCAACTTCCATGAAACTGCCAATTGAAATGAATGGACTGGACTTTTCGAATTTCTCGTATGTGCTAGAAAGAGCTGTTCGAATTTCTCTGGTCTGTTCAAATAAAAAATGGGCTGCGGGCAGCAATTTCGGAGCTCCATTCGTGTCCGCAGGACGCGCTCGCACATGAGTTCGGTAGCCCGAAGGCAAATCCGGACCATGATTTGCACCCCCCCTGCGCACCTGTGCGCGAGAGAGAGCCTCTATGCTACTTAATCTTACTCCCTACTAAAGTGTAGAAGTATATAAACTAGCCCACTTTTCCATCTTTTTCCAATGTGGGATAACCACATTTTACCAATTCCAACCCACTCACTTTGAGCCTTTCTATCTCATTCATCCCTTAATCATTTTGGACAAATGAATATTCAATTTCTATCTCCTCATGGAGAGTAGAACACAAACCCACAATTAATTTGTCATTTTAACAAATAACTCATTAAGAAAATAAATCATTATTTCCTACAAAACACACTTTTTTTCCAACACATAAAACCTTACCCATTTTGTTATTTTAGACGTCCCACTTTAAAGTCCCACTTTCCTAAAAAGGAATTTTTTTAATACTTCTTTATTCATGAGACTCACTTGTCATACTCACAACAACTATCCACTTAGACTACATACAATGGTAGAATGAAAATTGGGTTGAAATTGATTTCATTCACCTGGATTGCTCCAATGGCGAGGTGAAAGGTGGTTGAATGAAATTGCTGGATGAAAGATTTCATCCAGCTGGATGAAAGATTTCATCCAGCTGAATGTATAATTTTTTTTATTTTTTTTAATCCGCTGGGTGTCAGCGTCCCATTGGCCCGAATTGGGCGAGTGCGCCACACCGTCCGGGATGGCGCGTGTGGCGTTCGCCTTTTTCCTTTTTTTTTTTTAAGCTGTGCCATGTGTCAACGCCCTATTGGTCCGTACTTTATCATTTTTTCACCCAATTATTTAAGCTCAATAATCTCATAATAAATGATTTAAAAATAAAAAAAAATTCTACAAAATTCATCATTTTTTTTCCCTACAAATTGATATAAATTTCATTTGATTTGGACAAAAAAAAAAAACTCATTTTTCAATTTGAGCTGAATTATGACCTAGTAAATTAATTTTTTTTTCACCAAAATTCATTATTTTTTTTCCCTACAAATTGATATAAGTTTCATTTGATTTGGACACAAAAAAAAAAAAACACTTAAAGTGGTGGGGTATAGAATGATGAGTTGGAGGGAGTTGAAATTTAATTTAAGTTAGCCATTGTAGGGGTAGATGAAATATTAGATGGATGAGAAAAAGTGTAAAAAGTGTTAGATGAAATGGGGAGGGGTATTAAACCATTGTATGTAGTCTTACTATTTTCTACCTCACTTTCTCTCTCCTACCCACTCACAACATCTATTTTAATAACATTATATATATTCACTCCTTATTACGAGTAATTTAATGTGGAACGGAGGGAGTAGCTTTTTACAATCAATGGATACTATAAATTGACATTTTACTTTAACGTGCTTTATCATGTGCTTTATCATGTCGTTACACGTAATAGAATGCATCCTAATTGCGTTAAAAAGATAACTAAAATGTCAACGACATAAGAAAAAATTTAACTCTCGTTAAATATATTTAACGTCCGTTATACCTACTTGTCTACATAATCAACCCAATCTCTGGGAAAAAAAAGTCTGTTCTTTATCTCACCCACTAGTAAAAGCTCGTGTTCGAGAACACATTTTTTTTTTTTAATTAAGTCCGTGTCCGAGGACACCTTTTTTTTTTTAATTTAATTTTTTTTAAGGGCAAAATGGGAAAATGACAACTTAGTGAAAGCAAAATGAAAAATTTGACACTTGTAACTGTTCATAATAAGATAGACAGTGGAAGTGTGATTTATACTATAGATTCAAACCTAAATCCACTCTCATTAAACAAATCTTCACCTCCTAAAAATTCTTTCTTCTTTCCAATTGAAATCCACCCCATCAAAACCTTCCATCAAAACCTACTTCCTTTAAGCTCTATTAACGAAGGTCGAAGATGATGCCCGATGAGATTTCTGGGTATGGAAATTATTTTCAGATTTCACCTCCTGTTTCTCTTCACCTCCTCTTAAACCACATTCACACCGTGTCGGTCTATCGGACATGCTGTATTGAGATTTGTGGATTGGTTGGGACTATGAATGGAAGGCAGCCGAAGAGATAAAAGTTTGGACGGAAGTGATGGAGCTTACGCCGGAGTACAAAATTGGGGATATGCATCTGTGAGAGCTGGAAGGGGGAGGGCAGATTGCAAGTGTTAATGTGAGTTGTGGGGGTCGACGATCTGATGTGGTTACCATATAAGAAGGCTAAGGTTTGCTAGGGTCATTGTTGGAGTGACAATATTGAAGGTTTGTTAGATTTTGACTAGGGTTCAATTTCATTTTGCATAGTGCTCAAAATTGCTAGATTTTGGTTTGAGTTTGGGTTTTTTGTCCATTGAAATTCGGTGTTCATCCACTATATTTTTGGTTCGAAACTAAGAAAACCTCAAGGAAGAGATGAAATGAGGAAGAGGATGAAAGCGGGGTTACTATTTTAACGATTGTTATTTTATTTAACGAGTTGGTTCATTCTGTTTATGAAAATTAACGTCATCCAACCGAGTTACCTTATTTGTAACAAAACTCAACAGTATGTTACATTATGTTTTCAATTCTTATTATATTCCATTAATCGTAAACGAGAATATAGTACATTACATGTTATTGTAATTATTCTGTAATTTATTTTAGTCTTATACTTTTGATTATAGGATCGGATTAATTTATAAAATATGAGCTTATTTTTTTAAAAAATGTGATTGAGAAAAAAAAAATATTTTTATAACTAGGTATAAGGGTAATTTCAGTCTTATACTTTTGGGTATAAAACTGACGGACATGAGCTATGTGTAAGCGTGAATTTTTGTATTTTCTCTTAGCTTTTATGAGTTTGTTATGTCGCTAATGGGTCCAATAGTCCATGACCGGATTCTCGATACCGGTGCACATTTAAGAAAATGCTAGCTAACTACCCCTCAAGTTTATCCAAATTCCAGTGTACACCTTTCTATAATTATAAATGGGGTTTACTCCCTCCGTCCATTTACTTACTTCACACTTTCTATTTTGGGCGTTTAAATACATACTTCACACTTTATTTTTTTTACCTAAAATGGAAAGTTTTTATTATTAAAATATTAACCCTACCCCACTCATTCTCTCTCCTACATTATTTTAATACTCACCACATCATTATAATTTACTATTCTCTCCACTCATTCTTTCTCCTATTTTACTTTTACACTCACAACATTTATATCATTATTTTTTTTTCCTCAATCCACGCATGAACAGTAACTGTGAAGCAACAAAGTGGATGGAGGGAGTATTTCACTGCTCACCCTGAAATTTGCAAAAGTTTCACTGCCCCCCTCCCGAGGTTTGGTTTAGTCTTGACGTTATCAACTTTATTTAAATGAAATGATTATTTTTACCTTAAATTTTTTATGTGACTAATTTAATACTCCCTTTGTCTCAATCTATGAATCCTATTAAGACGATTATTAAAAAAATATTAAAAAATGAGTAAACAATTGCAAGAGTAAGTTCAAAACACTATTGATTGATGATTTAAGTGGATAAAAATTAGGATAGTATATTTTTTTTATTTGTAATTTTACAAAAAGGAAGATGACATAAAAGTTCAAAACACTACCCATAGTCCAGATCAATAAGCCATTTTAACCCATTTGAGATGAAAATCCCACTAAACCCCACCATTAACGGGCTGTTAATTTTCCGTCATTATCAAAAAAATAAAAACCAACAAAAAATCCTCTCATTCTCTATCTAAACGGTGCGAATCACTCTCCCAACCAAAATCAAACCCTAATCAACATCATTGAAGCCTCAATCGAATTCATCGAAGTCCGGCCAAACTGTTGCGACGGCATATTGTGGGAAAGCTCAGATGAACGGATGAACACAATGAATCGGCCGATGATATAATTGGCCGAGACTCCGGCGTCCGACGACTTCGCGAAGGAAGATTGAACTTCCCAGAAACGAGTCGGGTCAGGACAAGGGAAATAGCGTTACCAAAAAAGGGGAGGACAAGAGATGGGCCGGGTATGGATCTTTTCTTATTCAAGTAAGTTCCAAGAAAATTAGAAACCCAACAATGGATACGAGGTAAGGAGAGAGAGAAATTACTGTACCCCAAATTGAATCCATTGATGTTCAACTGTGTGTATGTGTGTGTTTTTGGTCTCTCCGTTTGAAATATAGGGAAGATAGAGAGAGAGAGAGAGAGAGAGAAAGACATGGACAAATGGTGAGGGGGCGGCGGAATCTGAAGGATGAATATGTGTTCTTACATTTTTCACGAAAAAGATCAAAATACCCAAGTAACTTTAGTGAGCAGCAGCATATAGCATATGTTATATTTTTTGTGGTATAGACAGTGGTATAGGACCTGCCATTGTGTGAAAAATTTTGTTTTGATACACTTGATTTATTGTTTTTTTGTGAATAACAATGTGACAAATGGTATGGGATCTGGCAACATCATATACACAGATATAAGGTCTTTAATTGGTCATATATCAACTGGTATAGGACACGGCAACATCAAATACGAGATATAAGCCCTTTGAATGGTCCTATAGAATCGGTATAGGACACGGCAACATCAAATACACGAGATATAAGAACTTTGAATGGTCCTATACACCGGTATAGGACCATTCAAACTTTATACTGTATATCATGTTACCAGGTCCTATACCATTTGCTATAGGACCTTTAAAAGGCATTATAGCTTTGTATATGATGGTGCCAGGTCCTATACCAACTGCTATAGGATCTGTCAATATCATATACAAAGCTATAAAACCTTTGAATGGTCCTATAGCAATTGGTATAGGACCTGTCAATATCATATACAAAGCTATAAGTCCTTTAATTGGTCCTATAGCAACTGGTATAGGACCTGACAACATCATATACAAAGCTATAAGCTATGTATATGAAGTTGGCAGCTCCTATACCAATTGATTGAGGATATCTCCGTTTCCGATGTTAATTTCGCTGCCCCAACTTCTGGCTTCAGTCAGTCAATGTCGCCGCCCTTGAATGCTTCATCAAATGTCTTTGGGTGACATTCTTTTATCCAACAGGCTGCTGTTGTGAGTCCTACTGGCCTAGAGAGTTTGAAATTGAAAATTAAATTGTATCTAGTTTCATTAATTTACCTTCTCATCATTGACTACTATTAGTGGTGATGTTCTATGCTCTTTGGAAGCATGGATTTTCTTGTTTGAAACTGTTATGAAGTTGAAGTCAATTTGTACTCTGGAGCGTAATTCTACTAGCACTTATGTAGGGAAATAAGAATTGATCGCTGAATTTATAATTGTATTTAGCACTTTCTTTTCTTTTTAAATTTCTTTTTTGGTATAGGACCATTTGCTATAGGACCATTCAATGGTCTTATAGCTGTGTATATTATGTTCGCACGTCCTATATCACTTGATATAGGACCATTCAAAGGTCTTATAGCTTTGTATATGATGTTGTTAAGTCCTATACCAGTTGCTATAGGACCATTCAATGGTCTAATAGCTTTGTATATGATGTTGTTAAGTCCTATACTACTTGCTATATGACCATTCAATGGTCTTATAGCTGTGTATATTATGTTCGCAGTCCTATATCACTTGATATAGGACCATTCAAAGGTCTTATAGCTTTGTATATGATGTTGTTAAGTCCTATACCGATTGCTATAGGACCATTCAATGGTCTTATAGCTTTGTATATGATGTTGTTAAGTCCTATACTACTTGCTATAGGACCATCCAATGGTCTTATAGCTTTGAATATTGAATCTCATTAATTGATTATGAAATCTCATTTTTTTTAAATTAATTTTCCTCCACAGTTTATACTAATGAAATATATTGCCCTTAGTTGGTCCTATAGCAATTGGTATAGGACTGTCAATATCATATACAAAGCTATAAGCCTTTAATTGGTCCTATAGCAACCGGTATAGGACCCGGCAACATCATATACAAAGATATAAGCCCTTTAATTGATCCTATAAAGAATCGGTATAGGACCAACAAAAAAATGTTAAAACACTAATAAGAGGTCTTATAGTAACAGTTTTAAGACCTATTATTAGTCATACACAAATTGTAAGAATAATAACACCTGGTCTTATACCATAAAAAATAACATAAACAACAACACTAATAAGAGGTCTTATAGCAAAAGGTATAAGACCTGCTATAAGTCATCTACAACATCATAAACAACAACATATCTTATTAATTACATTTCAAACACTCAATTTCGAGATTATTAACAAAAACTCAATCAATTTCATGGTTCGCCTCTTCTTCTCCAACATTCTAACTGTAATCAGCACTGCGTACCAACAAATCTGTAGAAGGTCATAATCCGCAAAAAGAGCAATCAACTAAGAAATAAAAGATGCAATGGACTAACCCCACGGTTGAAGGCGGCTACACAGAGACCCGTAGCGAGTCCCAAAAGACAACTAATGAGCAGCAACGCCCATTAAACCACCAAGTGATCTATGCTTTAAACCTGAAAGCAAGAAAGAACAGTCACCAAAAGAGGGCATTTTCAAAATCAATTTGATCAAAGAAACATCCCATTCAATCTTTCGATTTGCTAAGAAATAAAAGATGCAATGGACTAACCCCACGGTTAGACTGCATGAGTATTCAAACAATAGAATTAGAATTGTAAGTCAATTCTAATAAAATTCTATAGATTAGTCAATCAATATAATTGAAGCTCTATAAAATTCGAATATGTGGAATATGTTGAAATTTAATTTCATAAAATTGTGATTTGAATTCAATTTCAATTAAGTGTCCAAAAGTACCAAACCAATCTCAGTTTTAAAGTCCTCGGAGTTCAGAAATCGGCTAGACAGTAGCCATGGCATACTTCTCAACATCTGCAATTCATCTCCGTTTCCGCCCATGGTTTAATAAACCTAATCTCCTTCTCCCTCCTACTACTCCTTCCCAATTACCTCTCTTAAACCCTAACTCCCATCGTCCCTTTTCACTATCCACAAGCCCAATTCCATACCCCCTTTCCAATCCGACGCTTCTCCGCCCTTCGTCCGCCTCCGCCTCCGCCTCCCCTGCACCGGCGATTGAAACTCACAGTACAACCAACAGTCAATCTCCGACGCTACGGGACCTCTGTGAAGGTCATATCCCCGGCCGTATCATGGCGGAGGAACGGGGAGACGACGACATGGGTTTGAGGGAACGAAAGTTAATTTGGATTTGGGGATTAGTTAACGGCGTGTTAACTTTAATTTGGCCGTTCATGGTATAATGGGGTTTAAAGGGATTTTAATTTGGAATAACAAAGGAGTTGGTCTTTTTTTATTTGGGCTGGGTTTTGATGGGATAAGATCTGGACATTGTGGTTAAAAAGGAATTTTTCCTTTATTATTTTGAGAATAAAGCAAAGTAATAGGACACTTAATTCGAAACATATCAAAAGGAAAAGTATGACTTTTAATTGGGGCCGTTTGGTCCGCAAGAGGATTAGATAGTTATCCCTTTACTAATAACTAGCGTAACACCCGTATGTTAAACACACGATCAAAAAACTTTGATAAATAGGAGAAATTAAATTAAAAAAATTACTATAACTATAAAGGTTAGTTTAGGAAAAAAAATTAAAATAAAAAGTATACAACAAAAATATATCCTGTCATTAGTAATAAAAATTACAAACTTAAAAAAAAATTATTGCAACATTTGTAGTGACAGATTACTTTAAAAACAGACCAAAATGAGTGAGTGAACAAATAAAATCGACGAACAACATATCCATTTGCCTATGAAAATGGAAAATTTATAGTTTTTTCGTATTTATAGGCATCTTTAATAGTAAAATAGCATGTTCATTTGCCCGTGTCCCAAAATTGTTGTCTCAATGTCATAGTGCGCTCTTTAAAAAAAATCAGGACGAGAGTCAATTCTTAAAATTTGTGTCTGTAAATATTGTAAATAGTGAAGACCAAATCATTGGCTATTGACCACTATTTAAATGCAAAAATACTGGGTTTAAAAAAAAAAATTCTCTCCCCATCTCAATTTTTTTATATTTATTTTAAAACGAAAGTAGTAGGACATTGTAGTAAAATGTCTTCAACTTTTTGTAATCTTATATTTATCCCGTTCCAAAAAAATATACTCACTTTATTTTTAATGTTAACTTAATTGAACATTGATCTAGAAATAATGAAACTTAATAACTCAAATGAACTTTTAAAAATGCTATTGATATTAATGTTGTGTTAATATCAATTTTTTGGTCAAAAATAAATCAAACTTACTATCAAAATTAAATTAGAACTATCCTGTCATTTTGAGATCGAGAAAAATATTTTTTTTTTAAAATTAGTTCTAAGTATTTTACTAAATGTTCTAATTTGAGCATGTGTATTTTTGACAGAAAAATAATACTTTAACTTTGATTTCATTGGTTATATTTTTGTTTTTTATTGCCTTATTTCTTCATTTAAGAATTCAATATAAAATTTTGATTCTCTTATTACAACATTGATATTCTAGCTAATAGTAGTACATTATTCGAAGAAAAAAGCTAGTGAGAAAAAGGCAGTGATAGGGAGTATTGGTTTCATACTTTTCGAATTAAATAAGTGAGAAAAAGGAAAAAAAAAATATGAAAAGAGAAAATTTAAAAGTGTCATTATTTGTATCAAATTTGAATAATGACAGTTATCAAAGGTTGTGCCAAATTGATTGTTTCTTAAACCATAATGTAGCATTTCCTATTTAGCATTTAATGTAATAATGAGGCATGAAAAAATTTATGATTTCAAAAAGGCTCATTATTTGTATCAGATTTTAATAGGGGTAAATAGGTCATTTGCTATCACTAATTTAAGGGTATATTAGTCATGTGATGTCTCAAAGTTTTGGAGGGAAAAATTGAGTGCTAAAATCACTTCAACCTTTATATATATATAGATTATAAGGAAAAAATGCAACAATTAGCATCCAACTATTGCACTTTTGTGGTTAATACTATTAAACTTTTTTTTTTTGGATCCAACACATTAAACTGTTTTTTTTTTTTTTTTGTATTTATTACCACTACGACTAACGGGGTTAGTTTTTCCTAGTTAAATGCCATTTACCCACGGGTATTTTCGGTATAAAAGTCATAGGGCATGAATTAAAAAGAGGATTAATATCTGGCCTCTATAATACAGGGATATTTTCGGTATAAAAGTCCCGGGGGTATTTTCGAGATTAGACACTAAGAAGTACGTTGCATTATTTGATACAAGTCACTAAAGTACACGACATAAGTTGGCTGTTTCCCCCCTGGGGTGTTTGAATTCTTTGTTCCTCACAAAATGTGTCTGATTATAATCCGTCTTGAATTCCTGCAACAGCGCCTCAAATTCTGCCTCATTCAAGTTTATAATCCGTCTTGAATTCCTGCAACAGCGCCTCGAATTCTGCCTCATTAAGTTCTTGTTCATCTCCGTGTTGAAAAACATCTCCATCTCCTCGAAATCTGTTGTGTTAAACCTAGGGGTTATCAGCGATTCGTTTATTGATTTCTTGTAGTTTCCTCCACCGCTGACGGTCATCTTTTTAGGGGCGGGAACAGAAGACATTCTGACGACGAATGATGATGACCTGGTGGCCGGAAATGGCCTATTGTAACCGAATCTCGAGATGGTTACCATCATCATCTCTGCTGCCATGGTTGGATAGGAGTTTGAAAATGGAATGTGTCACGGTTGTATATAATCCAATCCAATCCAATCCATTTGCTTACTTGGTTGGCTGTCAATTTGTCTTTGTGATTTCCTTTTGAAAATTACCTCGACCACCAGACAGTGAAGCTACCATTTACTGTTTCAAAATGATAATGTCATCGCCGTTCTAGCTCGCGTCGTACGAAATCCTGTGGCCAACGGCCAGGGATGAAGCTGCGGTGAAGCTTGATGAATCGCATTACTTTATTACCCTCCGTGTCCCTCCGGAGTATGGTGAAACTGGCACCGCCCGTGGGTTTTAGTCCGATAATTTGTTGAAAGGGCAGGAGAATTTGTTGAAGGATTTAAATATGGTGTTGGAATAGTACAGTGTGAAGAAGGTGGAGGGAGAGACAGCGGGGAGGTCACCGGAGGGGAGGGAAGGGTTGCCGGGGGGAAGGGGAAGGGTCGCCAGAATGGATGGTAGAGAGAGAAAGTGAGAGAAGAGCGAGAGCGAGGATGGTTTTTTATTTTTGGGTAAGGAGTAGTTTGGGTAGTGAAGGACCAGGTGAAATTTTGATTATGATGCCGGACTAGTTGGTTAAATTCCAAACTCCTGGTCTAAATTGATCTTTTTAACTTGGGGTGAAGGATCCAAACGTAATTTCTCCTAATCTTCTTAATCCTATCAAACACCATAATATTTATGAAAATGGGAATAATAATCCTTTGGATAAATAAGGAGGGGTTTAATAAGCCCCTTATTAATAATACCCCTTATTGTTATTCGGCTATCAAACAAGCCCCTAGTATACATAATTGATATTAAGCATGACAAAATATTGAAGTGTTACAATCTACAAGATCATTCTACGTATATAAAAGTGATTCTACGTATATAAAAGTGGGACCTCCTGTCGTAGTACCAGATTGCCCTTTTTTATTCACGCATACACGTATACATGTCTTAGGCACTCTTCTTTGCTAGTACGGAAGCCTTGATGATGCGAAGAGATTCTTCAAGATCATCACATAGCCTATGAGGGTCAGGAATGGTTTCTTCATCAGCTGATATTACAAAAGTCACTTTGTCAAAATAACTTACGACATGAATCATCAATGCCTGCATTTCAAATCATTCAAAGGTCAGCCCAACATGAATGACATACAGTCAGTTGCGGATTCAGGATGTTTTCTATGTGGGTGCACAAATACTTTATATATAGGGCTCGAACCCAACACAATGAGGTTAAGAGTCATGCTCACTACCACTATGCCAAACAACTTTGTTGTATATTGGGTGCACTTTCAAGTAACAATACTAAAATAAAAAGTACCATGAAATGTGAGAAAGTATTGGGTGCACTTGCACTCAAAAGTTACATGTAGATCCGCCTAGGTATACAGTATGGCTTTGTTGGAATGTACGTTAACAAAAATGCTAAAGGTACTTACATTGGGTTGCCCATAACAAGTAGGGGCGAGATAAGCAAGTTGGTGCCCATGAAATGAGATTTCTTCTTGTGGTCCAGGCACATTGCTGAACCATAGAGTCGTATTGAAGAAAACTTTGTGATTGAGTTTTCCTGCAGCCTGCTCATTGTTGCATAAATCAACTTTGCTTAGCAATCATCTTGTATGTGTATTTTTAGAGTGTGTGTGTGTGTGTAAAGAAGGGGGCGGGGGGTATAAACCTTAATGCCAAAAATCTTGAGGACCAACTTAACAAGGAGATGAGTGCAAAAGGGTTCCAAAGAAGCTTTTTTTCGGTCAATAATAGCCTTGGCTTGTCTCACATAATCTAACGGGTCATCTTGAAGTGAAATGTTGAGAGGGAGAAGAACGTAACCGATTTGATTGCCCCATCTGGCAATATTGTTATCGCCATTCTTCATCATGTCTACAAAAGTCTGCTTGGAAAACATGATAAAAGAAAAAGTAACAAAAGAAGTAGTATATGAGTAGGCTGAAAACACCAGCCGCAGACAGATTAAAACACACTCACGTCAATCTTTGTAGTTGCCCTCAAGTTGAAAAAGAAGGTTGCTCGTAGGCGAATATTCTTTGGAAGATTATCGTTCTTCTCAACTGCTCCTTCATCAAACTTAATCTCACCTGCCATTTTAGAAATATATATATCATAAGCAGTGTCCGTACACCGCGAATTATACTAAGTGAAGTATAACTCTGTCTCCAATATGGACGTATGAATGGCAATATGACAGTTTTTTTTTTTTTTTAATATAAACAGAAAAGATAGAGCTAATTTGGAATAGAAGCTCACCATATCTTCTGTTTAGGTAGCGTGACAAACCAGACTGTGTGATTCCAAGAACTACATCGTTTATAGTCTGCAAAACCGAGAAAAGTGAAGTACTTTAGCACTTCGGTCTGTAGTGAGAAGGCTTGATTTGCTGTGTAATTGAAACACAATTCCATCAACTAAACTAGGGGTAGACCATGTTTAAGATAATAACTTAGTAAAAAGTGCATATATGAGAAAATTCGTCAAAAATACAAAGAGAGATGACTTAAAATTACCATTTTCATTTCTTTCTTCACCAACTTAATGTCTTCAAGGCTAACTGACCGGAGAACAAAACGCCGTGGTCTATACTCAACTCCAGGTGGACCTTTTAGTGGGGTTTCCGTATCTCTTAGAAATAACAAGGTCAACATAAACATCACAATAGATGCAAAAGAGTTCCAAAGTATCTCTAAGACTGACCAAAATGTAGTGAACTTGATATAGCTCGACTCCTTTGTCATCGGAAGGGTTGGCAAACCCTCGGAGTCCGAAACTTTACGAGTAGAGGCAAGCAAGAGAGACATCAAGGACATTCCATCGCCAAGGGAGTGGTGGATGCGCATGACAGCTGTACCTTCAGCATCAGAGGTTTTTATGTTTAGAAGGTGAATTTCCCACAAGGGTTTTGATATTTCAATGGAAGATTTGCTGAGGTTGGAAACATAGTCCTCTACAAATTTGTCAGGTGACTCTATATTTTGTTCTAGATTAGGGACTATAATGTGGTCATCTATGTCCACTTTTGTTGGGACCCATTTCATCCCTTCATTTTCCTTATCCACAACCTGCAATAATCATGTATATTACAGGACCATCAAATTGTATTCATACAAGGAAATATAGAGAGGGTTGATATATTAATAGTGGAACACATACTAATTAAATATCAAAACGTGTATAACTTCTTAAAGGCTGGAGTTCCATCTCAAAATCAATTGGCAATGAGAGTAGCCCAGAATCATTATTAACTGAAGGTACTGCTATTTACCCGATGTGGGTTTGACATCTCAACATAACTAAAGCACATATGTTTATTTGCGTGTGTTGAGGAGTTCACCTGCAAGCTTGAGAATCGAGGGTGTTTGAGCAAAGTGTGATATACGTTGGTTTTGATGACATCGGGATAAAGTTTGTCTTTTGAACCCATAATAACCATGATATAAATATTGGAACCAGGTTCATGAAACAAACGAGCCATCGGACTCAATGTTTGTTCATCTTCCTCGCCTTTGGCCTTTGTGAACCTATCTCCATCTTTGATGGTTTGAATAGGTTTTAGAGAGCCCACACCTAATCCTTCACTCATGATATCCTTAGGTGAAATGCTTACTATCCAAATAACTAGCTAGGGAATATAACAAGTACTTCCTGGAGCAAATGCTTCCATGCTTCCATGACCCTTTAAATAGGGATCAGTAACCTCTTGTCATCTCATAACCAGTGCTAATAGTTATTACTTATTATGTACAGTAGTTCTTAGCTAATTAATGATTGACATTTATATATTAATTTTTTTATTATATAATAGAAGTATTTCCAATTAGAATTATATTTACTATTAAAATAAAGAGAGATTTGTTAAAATACTATTAGAATTAGGACTCATGTTTTGAGTATAAATATGAATCTCTAGCTTATGCAAACTTTGAGATATAAATAATACATAACATACTTTTGAGCTCTCCTTATTTTATCAAAACCTTACATTGGAATTTAAATTTGAGACAGTAGGGAGGGAGAAGTACAAAAGGGCAACTCCAACAAGATGTGCCACATGGCACTATGTTTGAAATAAGAAAAAATAATTAATATATTCACTGCATTTAAACAAGTCTTACTCCTATAATTTAATTTAATTTAGTTCAAATTAATTAAATTTTATAATTAAGTAAAGCTGATCATTGTTATTGTTGGAACATTTTTTTAAAATAATTGACAACTCAATGCTATATATTTTAAGATAAAGGAAGTAATCATTTAAATATATTTTACATTTTAAATTTATTATCAACTTTACTTATTGTTGGAAATGACAATTTGATACATTGTGAATAGTGTTACATATAGAAATCAAAATTTGATTTTGATACCTATATTGCTAATACCATTAATTGTTGAAGTTGCCCTAAAGTCATACTATGCCACCATTTAATAGTGTTGGAAATATTTGGTAGTTGGAGTTGCCCTAAAGTCATACCACAATTTAATAGTGTTGGAAATATTTGAAAAGTGTCATTTCAAACAAAACCATATCCATGCATATTATGTCTTTTTGCAATAAAATTGTTGGACATGAAGAGACTTTTGGGGTTATCTAGTTGGGTGGAGACATTATTATCAGGTACCAAACTTCTACTCCCTCTGGAGAAACATGCATAACGTACTAGTAGGGGTGATCGCGATTTGGAGTTGAACCGAGCTAAATCAAGTGGTTTGGTTCGATTTTTAGATATAAGTGATTTAGCTCAATTTGAAAAATTAACAGACCATGTGGTTCAGCTCAGCTTGTGGTTTGGCACTACTAAACCGAACCTAACCAAACCAAACCAAACCGAACCGTTTAAGACCGAACCGCGGTTTGAAACCGTGAAACCGAGCCATTAAACCGAAACGTGAAACTAAGCCATAAACCGAACCATGAAACCGTAATCCTGACCGTTCCTTCAAAGTTTTAGTTAATCTCAGACATTAATTTTCAAAATGGTTAACAAAAAAAGATTATGGTTTGAAATGCCGTTTGGACCGTGGTCTAGATCGCGTTTTGGACCGTGGTCTGAACCGCAAATCAAATCGCGGTTTAGACCAAACTAAACAGAACCATAGTGGTTTGGTTTAGCTCGGTCTGAATTTTTTTATGGTTTAGCTCGATTTGAAATTTCTTCAAACCGATGCTAGCGGTTTGACTTCTAAATTTGTTCAAATCGAGCTAAATCGAACCATTTCCACCCCTAATGTACTAATGTACTACGGCCAAGTGATTGCTATAAACAAAATCATGCCATAAAGATAGACTGAGACTGAGTACTCCTTGTATATGAACCATTTCTTTCAATCAATCGGCTAAAAAATGTTGACCAAATCAAATCTAGCTGCCCAATAAATTCCTTTCAAATAAACTTTTCTTCCATCAATATTATTAAGACTTGATGTTTGACATGCCAAGGTAGATAGGAAATTTGTTGAGCATTACTAGCTCTCTTTATTAGAAACAACTAACAACTGTATTGCACACCAACATTAAAAATTCGTATGGGAATGGACCAGATTCACAACCACCAGCAAGCCTATTCACCGATTAAGAACATACCAACATCACCTCAAGTGATGAATCAAAACAACATAAGCCAAAGCAATCAAAACACTTTGATGTAAACGGGTTTCAGCGGAATAATAAAACGGATAGGCAAATAATTAAATCAACAACTATTTGACCCAATTCGAATTGAATCAACAATTGAATTAGGGTTTGAAGAGGTAAACACCAAGAAGATGAGAACCTTCACAAGGAATTCAAAGAACTCCAACAAACAAGCTAAAAGCTTCAAGGTAAAAACCTTCAATTGCAAAGCAATTCAATTTAATTTAATTATCAAAACGTATTCTAAAACAAACAATGAAAGAGAGTATTTATACTCTAAACAAAACCCTAAACTACTTGGAAAAGGAAAAACAAAATAATCCTAATTAAAACACTTCAAAATAGGAAACAAAATCAAATCGGAATTCCAAAACCCGCTTGAAAAAGGAAAAGCAAAACAATCCTAATTAAAACACTTCAAAATAGGAAACAAAATCAAATCGGAAGGCTTGCTTCTTTGAGGGATACATCAGATACATCATACACCCCCACTTCAAAAGAATTCGTCTCCGAATTCTGATCTTTAGAAAAAGAACATGATCTTGAAGTTTTTGACCCTCCTTTGTTGACCTTCCGCCCCAACCTCCCCTTGATCAACATCTAACATCTTCCATCCCAAATAAAGAGATATTTCGAATAAAGCAAATCTTTTTTCGTCCTTGGTAGAAAGAAGAAAATGTGTCCATCCCATTTAAACAAGTATTTGGAATACATATGACGACGAAGCATAAATAAATGCATGAAAATTTCCTCCCGAAACATAATACTATCATCCGTATCAATCCCATTATCTCTTGACCGATCAACCTCCCCATCGTCCACATGAGTAATCATAATAAAGTCACCGACAAAAATATCGCCCAATACAAAATTCGATTTTGCAACAAATCAATTACTTCGGATTTCATTATTCACCTTGGACTCAATAGGGGCATGAACAGGATTTATAATATGGGTAGGAATATTATTATCACAAACCTGAATGACCTCGTCCTTTGCACATAGATCGTCAACAATAATCTCCTCTTCAACAGGATCTTTCTCTTGGACAGGAATTTCTTCAACGACAATGCGATTTTCTTCCTCCAGGCGCTTTAATTCAGCCGATATTTTCGTTGTCAATCTTTGGATATCTGCAGTAAAGAAATCGACTTTGCTGGAATAATATTTGGAATCCTCTCTATGTCGTTGATACCTCCTTCGTTCCGCATCTGCTTGAATATGATTTCCAAATTCTGAAACCTCCGAAAAACTTTGCTCATATATATCTGCTTTAAATCGTTCCATGTTCATCAAATCTAGATAATAAAGTTTCTGTTGTTGAGCAAACGTCAGAAAACTATTGAGTATACCCATATATGGGGTTTGACCTCCATTGTTGTTCGCCATCTTCTTCGGATCTTCCTTGGATCGTCCTTCGCTCTGATACCAACTGATGTAAACGAGTTGCAGCGGAATAATAAAACGGATAGGCAAATAATTGAATCAACAATTATTTGACCCAATTCGAATTGAATCAACAATTGAATTAGGGTTTGAAGAGGTAAACACCAAGAAGATGAGAACCTTCACAAGGAATTCAAAGAACTCCAACAAACAAGCTAAAAGCTTCAAGGTAAAAACCTTCAATTGCAAAGCAATTCAATTTAATTTAATTATCAAAACGTATTCTAAAACAAACAATGAAAGAGAGTATTTATACTCTAAAGAAAACCCTAAACTACTTGGAAAAGGAAAAACAAAACAATCCTAATTAAAACACTTCAAAATAGGAAACAAAATCAAATCGGAATTCCAAAACCCGCTTGGAAAAGGAAAAGCAAAACAATCCTAATTAAAACACTTCAAAATAGGAAACAAAATCAAATCGGAAGGCTTGCTTCTTTGAGGGATACATCAGATACATCACACTTATACCTAAAACTGAGAAATATAATCCATCAAACAACAGCACCAATTACTGTAAAAACCCTTAGATGGTGCGTTTTTTTTTTTGGTTTTTTTTTATTATTTTGAAGTTGTCATAATAAAATTTAAATTCTCCGGGAAAAAGGAAGGGCAGATCATTCTAATGATGCACCATTGCAGGCCTCCACGATTCAAACAAAGCATAAATTGCTAATACACAAACATGTGCACAAGAAAGGTAAAAGATACCAACCTGGTACAAGTTGAAGTGCCCATAGTACGAAAGTGGTACGAGATTATGGTTGCGAGAAAGAGGACGCTCTTTCCCTGGAGGGGTGCGCCGGATTTGAGTGATGGGCATCCACTCAACTCACCCTACCTACAAAAGAAACCATTTAGTTTTTCAGTAAAGAGCTTTTTTGAACTTTAGCTTCAAAAGTTTTCATTTTGGAGTCAACTTACAATTAGATGAAAGCTATCAACAACAATGTTATCCATTAAAAGTTCATAACCAAATAATGAAGTTGTGATAGACCATTAGCATAACACTAAAGTCAAAAAAAAAAAAAAAAATCTAACAAAATTTTGATCACAAACACTATTGGCAATAATTAACTGGTTTTTATGTTTATGCGTCTCACCACCCACTAATTAAACAACCAATCAATCATTGACATACGTGTTCGTGCTCAAAATTTTGTGAGATTCTTTTGTTACCCTAACTTAGAGCATTGCCGGTTTAACCACGAAAAAATCAAAACCCACAACTCGACATAAATGTAGAATCAGACCCATAGGAAAGCATTAACATTGAGCCAAGCAAGCTCAACGAAATCACAGTTGCGCAAAATATCAAACACTTGGTGTGCACCTACCCCAGACCAGACTGCACGACTAAAGACAAAACTAAAAACTAGGAAGATTAAAGCTTTAATAGGAAGATGGAAAGCTGATTGCTTGATTTGGTAAACATGAAAAAAAAAAAAAAAAAAAACTTTGCTTGATTACGCAGAGTCAAGAATCCATTTTACACTCAATATCTATTATGCCAAAATGCCATTAATGGTAATTATTGATTAGTGTTTAAATTGTGAGAATTGTTATTAATCCCCGTAACATTACTTAATAGCCTCGCAATACTTAGTTCACCAAAAAAATTAAACCCTAAACATCAAATACATCATCAATATTCCTATTTTATCATTTTAAACCATTAAAACACACCCACACACATGGACCCACACACACCCCCACACATTCAATGTTTAAGAGAAGAAAAAAAAAAAAAAAAGAACGACAAAAGAACACGAAGAGAGATAGAGAGAGAAAAATTACTATTATTTACATTTTTTTTTTTCTCAAAGTTTTAAAAAGGTAGCTTGTTTGTACATGTTTGCATCATTGTAAATTTGTACCTGACATTGATAGTAAAATGAACATAATGTGATTGTGCCTAAAGAGAGAAGAAGGCTTGCAAATAATCGGATATGGGCCAAGAAGGCATGTAAATCAGTAGTTTTAGACCAGATCAGTTGGACAGTACAAAAGTCGGGTGTATCAAGGGCAAAGATGGTACGCGGGGGAACGAGATGCACAAGTCGAGCTCAATGTCTAACGTACCTTTAACGGGGGAAACGGAAAAAAAAAAAAAAAAAAAAAAAAAAACTTGCACTGTCAATCGCTGTTGAAAGTGTAAGTTTCTTGCAAGCTGATTGTCATAGATAACACACAAAACAATGTAAAGGAACTATTTGTGATTGAAAAACAAGAGGGAAGACAATTCATATGCATGATATTAAGTGCAGTTAACATCTTTGCAATTGCAGTAACTGATACTTCCTTCTCCGTCCCTAAATAAATGTCCAAAAAGTTTTCAAATTTGCTCTTGATCTAGAGCAAATTTGAAAAAAAAATTGGACATTTATTTAGGGACGGAGGAAGTAATATACATGATAACAGAAATATGGCTGTGTTTCAACAAGACTTGCAAGGTTGGGAAGAAGTGAATGAATATATATTTGATTGCATTATCATCTATATAAATCCAACATACAACTAAATGAAGAAAACTAAACTCTCTCTCTCTCTCTCTCTCTCTCTCTGTGTGTGTGTGTGTGTGTGTGTGTGTGTGTGACAACTGCTGCTTCTCATATCAACCGTCTTTGCATAAACTCTTCAGTCGAGCTTCACAGAAGAGAACAAGTAATGCACAAACCAGAAGGAAGAAAGGAACCCAACCGTGCCAGTGGCGAGCATAATAGCTATAGCCATTAATAGCGAATACCCCAAGTAAAGAGTTGCAGAGACGGGCCCACTCAAACTCCTGAGATCAAAAACAAGATAGCTTATGGAGTACAAGAAGAAGTATAAGGCAATAGAACCTGAAGCAAAGAATGACCTCCACCACCATTTCCAGTCCTCCACACACAGATGCATGTAGGTGAGAACAAGAGAAACTTCAGCACATACAACCACCAGAAGAATCATAACAATGAAGAGGAACCCGAAAACATAATAAACACGGCCCATCCATATGCTAGACATGATAAAGAAAAGTTCAATGAAAAGAGTACCAAATGGGAGAATTCCAGCTCCAACAACCAAAAGCCAAGAAGGGTATTTTCGGGAAGGGATTTCACGAGGGATTAGATTGGTTCGAACGGGGTATTCAATATGAGGAGCTTTTGCTCCAAGGAAACCACCAATAAGGGTAAGCGGGACGGATATACAGAACCAGAGGAAAATGAGGACTACAAACAGATATAAGGGTATGGCTCCTGTGCTATGACTACCCCACAATAGGAAATTTAAGATCAAGAGAATCGAAAATGCGATACCAGGGAAGAAACAAGCTACTCGAAAAGATACAGAGATGCATCCTTTGTGGTCCCCACAGAAGATCGTCTTCCACATACGAACGGAAACATAACCGGCTGCAGTTCCAAGAAACATGTAGAAAAATAGCATACCTGTGATTAGGGTTCCACGGGAAGCAGGCGACATAAACCCAAGGGCAGCGAATAAAATTGTGACAACTGCCATTCCAAGAATCTGAACTCCATTTCCAACCATTACACACAAGAGTGAAGGACTGCTCGGAGCTCGAAAAACATCACACACAACAAGTTTCCACCCTGACAACTCCTCGTTCATCTGGACCTGAGCCTCCTTGTCAACCTCCTCATACCTAGTCAATTCCCGTCCAACTGTCCTCAGGAAGATGACAAGTATGATTCCGGCCAAGAAAGTGATTACTATAAGGGAGTTGAGAATGGAAAACCAATGAACTTTTTCTCCCTCCATTTTCAAGTAAGCATCCCATCTTGATGGCCATTGAATGTCGCTCTCAACAAAAGAGACCTCATAGGTGAAGGCCACAGGCTCGTTTTCTTTAATGGCCATGGTTACCGTGGTGGGATCACAATAAATCCCAGACGGGTATTTTTCATACATGTTCAACTTCTTTAAAGACTCAGAATTGTGCTGAATGCTGCAGGGTACAATCTCAAACCCTACAACCATATATTCTGGGACATCCAATCCTGAATAAGCAACATTAGTTATCACCTCAGCTGCATCTCCAGTACCCATAACGCCAGTAACACTGGTCTTTTCATATTTATGAACAAGAACGTTGAACTTCAAATGATTAAACACATAGTACTGTTCTTGAACCTTAATTCCAACCGGATAACCCATCCACCTCAAGTGATAAGTATCCATCCTAGTATACCGAATCGCTGGCAAATTATCAAGAAACAAATTAACCTGATACATTTCATCAATCCGATTCTTCATGAGCTTGAACTCATCCCCAGACAAGGGATTAGTTTGACAGAGAAAGATCTCGGTCTCATTAGTGTACATCTTGAACTTATATGGGGAATTTTGGATCCTGTCTCCCATAAGAAGCTCCCCAAGGTTTACAGCACTGTCCTTGACACCTTCCAGAGGGCGACAAAAGGGTAAGCTGTAATAGCTAAAGGGGATTACAGTGTCAATTGAAGTGAGAGAATTCACTTTCCCAGACAAAGTCTCACCCACACCATATTTGTGAGGGTAACTACCCGGAAGATAAAACCCTTGACCCATTTGACATATCAAGCATATGAATAAAACCCAGATCTTGCATTTATCAATTAGCTCCATCTTCGACCAGTTCTTATTGATTTTCAAGTCAAATCTGGAAGAAGAAAAAAATCAGATTTTTTAAAGAAAAATCAAACTTTAATGTGGGGTTTTAGTTTCAATCAAAATGTAGAAACAGATTAATAGAATGTCTACTATTTGTGAGGTTAGATCAAGAAAATAACAAAACAAGAAAAGAAAAGAACAAATTAGTGAGGAAATGAAATCGAGTATAGGAATAGGGAGGGAAGGTGAACAGGTCCGTCTAGCTGACCTTTCTTGGAAAATTAGCATAGAAACTTGGATAGAGAAATGAGTTTTCCGCAGCAAGAAATGTCGTTGAGGGGCCTTCAAGATCGAGAGAGAAGAGTATGTAGTAAAAACTACGGTTTAATGTATATCGTCCACTCGTCGTTGACCTTACTAAATACTCAAAATATGTGAAAATTTTCACAAATTATACAAATTTAAGAAATGTAATTATTAATATAATTTTATAAAATAAATATCAAATTTATCCTTATCTATTACTCCCTCCGTCCCGCTAGTAATTGCACAGTTACTGTTTACGCGTGAATTAAGGAAAAAAATAACGGAAAAAATGTTGAGTATGAAAAGTGAGGTTGGAGAGAGAAAGTGGGGTAGGAAATAGTAATTTGATTGGTGTTGTGAGTATAAAAGCAAAGTTGAAGAGAATTATTAGGTGGAATTGTAAAAATTCTTTACCATTTTAGAAAGTATACAATTTGTAATGAAACGCTCAATGAAAATGAAAAAAGTGTGTAATTCGTACGGGGATTGTTGGAGTATTTCTCTCACGCAAACGGACAAAACTCAAAGAAGCTACTAGGGGTGTTCACGGTCCGGGTTGGTCCGGTTTTTGTCAAAATTTTAGAAAATCAGGACCGGACCAAATACTTCGGTTCTGTAAAAATTTAGGACCAGGACCGGACCATTATATTATAGGACCGGTCCCATCGGTCCGGTTCCAATGGTCCGGTTCCGGTCCGGTTCCACCGGTTCTACAAATTACAATATAATATAATTTTTTACAATAACAAAATCTACAAGTAAAAGCATATTTAAAAACCAAATTGTTGAACAATATTACAATAACAAAATCAACAGTTAATTACAATATAATATATATTTTTACAATAACAAAATCTACGATATGATATTCATTTTGGAATTAAAAATATTATTGAAAACGTTACAAATTGAAATAAGTTAGGGGGTGTAAGTGAACTTTTAAAACTTATTTTTACAGACTAAGTAGACGAAGATTTAAATTGCAACTTAATTTCTTTCACAAGGTTTTTCATACATACCAAGTCTTTTGTTGCAATAACTCCGAGAAAATGACAAGAGTCCTTCATGAAGACCAACAAAGTTAATTATATATATATATATATATATATATATATATATATATATATATATATATATATATATATATATATATATATATATATATATATATATATATATATATATATTCGGTCGGTCACGGTTTCGGTCCGGACCGTGTATATTTTTCAAAACAGGAGACCGGACCAAATAATCGGTTCCATAAAAATTTGGAACTGTGACTCGGACCAATACTATTTTTTCTATCCGGTTTTTACCGATCCAAATCTGGCTTTCACCTGCTCGATCCGATTCCTCGATTTTCAGACAGCCCTGTGGCTACTATATGACTTGGTCTAGTATGAAGCAACTTCTTCTCATTCTCATCTGCAGATAAAGCTTGCATACATTTCCTCTGTGCAAACCCATCAATCTTAAATGCCTTTTGTCTTTAATGTACCTATTACTATAAAAAAAAAAAAAACAAATGGATTTTTTTTAATAAAGAGTGTATTAAGCTGTTTGTTACAGGAGTGACACCTGAAAGATAATTTGATGGGTATTGGACCCCTTGTAGAAATACTCTAGCTGTTTCACTCGAAAAGACAAATTTGACTGTTTCATTAAAAAAGACACATCAAAAATAAAAACTTCTTAATACAACTTTATTCATAATACTTACTTGTCATATTAACAATAACTGTCAACTTACTATTACATATCCCACTTTCTCTCTTCTAACACAATTTTTATACTTACAACACTTATTTCACTACATACTCTCCTTAATTTCCATTTGAAGCCAATTTTGTTCACTTTCAAATGAGATGAAAAAAGTATGAAATATCGAATGTCACTTGATCTACAACTCTTTGACTAGGTCCTACATATTACTATTGCACCTTACTCCATATCAATTTTTTTGATAAATTTTATTATTGTTTTTTTGATAAATTTTATTATTGTATACTCCCTTTATCCCAATATAGAAGTTACCGAATGTGAATACACAAAGATTAAGAAAAAAATAAATATTGAAAGTATAAAAAGTAAAGTAAAAGAGAAAAAGTAGGATAGAGAGTTTTTGTCGTGAGTATAATAAGTAGAACTCATTATCTATTTTGGGTTAGTAATTTTTATATTGAGACGCTCAAAATGGAAATTAGTGACTTTTATGTTAGGAAATTAGTGACTTATATATTGGGAGGGAAGTATTGTTTATATGATAGTAAAAATGTACTCCCGAAATTTGATTTTTTTTTGGATTTTTATTTTGAAACGGAAGAAATATTGATATTATATTTTGTTTCGAAACATAATGTTTTCGTTGAATTAGACCAAAAAAATAAGGGAGAGTGACCGGGAAATTCTAAAAAAGTATCTTAATGTCTGAGAAGTTCCTTCACCATGTTGTATTATAGATGCAGTATTATATTCACATATGAGTGAATATAATAATATTGCATGCAGTATTATGTATTACTACATAAGAACTTTCAGATCATTTCGATTTAATGAGAAACTTGAGGGCAAGTGATTTGTTCCAAAAGGAACTTCCTGGTCAAATTCCCAAAAAATAATCAACTACTATGAAACAAAGGAAACGAAATATACTGAACCGTTTTACCATTTCTGTATACCACATTGTATCACAAATAATTCTACGATTATGAATTATTAAGAGTTACATAATAGATTTTGTCTGACAAATTTGTATCTAACCTTTATTGGCATTTGGCACCCAATCCTCTAGATTTAGGCAGTCTGGATGCAACTAAAGGGTTGACTATTCCCTGTGAATCTCTTCCCAACCCAGTTCCTTCAACAAAACCCATTTTCGCCATCATTTTCGATCCAAATCCCTTAGTATGCTTCTCAAACGACCCAAACTGAGGTGTTCCTTGTCTGCTGCCACTTGTTTCCTGCACCTTAGAACCTGTTCCACCTGGTTTAGGCTTCCTGGTAAAGGCCACTCTGACGGGTTCTGACATACTTGTTTCAGGTACCTCTGCACCCAGTCCAAGTGATTTTGGTCGTTGTGTTACTTCTATTGGCTCTGCTATTCCTCCCCCATTCTTGCCCAAACCTCCGTCTATGTAGCCCATTTTGGCAAGCATTTTTGACCCAAAACCTGTAGTGTGCATCTCAAAGGCACCATAACTCGAGGAGCTTGTAGCAACTTTATTTTCAGGCGGTGTATTATCTGCTCCTCTTGAGGCAATGGTGATAGTTTCTTGTATTGTCTCAGTTACCATGTTACCACTTGAGATAAAGGACACTGGTTCGGCAGCATAAGAGCCAGTTTTATCTCGTCTTTTCTTCTTGCTTGCTTCACTGCTGCCCTGAAGATTGACAGATTTCTTCATTGATTTGGTCTTAGCCGATTTTGAGTCTAATGGAGTGGACCCACTTCTGTTTGAAGCCTTATTAGCTTTGCTTTTATACGACTTGGTAGATTTTTCATCATTAACAGTAATATCGGCATCCTTGTTATCAGCTCCTATGAGCTGGAATAAATAAACAAAACAAAAATTACGTCACTAGTGAGGTAAACAAAATACCAGTGCATCTTGTCATTAGTTTGACGGGGTATCTAGTCACAAGTATCTACCTTCTCCAAGCGGACCCTATCAGTGGAAGATGGCATACATGTGTGCTCTGTTTGAGTCACCGTGACAAGCCTGAAGAACATAGCAACAACACAAAGCGTCGTAAGAATTCCAATTATTAAATTTGAGGGGTGTAAAAATATTCGTAGGGTGTAAATATAGGTTTTATTCCAAATCTTTCACACAAAATTCCTCTTGCATGATGCAACTTTGCAAGAGGTCAAATGACATGAAGGAATCCTTATCTACGGAAAATCATGCTACATTATATCTTAACAAGCTGCAAATGATTATCATTGACAAATACCTACAGAAAATAACTCAAATGTTAAGCCATAAAGAAAATGCAAGGCAAAGACAACTGGTTCACCATAGAGACACCAATGAGAATCACCACCACCCCAGGTCTTCAAATTCTTAGAAGCTTGTAAATCATATACAGAGTAATAGATAGAATGTTAAGCAACTGAAATTGATGTGGAAAAGTGACGTCTTCGACAACCCACATGTATTACCTATTCCTCCCAGTCCCTTGACAAAGGCTCCGTAGGCGATAAATAGCAGCTAACCGTTGCACCTAAAGAATTTCAAAAATCCAGATACTATCAGCTAAAGCAATCTAAAATACTACTCCCACCATCCCTAAATAAATGTCGAAAAAAAATTAAATTTGCTCTTGAAGAGCAAATTTGAATATTTTTTTCCGACATTCATTAATGTCGAAAAAAATCAAATTTGCTCTTGAAGAGCAAATTTGAATATTTTTTTCCGACATTCATTTAGGGACAAAGGGAGGAGTAACAAACTGGACAAGGTGTATACACCAAATAACACTTTGACAACAGTCATTTTATTTGATAATTAGCATCTTTGGTGTATGACGTATAGAGTATAGAGAATAAACGCTTCTCAATAGTTCACCTATGCCGAGGACGGCATAGATTTATACAAACTGGACTATAATATTACAAGACAACAACAGCGTTTAGAGATTACGGCTTCACTCTAACTTGAGAAACACAGAACATATGCAGATTGAAATTTATTAAGTGTGATCTATAACATCGTGTAGCTGGTTAGTACCTGGGTGCAGTCCCGGGAATGCACAAGGTGAAATGATAAAATATCCACCCCATCAGTAACCATCCGCTCCAGTTTCTGAAATTCCAAAAGCAAGAATGTTCAGCATTAGAAGGAACTGACAAATTCCACCAATTTTAATATTCTCATTAAACTGGGAGAAAATAAAAGTAAAATATTATGGAAAAATGCAATCTGCAACTCAATAAAACTTCTGATTTCCAACATGAAAGAAGTTACAATGGTATAATAAACCACCATTACATGATACCCAAGTGAACTTGTGTATTTGCCAGGGTAAAGATAATTATAGAGAAGCGATGTCCAATTTTCAAAAGTTTAATCTGAACATCACATTTAATTGTGTCCATCATGTTGTCAAAAGAGCTTCTTTTTACAAGCGTTTACACGATGACTATAATACATTGTCCAGTCAAAACCATCCCGCATATATTAACTCAACAAAAGAAATAAATCTCCAAGTAATAAGTGCAAGGATATTTGTTTTACCATTATCAAGTCAAAGCAAGTATGGAGTATCTTTGATCCCAAATTCTTAAAAGAGTCCTACGTAAGTCATCAGTTTTTCAAGCTAGTTGACATGCATACCCAAAGAAAAGCCACTGTACGAGAATGTCTATACTAGATAATTATCAAAGAAAATCTCAGAACTCTTCATTCTCGAACAGATATTAGCTCAGAGGAGGTTCAGTAAATGTGTCAGTGGAAGAATAGGTAGAAGCAGAGAACCATATCCCTAACTGAAACTGCAATTTAATGTTTTGAAGGGAAAAAAATGTACGGAGTTGCTAAAAGAAGAACCAAATCGATAGCATAGACTATCGCCAGATGGTTCTTTGCTTGGGAGAAGAATAAGGAAGTGGAAGTATCAATTTCCATTAGAACATTATTGAACCGTTAAGCCACTTCAAACCCTCGAGTTTTCAGATGAGTTTATACTTCTATGAATTCAAGTAAGTTCTCTTGAATTATTCCTACTATTGTTAGTTACCAAGTTGGTTGCCAGTTGGCATTGCAATACACCTAGGATACATCATACATCTCAGTACAATCACCATTTGAGAGCAGGCCCATACTCTATACATGCCGTGAAAGCAAAAATACTAAAGACTGTCAGACACTAGTAGCCCCACTAATTAACATCTTAAGCTCTTTTAAGAATATGGTAAAAATTTCATATGGTATTAAGGAAATGGTACATAGATTCTTCTCACCAAATTTATTTGCTCCATATCAACTCCACGGCGAATCATTCTTTCTCTGCGCTTCGTAGAAATCATTTCTTTACGGTGTTTCTTCTTCTCACCTGAAATGATACACTAAGAAGTATATACAATAGAATTGAAGGCAGGTAGTTAATTTACACATACATTAAGAAATCAAATATAATATTTCAGCAATATAAGACATGGTTTAAACTTGATGGGTAGGATGCAGTCACATGTTAAGCTTTAAATAGGTGTTGCTGTGTTATATATATATATACACACACACATATACATACATACATATACATACATATATATATATATATATATATATATATATATATATATATATATATATATACTCCCTCCATCCCACTACAAACTACACACTTACTATTTGCACGGCGATCAAGGAAAAGTGTTAGTGGAGTAGGTGTTGTGAGTATGAAAAGTGAGGTAGGAGAGAGAAAGTAGGGTAGGGAATAATAATTGAATTGTTGTTGTGAGTATGACATGTGAGTCCCATTAATATAGGGGTATACAAACATTTTCATTTTAGAAAGTGTAGTTTGTAGTGGGACGCATTACGAGGAAAGTGTGTAGTTTGTAGTGGGCTGGAGGGAGTATATATTAAGTTCACCATTCCCATGTTGTTGTAGCTTTGCCCCTCATCTACAAATATCTAAATAAGAAGCAACAAAGTGTTTTGAAAGTGGTCACTGAGCTGATGGAGGGTGAAGAAGAGAGAGGCAAATAAACAATACTATCTCAAGTATCACAGTCTCCTCAAATAAACATTGGAGAAAGGGAAAGAAAGTCAGATGGAAATCCAGAAACTGCAGGAAGTACAGAACATTAAATAGGAACACTGGCCAGAGCAATATGAATATCATAACTTAATTCATCAAGTTAGAGAATAAGCTAGGTAAGAAGTTAGTTATAGGTCCAACATCTTACCAAACTATCATATTAACCCTTGAGGAAAAATTAAGCCAGAAAGTAACCATTTGAATATCGACAGGGATAGCAAGGTTAATAACCCTCAAAATCAAAATAGAATATTTGCAATATAAAAGTTACAAAAAAAACTCGTAATTAGCCATATGCTTGAGAAGGAACACGGTATATCAGATGCGGATTTGTATAGAAGTGACGTTTTAATACCTGGGAATCTCCTGAAATTTTTACTTTTCTGCGCCTCAGAAGGCCAAGACTGGGGAAATTTTGAAACATGCTTCTTTTTCCCTGAAGTTCTTGGATTCTTCTTAAGCATAAGATCATCCAAATCAGGCGAGGAGTCATAGGCAGCAGCTCCAGATTTGGCAGAACTCTTGACATATTTCCTCCTTGATTGAGGTTTCTTCAAGCCATACTCCCTTGATATCTCCTGAAGTGCAATGCCCCCAAACCTTTCTAAAGTTTCATTAAAACTTATGTGAGAGTCCTCACCAGAGGTATCCCGAACTCGTCCAACCAACTGATCAACATCCGCAACCTCGAAGCTCCTACCAATTCCTTCAAAGTAATCTTTTGCAATCTCGTCATCAATTTCTGAACCACTATCTGATAAGCCATCACTATCAGAGGAACTAGAAGAATCACAAGATTCGGAAGACTCAAGGGATTCCTCATCGGGCGACTCCTCTTCAGCTTCCTCATCTTCCGAAATATTTTGAGTATATAATTTCAAGCCACCAATTGACAAGAACCCTGAGTTTCTCTCTGGAGATGATGCCTGAGCCAAAAACACATCATCCATTTCTTTATTTAGCTCATGTACATAACTAACATCAGTCTCCATTTCCTCCTCAGATGATGATGAACCAACATACAAAGCTTCTTTCTCCTCCATTTTTGAGGAAAATTCAGCTTCTGCGTCATCGGAAAACCCTAATCCTCTATGAGAGCTTTCTTTGAGCTCAAAACTTGAACCATAACTGTAAGTATATTTCACATTTTGAGATTCTGCGACCTTTGTTTGGTCTACAAAGGCAACAATACGGGCATCCTTGGAATCAACCAAAACAATAGGCTGTGATTCAAGATTGTCCACTTCATCATCACGTCCATTTGGAACTGAGGGTTCCTGCAAAACCTCAATTATATTTGGTAAGTTCTTATATCTTGCAGCTCCAAACTCTCAAAGGCACCTTTTTTAATAACAAGACATGAAATGAAATATGAGGTCAAAATAAAAATGATGTTCGAAATTCCTTCTAAAATGAATCAACTTTTCAAAACGTATAGTTAAAGATTCTGCCTTGATCATTACCACCTACTCCACTGGCAAAACTATCTGCTATGCAAGTATCTTTTGTTATTTTGCGTCATCATGTTAACCTCTGAATGAAATTTTCCAATTATTTTGCACAACCAACCTAATAAATCCCATTGATACCACTTGGCAGTTTGGGAGGAACACTCTCGCTCGACCTATCTTCATACAAAATCACAAAATAAAAGATGCCACGTTGATAATCAGCAACACCTTTATAAACAAACAGCACTGACTAACTACAACCCACATTTTGATAACAACCAAACAATACCCGATGACGAATCAGCTCATTCTAAAAGAAGTAAAATATTAAATCAAAAAGCATGCTTCATGTACAAAAGCCAGGTGCAGGTTTGACATTATGTAAGGTCGATTCTCACTGAACTCAGTATAATCATCCATATTCATCAATTCATACCAAAAAAACAATAATTGGCAGTCAAACACACGAACTGATCAACATAAAGCCAAATTAAATCTAGAGGCCAAGGGATACCTGAGGACTCATTTTAGGGTAAACATAACCATAAGCATTTCCTTTTAGCTTCGGTGCTTCGTTCCTCGAAGTAGAAGCTTTTGATTTCACAGATTTTCCAGATCTCGACGCAGATTTAGCATTTCCATTGCCAGTAGTCCCACTAGTATTACCATTCTTTCCTGCAAAATCCACCAAAACGACCTAAATCACACTTCGCCAAACTATTCAAAACTTACTGTAAGCATATCTTAATCAATAACAATCAAAGCAAAAAAACAAGTAATATTTTTCTAAAAAAAACTGCAAAATTTAAATAAACTAACTCCAATAGTCCATTTATCTATATAAACACTATAGTATATTGGAAGAAGGAGAGAAGTACCTCTAGAAGGGGGAGAATCGAAGCCGGACCAATCGGATAAAACGCCACCCAGTACGAATAGACCTCCAGACGATGAATTTCTCGGCCGCCGGCCTCCCGATTTCGTGAATTTTTTCTTCCCGCCGCTGGCCATCGTGGAGATATCGATCGAGAGAGAATATTTTGTTTTCGGTGGTGCAAGCGGCGTCACCGATTATCAGAAATCGGAGATGGCGGTGGTTAGGTTGAGATTTTTAATCCTCTGTAGTGTGGTGTAGCTGTTTATCTGTACCGCGAACAATGTTGTGTTGTACAGTTCGTGGCAGTGGTACAAGTTATTTTTGCCTGTGTGATCTGTTGGGTTCTAAGAATATGACTATGAGTTTTAGGGTAAATACTAAATACAGAGAACGAGAAATACAGGGAACGAAAAATTTCAACTCTGTTCTTGCCCTACACGAGATGTTGTGAAACGAGATGCCTCGCCGGATTTGCGCCGTCGGCCATATCTCCGGCACCGCTAATTATTTTGCTGATCCCAACAGTCAATATGAGCGCCTGAGTGATGCGAAAATACCCCAGAAATTTGACGACGATCCAACGGTTAATGAAGCGGGAATTTGATTTTTAATATAGCAAATTTTTGGAGATTTTCGTCAGTTTTCGCCGCCGGCCATTTCTCCCTCTCCGTAAATTATTTGGAAGATCCCAACGGTCATCATGTGCGCCTAGGGGATGCGACCAAAGCCCAGAAGTTTCACGACGATCCAACGGTTAATGAAGCGGGAATTTGATTTTTAATATAGCGAATTTTTGGAGATTTTCGCCAGTTTTCGCCGCCGGCCATTTCTCCCTCTCCGACAATTATTTGGAAGATCCCAACGGTCATCATGTGCGCCTAGGGGATGCGACCAAAGCCCAGAAGTTTCACGACGATCCAACGGTTAACGAAGTCGAAATTCGATTTTTACATATGCGATTTGATTTTTATTTTTTGCTGAATTTGATTCGAATTCTGGCCATTTGGCCGAATTTTTTGATTTATATGGGTATTTTGATAATTTTGTTGGTTCCTGTATTTTTTGTTCCCTGTATTTAACTATATCCGAGTTTTAGATTAGATGTCTTTCTTTTTGACGTGTAATTACACGTGTGTAATATCACGAATTTTTTCCCAAATAATCCCGTTTTACTTTTTTATTTACCAAAATGACTTACTGTTCAAACTATTGCCCAGAATGTCCTCTTTTTTGAAACTCGCTACACCGTGTAGCGAGTTTGACTAGGGTTGGTCAAAACTCGCTACACCGTGTAGCGAGTATAGGGCAAATTAATTAGGCCGTTGGGAAATTAATTACGGCATTTAATTAAACAAAACTCGCTACACGGTGTAGCGAGTTTGTATTAAACTCGCTACACCGTCAGCGAGTTATTTAAAACCCTTTTCACCAGTTTACGTCTTCATTCAAACAATCTGGGAAAGAAAAAAAAAAACTTCAGTTCAGTCCGCCGCCTAGAGAGAAGAAGAGAAGAAGAGAAGAAGGGAAGAAGAAGAAGAAGGATCGAACCAAGGAAGAATTTGTCAAGTAATTCAACCTTTTTTTAATTGTAAGTTTAAATTTTTGTATTGTATTAAATTTTTATTTTGATTTTATTATTTATTTACTTATAATTTATAATTTTTTTTAATTTTTTATATGATGTTGTAATTGCATTTTGATGACATTGTTTATACACAAATTAGTCTCAAGGAATTTTTTTTGATTTTTTTTATATTTAGTTTTTTTAATCCGAATTTTTTTATTATTTAGTTTTTTTAATCCGAATTTATAATTCAATCAAGGGAATTTGTTATTATATTTAGTTTTTTTAATCCGAATTTTTTTATTATTTATTTACTTATAATTTATTTACTTACAATTTAGGATTTTTTTTGATTTTTTTTATGTCATTGTTAATCCGAAAATATGAATGTTTGTTTAATTACTCTCTATTTTATTTTTTTTTTGTTATTAAATTTAGTTTTGTTGTGCCGAAAAAATGAGATAGTAATGTTTATTAATTTACTTGCAATTTAGGATATTTTTTTTAGTGAATTCGATTAACACATCTTGGTTGATGATAACTAGGCATGAGCAAGAAGTAGGCATATCAACATATATAACCTAATTGTAGGATCGTTTTAGAAAAATACTCAAATTCAATTAATGTGCACCCGAAACCGAAACCGTTATTAAGAACCCAAATTTGGATATGTTTTTAAGAAAAGCTATCGGGTGAACTTTCACATTAGTAATCTTGCTAGCACTTCTTTAGTAAGTATTTTCATTCATTAATAAGATAGGTCTACCCCAAATTTGGATCCCTTCTCCTTTGTTTTTTAAAAAGATAAATAAAAATTAAGAAGTATACATTATTAAGACGTTGTAGGTATAAATAATAGGATATGAATTATTAGTGAGATAGCAAAATAGGATAGAAATTAATATACCTATAACAACATCCCTAATCTCATATACTTATATCCCAAACCCTAAACCCTAAATCAGATAGGTCTACCCCAAATTCTTAAAATATGATTTATTGTTCAAACTTTTTTTATAAAAAACCGCATCCTTTTTTTCAAAAACGCATGAGGATTACTTTTGAAGTATTACTTAGTATATAGGCCGGAAACCAAGAACTTCCCACATGCACTTCTTGGAAGTGTGGGATAACTTTGGATTACAATGCCACGTACTAGTAATTACATTTTTTGTATTCTTTTATTTATTTTCTTGCCTTATAGAACAATAACCAACCTTGATATTGAAATAAATAGATGGAAGCGTTCATTGATCCCGGCCTATCGATACATCTGTTCGACCCGCCATGCGGACCATGTGGCTAGGTATATTTGGTCCTGGTGGCCGGCTTTCTAGTCCCCTCGTTTTTCGTCATGGTGCCGCCTTGCCAGCGTATTAGCTCCCGTCATATTATTGAGACCGGCAGAGCGGATTCAGCTGGAGTGCACTACATAGGCCTGATACAAGACGATTTTGCATTCTGAGGCCTTGATCGAGAGATGGCGTCCGGAGACCCATACGTTCCATCTCCCGGTTGGTGAGATGACGATCACTCCTACAGATATCGGCATGATTTGCGGGTTGCCGATTGATGGGGATGTCTATCGATGATGGGTTTCCAAAGCACATATAGACTGGCGGGCCGAGTGTCGTGAGTATTTAGGGGCCGTCCCCGGAGACGGAGATATAGATGGGAGCACCGAAGCTCCGGTGGATTACCCGGCGTTTCACACACTTTAGTGACCTCCCCGATGATACCGCTCCGTGAGATTGTGGATCGCACGTACGGGCTTATATCTTGCTTGCCTTGGGTTCTACGATCATGCCTGATCGTACGAACAACAAGGTTAAGCTATGTTATCTCCCGCCGCTTAGTGGATGTTTCTAGGGTCGTGGAGTACAATTGGGGAGTGCTACGCTTGCTTTCCCGTATCGAGAGTTATGTGGTGCGATGCACCCTCACACGAGACAAACATCGAGGATTTCTCAACGTTCTACAGGTATTTTATTTCATTTTAATCTTCATTATGTTTTTAAGTTTTATTTCAAATTTGCGGCATTATTACTTAGTTTTTGATATACATTTATTTCATATAGATCTGGGCTTGGGAGAGGTTGACATGTGTGAGGCCGCAGATCCGTTATCGACTCAGAGACCCGGACTACGTCATCATGCCCCTCGGATGCAGGTATACATATATCATACTTTATTTTCTCGTCGTTAATGTTTTTATTTTTTTTGAACAAAATCTTATAATTATTTTGTTTATGAAATTTCAGTTGGACGCAGGCTTCGCTTGATCTGAGAGAGGTTACTGCACATAGCCTGCGAGGCTATCGGGATCAGCTGGCTCGGCTGAACGAGGGTCACGTGGAGTGGCAGCCTTATGAGGGGAGACCCGCTCCGGTCTACTGCACTGAGGGTGAGGAGATATGGTTGGCGAAGGTCCCTCTCATATGCTTTGAGAGGGTTGAGTGGCATCTGCCTGATCGCGTGATGAGGCAGTTTGGCCTGAGACAGCTTTGTCCCAAAGCACCGCTCGACACCGGCCCGGAGTTGCACCGTTCGGATCGGCGGGGAAGGAGTACGGCGAGATGGGGTTACCACCATCGCCCACTGGTTACACTATGGGGACAGCGCCACGAGAATTTGGTTTCCGGGGTGTTCGGCTTCCACGATATGACTTACACCAACCCGTATATGGTATGGTATAGGGACATAACGTGTAGGTTTGTGCAGCAGCTCACTCACGTAGAGGTGGATGGATACCGCCGCCGCCCCCGCCATAGAGTTTATGGTAAGTTTTTACATTTTTAAAGTTTTTATTTCTAATTTTTTTTTTTAAGAAAACATCAATTATTAACTTATGTCTCTCGTTATTATATATATTTTTGATATAAAAACAGTGCACTCTTCGCCGCATGCATGTCGCCAATGAGAGGGATGAGCATCCCCACCAAGCCGAAATGCGGGAGATTGTGACACACGGGTTCAGGGGAGTTAGGGAGCTCCACCGCCTTCGCCCGCCGCACCTCCCCCACCGCAGATCGCGTACAGGGACAACCTCGACAACGTCGGCGACGCCGTGGACAGCGTAACCACCACCCCAAATGGATTTGCACGATGAGCCCGAGCCCGAGCCCGAGCCTCAAGCGTTGCACCTGCATCGATACATCTTATGATCGGTCATCCACATCGCGGCCACGATACGATATGATTTTGAGCGTTGGAGCGGGGGTTTCGGGGGGACTGGGACTGGGGGTGCCGGAGGGAGTGGGTGGGGGGGTGGGACTGGGGGTGCCGGAGGGGGTGGCTGGGGGGGTGGCAGTGGGGGTGGCTGGGGGGGTGGCAGTGGGGGTGGCTGGGGGGGTGGCAGTGGGAGTGCCCAGGCAGACCCTTCCCCTGGACCATCCACTATGGGCTTCGGCGCTTATACGAGTGGAAGTGGGTTGAGGACTCCTTTATCACATGCACGGTTCCATGGTTTCGTCGATCCGGCTCAGATGACCCCTGAACAAGAGCAACTGCAGGAACAAATGCTTAGAAGAGGGTCTCGGCTCCGGAATCCGCCTGATCCCTACACCCCGTCTTACTATGATAATAGGTAGAGAGTTCACTTTTGTTTTTTTATTATTACGTAATGAAACTTTGTTGTATTGGTTTAGTTTTTATTTGAATGTTTTTTATTTGTATTGAACTGTACTATTAGTTTACTTTTTATTTGAATGTTTTTTATTTGTATTGAAACTTTGTAACTTTGTACTATTAGTTTAGCTTTATATTTGATTTGAATGTAATTTTCCAATTTCTAAAAATGATTTTAGTTATTTTAATGAATATTTAAAAAATTATAATTGATGATATTTATTAGATTAGGGAGTAATAAAATAAAAGTTTATTTTCCATTTAAGTTTTAAGGTTCAATTTATGTTTAGCATAATTCCAAAAAAAAAATGTTCAAATGTGCTACTGTGTAATTATTGCGGGACGAATCAAAAAATTGTATTTATTGGGCCAAAATTGGAGTGGCCGCCCTTGTTCTTCGGCCAAGGCAAGGCAGCTTTGGTGGGCGCCCATGTTCTTTAAAATCGCTACACCGTGAAGCGATTTTCACTAAACTCGCTACACGGTGTAGCGAGTTTAGTGAAAATCGCTTCACTGTAGCGATTATAAATGTACATTTCCAATTCTTCCTTGTATTCCAAAGATAAGTTTTCGTAAAAGGGAGCGTCCGCTCCCACGTGGCGAAGCGTCCGCTCCCAAGCTGCCTGTAATGTAATATGTACCTTTTTTTTGCAATTATGCCAAACATAAATTAAAACTTAAAACTGAATTAAAATAAAACTGAAACTGAAAAATTACATTCAACTCAAATATAAATTACATTGGACTTTTCAAGTTTAATGAAAACGACATAAAATAAAATCAAAACCGAAACCGAATCCAATTCAAGCCAAACATAAATTACATTAAAAACATTCTTCTACTCCCTAAGGTTCGGGCATCTACGACGATTGTGCCCTTCCTGATGGCATGATGAACACATACTCTTCCGTTTATCTGCTTGAAAGTCCATAGAATTACGAAAGCGTCTTGATCTAGGTCGTCCGGACTTCGCAGAACGTCGAAGTAGGGGATTAGGGAAGAAACTAGGCACCAAACCATCCACGCCCCAATAGTCCTCATGCTCGATTGGTTCGAATGTTCCCTTCCATGTCTTGTAGTATTCCCCAACAGTGTAATATTCAGAAACGAAATCTCGACCATCAATATTTTGTGCAGAACAACAAGCAAGGAGACGGGAACAAGGCATGCGATAGGCAACCCATTTACCACATGTGCAGTGCGCTCATTAAGTCGGACACCGTATATTTCCTCCGTGATCACCCTGACGTGTTGTTTTCACTTGATACACCCCCATTTCGTGATTGTTGAACCTCCTGACGTGATGTGTTGCCGCTTTTCTAGTGTTCTTCAAGTAGTGATAACTGACTTTCTGGCTGAATTGATGTCGGGGATTGATGTTAGGGTTATCAGGATTACCTCCTAAGGCATTAATTGAAAATCCATGCCTTACTTGAAAGTACTCCACACAACGATAGAAGGCAGTTTCAACAATTGCTGTGATTGGCATCCCACGAGCTCCCTTCATCACACCATTGAAAACCTCGTACATGTTGGTAGTCATGATGCCATACCCGTAACCACCATCGTGTGCCAATGTCCATTTTCTAGCATCCAAATGCCGAAACCATGCAATTGCCTCGGCTTAATTCCACGGATACTCTCTAAGATAGATTTCAATTTTCTATCTTGAGTTGCTCTACCCGCTCTCCGTAATGTATACTTCAACCCTTCCCCTCTATACTTTTCCAAGAAATTTGCTCGCATATGTCTCAAGCAATATCGATGATGCACGTTTGGCCACCACGTATCTTCGCCTACGCCTTCGTAATGCCCCAATGACGGCCGATATCAAGCATACTTCACGACTCTTGATAATATGCTTGCAAACCAGGTATAAGAACCAACGCCGCCGGCCAGCCCTCCTTTTCAACAACGGCAAAGGCAAGCGGAAGTATGCCGTCTTGGGCGTCAACACCTACGGCAATCCGCATACCCCTTTATATCTACCATGCATAAATGTTCCATCCACGTAAATGACCGGCCGACAATGAGAGAAAGCTTCAATGCAAGGCCCAAATGCCCGTAATACCCGTCGAAATAGGGAGGCTTCACCGACAGGAGGAGGAGGTGTAGAGTACTCAACAATTGTCCTCGGATTGTATTTTTGAATGGCCGCTAGACGCGGGTAACCTCTTATAAGATTCCTCCCAATCTCCAAAACCTCTCGCAATGCCATTCTCGCTTTCCACACCATGCCTTCTTGTAAGTAATTACCTTGTCGAACCTACTAGAGATGTGTGCAATAATGACTCCAACCTTGACATCCGAATCGGCCTTAATAACACCAACGACTTCCCGACCGATAAACTTGGCATCTAGATTGGGGTGATCTTGACTTGCTCCGTAATATAAGCAAAGCAGTGAGGAGCCTTATACTTGGTCACTTCCCAATAGCCAAACTTCTTCCTACTCACACGAACATAAAAATGACATGGATAATTTTTTACCGTACACTCAATTACCCATGTGTTCGGTGTGCTCTTTCTTACCCCGAACCTCGCGATTGTTTTTAATATGGAACCTTTTCATATCAAATTGTGCCTCGTTCTTGCCAGAAAGCGTATCCCTTTAGCAATCGGCCGTTGTTCCTGATCCCAACCGGAAAACTATGTGCATGATCGTAATCAATCAAGCCTTGTTCTTGTCGAGCAGATGTACCAATATCACTGTAAAAGGGATAACTCGCTCTCTCATATCTTCGATTTTGCGGCACTTCATAGTGAACAAGAGGTGCTTCCACATCATCATCAATCGGCCCATCATCACCGGCTCCCAAATCGACATCAGAATCACTACTACCCTCCTCATATTCATCATCATCATCCTCTAGCATTGCATCTACATCAGTGTGCACTTCCTCTTCTTCACAGTCAACATCATAATCATCATTAACGTGATCATTATGCCCAAATGCCCGATCATCATCATGAACATGATAATTATGGCCAAATGCCCCATCATCATAATTTGGTGTTTGAGTTGATACAAGAGTTTGGGAACTTGGACCAACCCCATCATCACGGTTACCGCTTGGAGAAAACCCGAAAGTACTCTCGTGTGCCGTGTTTCAAACTCGGATTGGATCGATTTTCAATTAATTTTACAACAACATACAAACCGCAAATTTCCAATCCCCCCAAATTTAGCAAACTGATCGAACATTACATCCATACACGCATCATCTTCAATACGGAAAGGAAAGTACTCACCAATCCCGCTATCAAAAGAATGAGGGCATCTGTAAATGACTTTCAAATCAAATTGAGACCGATCTAAGTTCGCCTTTTTATATAACTCATCAATCAACTCATTGTATTTCCATTGGCAATTACCCCTTATTGCACATTTTGGCCCCTTTTTGAAATGAGGACCATCAAACGGTTGTTCATCATCACCTCCCCAATAACACATAAAAATGATTGGACCCCCGTTCATATTTAACCCTACATTATGAAATCAAAGTGTTAAAACCTACATAACAAAACTCTTACATTTATTATATCTACAATATAATAAAACACAGTTAAATCATTAAATTTTATATCTAAACACAAGTCAAAATAATAATTAAGATGATGTTAATTTACCTTGATTCTTGTTGATCTTCAACAATTCTGATGAAATAAAAGAGAAGGCTGAGAGAAAGAGAGAAAGGTAAGAGAAGAGAAGAAATAATAATTGAGAGAAAGAGAGAAAGGTAAGAGAAGGAAACAAAAACGAATCTGAGAGAAAAAAGAGAAGGCTGAGAGAAAAACAGAAGAAAAAGAGAAGGCTGTCAGAATCACGTGGAAACTGCTATTTGTTGCTGTAAAGTGCCTTGTTTTTACTTAAACTCGCTACACCGTGTAGCGAGTTTCAATAAAGCTGAATTAAACTCGCTACACCGTGTAGCGATTTCAGCTTTATTGAAACTCGCTACACGGTGTAGCGAGTTTAAGTAAATACAAAACCCTTTACAGTGAATGAACATTTCAAAATTTTTTAATTCTTTTTGTTTTTTCATTCGCGAAGGCATTTTGAACAATAAATATAGGTTAATTTATGTATCATAATGAATATCTAAAAATTGTTACTTAAAGTACATATAATGTTGTAACAATTACAACTTTTAAATTTTAATTTGGACAATTAAATCAGCTTCAAATTTTTGCTCAAAATTGCTTCGTAGTAACATCAAAAAAAAAATTTCGTTCGCGAAGCTATTTTGAGCAATAATTATAGGTTAATTTAGATATCATAATGAATATCTAAAAATTGTTACTTGAAGTACATATAATGGTGTAACAATAACAAGTTTTAAATTTTAATTTCGACAATTAAATCAGCTTCAAATTGTTGCTCAAAATAGCTTCGTACTAACAAAAAAAAAATTACATGTGTTAAAAAAATAATGACATGTGGCTAAATTTTTTTTTTATAAATATTTTTTTTTCATATTTTAAAACAAATGATAACATAGGAAATCTTACATAAAATTACAAAAAATAAATATTTTCGAGTTAGTGGCCACATCCCGGCCACATAGGAAATCTACATAAAATCACAAAAATAAATATTGTCAAGTTAGTGGCCACATCCCGCCACATAGGAAATCTTACATAAAATCACAAAAAATAAATATTTTCAAGTTAGTGGCCACATCCCGGCCACATAGAAAATCTTACATAAAATCACAAAAAATAAATATTTTAGAGTTAATGGCCACATCCCGGCCACATAGGAAATCTACATAAAATCACAAAAAATAAATATTGTCAAGTTAGTGGCCACATCCCGGCCACATAGAAAATCTTACATAAAATCACAAAAAATAAATATTTTCAAGTTAGTGGCCACATCCCGCCACATAGAAAATCTTACATAAAATCACAAAAAATAAATATTGTCAAGTTACATGTCCAATAACAAAATTAACAAGATTGGGAAACACCTTAAAAACATTGGAAGTAACAATGTTAAGTATTTTTGATGAGCGAGGGGGCCCAAACAATGTACTTAATAGATCAACAAAACAAAACATTTATAACAAAATGTTAAGGAATATAATCTTAGGGAGTGTAATGTTAAGGAAAATATTTCATACCTTAGTCAAGATAAGAACAAGACCAACACCTATGTGACTTCCGCCCTCACTATCTCTCATCACTTTATCCAGAGAATGTAAGCATCAATGGTATCGCAGGATCCTTCAATACCAAATGCACAGAGCCACGATCACTTCGATTAAACTCCTTCACAACCACAACAACCTAATAGAACAAAAAATATAATGATCAATTATTTATAAATTTCAACCTTAACTATAATTAAAATAAAATAATATACCTGTTCCACCCTCTCATATTTTTGGCATTTCTCCTTCACCATTCTCAAGGGATAATAAGTACCCTCTGCAGTGAGATAGTCCATCGCAGAAAGCCAAGCTTTGCCCTGAAAATCATCATCTTCCACCGCTCTTCAAGTTTTTTACGTATCGCCTCGGGGTCGACCGAGCGGGGTCCCCGAGAAACATGAGCTTTTCCGTGCGATGCCGACGCATGGCGGCCTTGCTTCACCAATGGGACCAGGTATGATATGACGCGATGGAGATTCTCTCTTGTTCGATTTGAGGCGGTGGAGACGGTGGAGATTGAAACTCTCGTTCAATTTGAGAGAGATTAGATAGACGATTGGAGGTTTGACCGGGATGTCCTGGAAGAGGTTTTCGTCCAAGATACCAGCGGGGTTTTGATGGATCCATTTTGAGAGAGATAGATGAAAGATGGACTTAAGAAAGAAAGAAAGAAAGAAAGAAAAGGGAGAACTGGACTGAGAAAGGAAAAGAGAATGGTAAGTTTTGTTGGGACTGACGGAGAGGAATAAGTAGGGGTTTGGAATATATTAAACTCGCTACACGGTGTAGCGAGTTTGACTTAAATCTGGTCAAAACTCGCTACACCGTGTAGCGAGTTTTGTTTAATTAAATGCCGTAATTAATTTCCCAACGGCCTAATTAATTTGCCCTATACTCGCTACACGGTGTAGCGAGTTTTGACCAACCCTAGTCAAACTCGCTACACGGTGTAGCGAGTTTCAAAAAAGAGGACATTCTGGGCAATAGTTTGAACAGTAAGTCATTTTGGTAAATAAAAAAGTAAAACGAGATTATTTGGGAAAAAATTCGTAATATCACCATGAATTACACTAATTATATAATAAGGATTTCATTTTTCTTTATATTTCCCTCCCTCCATAAAAATTGTTAAATATTTATTTTTAATTCGTCTAAAAAATATATTATATTTTTAAATAACTAAAAAATTAATATCAATTTGATAGTATCGATTTAATAATCTCAATAAAATTTTAAAAATTAATAATTAAATTTTAAATTTTCATTAAAATGATTAGATTGATATTAATATTTGATAAAAAATTATGTGTGTTGACTAAACTATCAAAAGCCAAACTAATCAATATAAATAGGACTGAGTAGTATATTTTCTTGAACGGATATTTAAAATGTTAAAATTAACCCCCAAAAAAAAGATAGAAATGTGATTCTAAAAATTTGGAGCGTTGCAATTGGATATATATGAAAATAGTGTCACGATAGTTTAAATCGTATTAAAACCGAAATGAATCAAATTGGGATCCAATGAACATCATATACTCCCCCGTCCCGTCCGACTTAGAACATTCATTCCTGACACCTGACACGGAGATTAAGGAATACTATTATAATATTAGGAGAGAGAATGAGTGGAGGATGTGTTGTGAGTGTGAAAAATTAAATAGGAGAGAGAATGAGTGTGATAAATAGTGATGGGATTATTGTTGTGAGTATGACAAGTGGGTCTCATTTAATATAAAAGTAATGTAAACTTTCCATTTTAGGTCATTCTAAGTCGAGTGGGACGCCCAAAATGGCAAAACGTCCTAAGTCGAATGGGACGGAGGGAGTATATTATATACTACCGCATATCATGTTATGCTGTAAAATTGTATGACACTGCATCTATATTTTTACAACCAAATAAAAAAGAAAGCAAGTAAATAAATAAAATTAATTTTACATTTGTAAAATGTATATTATGGAAATTTTTCCCAAGTCAACAATTTTAGCTTAGGTGGAGTAGGTGTGAATTTCCCTAGTCTCCAACAAGCCATGGTCACAACAAACTTGTAATCTAAAGTAATATAAAGCCAGCACAGCCTTGGAGCCAAAATGTCAGGGGCATTTTGGTAATTTTACACGGTGGCATTTTGGCAATAATCAAGGCGGACGGGACACGTGGCAACCGGGGAGTGGGCGCGTGTGCCACACGCGCCGACAAAGGCGCGTGTGACGCGTATGATTTTGTTTTTTTTTTTTTTAATCCTCGACACGTGGCGCACTCGATTCTGGTTTATTTTCGGATTTTTTTTTCCTCCCATTTTTTTGACCTCAATTATTTTATAAAAAAAAAAATTTTTTTTTTAAAAATTTTACACCAAAATTCATAATTTTTTTCCTCTTTAATTAGAGACTAATTTCATTAAATTTGGACAAAAAATAAAATTCACTATTTTTTAAATATAAATTTCTTAATTATCCTATCTTAATTTTTCTTTTTTATTTTTCAATATCTTTTTTTTGAAAATTAATTAAGTGTGAATTATATATTTTTATTATAAATGATAATAATAATAATCATAATTTTACTTTTTAAATATACATTAATGTTTGTAATGTTATTTCTTTCGTTTCAAAATTTTACATTCACTTTTTAAACATATTAAGTACTATTTTATAATGTTAATGCCTTTGTTTCAAAATATGACATTAATTTTTTTAACAAATTAAATAATATTTTATAAAATATTCATTGGGACGAATATATTACTTTATTTTTTTACCCGAAGTAGTATTATTTTGTAAAAATTAATGTTTATAATGTTCGTATCTTCGTATCTTTGTGTCAAAAAATAAATATTACTTTTTGAGACAAGTTAATTCATTGAGGCAAAGGAAATAATTTTTTTTTTATATAGAAAGTAGTATTAATTATGGGATGAAAGTAATATTCATTTTTTGAATTGAATGAATTTTTTTTTTTTTAAAAATAGAATTTTTTTATATGTCCAAAAAAAAAATTAACATTGCTTCTTTCGTCTCAATGAACATTTTAAAAAATAATACTACTTTTTCCTTCTAAAAATTTAATGTAATATTTTTAGACGAAGACACTAACATTACAAACATTAATTGCAGAGGCGAATGAAGTAGTATTAATTTTTAAAATATTCATTGGGCTGAAGGAAGCAATGCTCATTTTTTTTTTAAAAAAAATGTAGTATTATTTTTGGGTTATTCATTTCGAATCGAAAGTAATATTCATTTTTGAAATATTGTAATGTTAGTGCCTTCGTTCCAAAATATGACATTATTTTTTTTAACAACTTAAGTACTCCCTCCGTCTCACTTCACTTGGCACTAATTTCCATTTTGGGTCGTCCCACTTCACTTGGCACTGCCCAAAATGGAAAAGAATATTCACTATTCCCTCCACTCATTCTCTCTCCTACTTCACTTTTACACTCACAACATTCTCTCTCCTAACTATTCCTCCCACTCATTCTCTCTCCTATTTAATTATTCATACTCACAACATTTAACTTTTTCTCTTTCTTACATCACTTTTTCTTAATTCCTACACCCAAAAAGTTGGTGCCAAGTGAACCGGGACGGAGGGAGTATATTCGAAGTGGTATTATTTTGAGAAAATTAATCTTTATAATGTTTGTATCTTCATTTGTCAAAAAATAAATATTATTTTTTGAGACAAGTAAATTCATTGAGGCAATATAATTTTCAAATAATTGTTTTGCAATGCCAAACATCTCTATTTTCTTTTGTATTTGTTTCGATTTCGATCAGTTATGCGTTAGTAACTGTCCGTGCATCGCACGGGGGTACTGCTAGTAGCTACTAAAACTTAAAACTTGCAAACTCTTGAAACCCCTAAAATTTAAACTTTATTTGTTCTATGGAGTACTTCTTTCGTCCCAAAATGTTTATTTCATTTGATTTTTTAGTTAAATTTTGACCACAAATATATGACAATTTAATTATGTTCATAAAATTTTAAAAATTTCTATTGATTCACCATTAATAATATTATCAACAACAACTTTTAGAATTTCATGAACATAATTAATTTCTCATAAATTTGTGGTCAAAATTAAACAAAAAAGTCAAATAGGACAAACATTTTGAAACGGAGGGAGTACAATTTTGTAATGTCTTGCCCCTAAGTATATCCATGAATCTCTTTCCTAACTTAAAAGCTATGTGAAATTGGCTATTTCAAATCTCTTTCCTAACTTAAAAGCTATGTGAAATTGGCTATTTCAAGTATATCTTGAAATAGTCAATTTCACATACTGGGTGAACAAGTATATCTTGAATTTCTCAAAACAACAAAATTCTTGACTATATCGCTCATTATTCATGTCGACAGATGTAACCTTTATTCAAATCGACTATTTCATAACAAATTTATCGTTGCAACAGTTTCAGGTCTCATCTGTTATTATTTATTTAGGTGGGGTTGAAATGTTTACTGTAAGTTCTTTGCTACAACTTTGTTAAGAATAAAAAAATAAAAACTAAATAACCAGATTAAATCTAAAAATCACTAATTTTGTTTAGGGATAATCTCCCAAGAATTAGGGAAAAGTGTCAAAATGGACAAAATAATAACATAGTGAAACACCTCCAGCTGCCTAAAAATCACTCATAAAATTCCCAAACGATAATAACAATAACTTGAATTAAATTAAATTAGACAAGTGATCAAGAATTTGCTGCCATTGAAACACTATAGCTTTAGCTTGCCTTGCACTTTTGTGACTATAACTAGGTACACATATCTTGTTAACTCCACACTCTTTCTATTTTCCCAACAAATACCATGATTCGCAATATTCCTTAAATCTTATTTTCTCTATTTTATTTTCAAATAATGTGGATTCACAAAACACTATGGGGCCGTTTGGTAGGTCGATAAATGACCGAATAGAATTATTAGTCCAATAAAAATATGTTTGATAGATTAAATGCAACCGTAGTAATTATCCAAAATACAACAACCTCTTATCCCCTTCTTATTTATCCTAAAAAAAGATAGTATTATTAATTCATGAATTAATAACCTCCTCCCTATTAATATGATCTAATCCTAACAGGCTATCAAACGAGTCCTATAAATATCAATCGAACAAAATGTTTGGTCCAAAATAATTGTCGCTTATTTTGAGGTAAAAAATATTCAAATTCTTATTTTATCTCTTCATTCATTGAACTTGTTTTCCTTTATTAATTGGATTGTTGTGTGAAATAGTGTAAGAGAGGGAGAGGAAAATTAAATAAGTACATTCTTGGCACTCTCATCGTAAAGTTGGGGTGATAATTGTCTTTTTTAAAATTCGTGAAAAATCCAAATACGATAGTTATTTTGGACAGAAGAAGAAAGTATTACATAGCAAGGAAAAATATTGATTGTTCAATTCTTGATTCAACAACTAGTTTACGAGTTATGTTCAAAACTTGCTTGTCTTGCTCAACCAAAAATATAGGCAAGATTGTATCAAACAAGTAAACTTGCTTGCCTAGCTCAACCAAAACTGGTACAAGGTTTTTTTTTTTTTTTTTTTTTTTTTTTTGCAATTATCTCTTATATGTACAATTTTCGTTTTAAAATACATATTAATTTCAAATTAGTCAAAATAAGTCAACTGAATTGTGAAATAAGGGACCCGTTATTTCAATGCACATAATAATTACTCCCTCCGCCCCGCACGTTAATCCTCTTTCTTTTTGGCCCGTCCTGCCAAGTTAGTCCTTTCCTTAAATGAAAAGTTTTCCATATATTTATACCCTTATCATCTCCATATATTTACAAAAAAACCATTACTATTCCTCCCACTCATTCTCTCTCCTATTAAATATTATTAACTTTTACATTCTCTCTCTTATTCCCTACCACACATTTAACTTCTACATTCTCTCTCCTATTCCCTACCACACATTTAAATTTTAAATTCTCTCTCCTAAAATTTTCTACCCACTTTAAAAAAATTTCTTAAGAAGCGTGAAATCCCCCCCGAGGACCCTTGGTCTGGGACGGAGGGAGTACTATTTTTCGAACATTATTTACAAATATATTAAGACAAATAAATTACTCCGTCCGTCTCAAAATGTTTGTCTAATTTGACTTTTTTGTTGAACTTTGACCATAAATTTATGAGAGATTAATCATGTTCATGAAATTCTAAAAGTTGTTGTTGATAATATTATTAACGGTGAATCAATAGGAATTTTTAAAATTTCATGAACATAATTAAATTGTCATATATTTGTGGTCAAAATTCAACAAAAAAGTTAAATGGGACAAATATTTTGAAACAGAAGGAGTATTATGTAAGCCTGAAAGTAGACATGTCCAAATAGAACCGGGAACCGAAGGAACCGACGGGTAGAACCGGAACCGGGAACCGGCGAGAATCGGGAACCGGATTGAAACGGTTCGAATACGAATCCACCATATTGGGAACCGAGGAACCGGCGGAATCGGGAACCGGCGGTTCCGAAACCGAGAACCGGAACCGGGAATCGGGAATCGGCGATTGATCAAGGTAAGTTAAATGTAATATTTAACATTTATTTAGTATTTGTACTTGTAGTGTAGTGTTGTTTTATTTAAATTAGACTATAATTTAGATAAATGTTGTAATATAGACTATAGAGGTATAGACTCCTTTTATCTACCCTTGAATTATAAAAGGGAAAAACTTGGTTGTCCCCCTCATTGTAATATTTTCAATTATATTAATAAAATTATAAGGGTGCCGCCCCCTTTTTTTCCTAAAAATATTGTTAGAATTTTTATTCTATCTTTAATACTCCCTCTGTCCCAGACCAAGGGTTCATCTTTTCCTTTTGGTCCGTCCCAAACCAAGAGTTCATTTCCATAAATGACAAGTTTTTGAATATATTTATACCCTTATCATCTCCATATATTTACAAAAAAACCATTAATTATACCCTTATACATTCTCTCTCCTATTCCCTACCACACATTTAACTACTATTCCTCTCACTCATTCTCTCTTCTATTAAATATTTTTAACTTTTACATTCTCTCTCATATTCCCTACCACATACTCCCTCCGTCCCATCAAGAGTGTCACCCTTTTAGGGGTGACACGCAAATTAAGAAAAAAAGGGGGAAAAAATATTGTGAGTGTAATTTGAAAATAGGAGAGAGATTAGTGGAGGAAATAGTGAATTTAAAAAGTGTTGTGAGTGTAGAGGAGGGAGAATTAGTGGAGGGAATAGTGGATGGGATAATAGAATATTAATAAAATATTTCCTTTTTAGGAAATGTGACGCTTCAAACGGAACGCCATTTTGAGTAAAAAGTGACACTTGGAGTGGGACGGAGGGAGTATTTAACTTTTACATTCTCTCTCCTATTTCCTACCACATATTTAACTACTATTCCATATTTCACATTTAACTTTTATTCATTTTTTTAATTTTTTTTTAAGAAGCGTGAAATCCACCCCATATACCCATGGTCTGGGACGGAGGGAGTAATATACTAACCAAATTTTGTCCACTTCTCATTCATTCCAAAAACATACTCCCCAAGTGAAAAAAAAAACAGATTGGTTAGCGTCTTTACTGTCTTAAGAGGTTTGGATTTAAAAAAAAGAAAAAAAGTTAAATGGTGATGGAACCGGTGAAACCGTTGGAACCGAAACCGAAATCGGCGGATAGAATCGGAAACCAAAAACCGGATTAATATGATTCGAATACGGTTCCAGCTATTTAAAAATTGAAATCGGCAATTTCGAAATCAAAAATCAAAATCAAAACCGTTTGAACGTGTCTACCTGAAAGTCGGCAGCAAGACTAAAGAGGAGTAAATTGGTGCGTGTATTTCATGTGTGACTGTGAGGACAACAGTTGGCTGGTACTGTTAATGTAACCTCTTTTCGCTTTGTTCTGCTTCACACTGCGCTTGGGGTGGATTGGATTTTTTTAAAAAAAATATCTTTATACAATTTTAAAAAGTATTTTTGATGTTTTACTATAAATATTATCAATAATAATTATTTAAAAATTGTATAAATGTAATTGAATTTTTGTAATATCATTACTAAATATGTTGAGTGAACCATAATAAATAAAATGAAACCATCATTTTTTTTTTACAGGGGTTACTACTTAAAGAAATTACTAATCAGTATATAAGCCAAAGAACTTGTGTCCAAACGATATATTCCCTCCGCCTCACGTGAATGCAAATTTATTTCTATTTAGGTCCGTTTTACGTAAATGTAAACTGCCCAAAATGAAAACAAATTTATTATTTTATATTCACCCTATCCTACTCACTCATTCTCTCTCTTCATTTTTCACCATACAATTAATTCAACCAACCTAATATTAACTCCACTCATTTTCTTTCTTCATTTTCTACAACACATTTTCATTATCTTAATAATATTTCTTAGTTATTGTGCCCACCAAAATGGTTTACATTTACACGGGAGGAGGGAGTATTGATATATTGAGCAGTTTTAAATCTCTCATTATTATTAGGTGATTAATAATTAAAAAAAAAGTATTTTATTTTTGTCGTCACTGCCCCCAATTTTTATTTTATTTTTTTGCACTGCCCCCACTCACAACCACTTTTACCTCCATTTACTCGTAATAAATTAACACGACGTACCACCACCTATAAATACGCACTAACTCCGCGTCCCCCTTATTTCTCTCTCTAAAAAAAAGAACCAACACAACGATCAAACATCTAGAGAGCGTTACCGGAAAAAGGCAGAAATGGCTTCCGGAGCAGCAGCAGCAGGCGGAGGCGCATTTGACGGTTGCCTCAACGGACGCGATTTCGGAGTCGATCAACGCCCTTACCACCGCAACTGTAAATGCGGTCTCCACGAGAAGAAGAAGAAGAAGCGCACCACCTGCCACCACGCTTCCTCCCTCAAAGCCACCATCGGCTATCCCATGCGCCGCTCCTGGAGCAAAGTTGCACTCGCCTTGAATGCGTCCGCTAACACTTCGCCGTTTACTTCCTCCGGTTCACTGATGAAAAAGATATAAATTTTTATTTTCAGTGTCATATTTAAAAAGACATACTCACACAAATGAAATTTTTACTACTCCCTCCGTCTCATTATTTTTTACCATATTTTAATTTTTGTTTATCTCATTTTGTTTGGCCATGCAAATTTATATCTCATTTTTCTATTATACCCTTATTTATGCTTTATATTTAGCTAATCAATTAGATAGGCACAAATATATGCTATAATTAAGAAGGGTATAACTTGAAATGTAAAAATTAAACAATATATTTATTAAGGTTTTCTAAATTATGTGATTTTGTTTGGTCAAACATATATTGAGACGGAATGAGAACTTTTTTATTCATGTAACCTGATTGTAATAGTCACAATACTTACTTGTCTGATAATTCTCGTGCAATACTAATTTTATATTTTTTTAAATGGGACAGAGAGTAGTATTTACCTCATACGACAAATCCATAAAGTCAACTCTATGCGGTTGTCTAATACCCAGGAAGTCAACTCTCCATCATTCTCATGAACTACTCCTCTGGGATAAATCAGCTACTCCATCACTTGAAAAAAAAAAAAAAAGAAGAAAGAAAGCCATTAAACAAATATCAAACCCCTGACTTGTTAACAATTACTCCCTCCGTCTCGAAAAGAACAAATTATACGAGAAACACAAAAAAATAAAATCAAAAGGATACGCACAAGTCACAACTTTGACTCCAAAGAGTTTTTGATTGATGGAAAACATGACAGTGTAAAGAGACACATTTACCCTGATATCCATAGACAAACACAAAAAAATAAAATCAAAAGGAGCGGAGGGGTTTGCATGGCAAGTAGAGCTGGTAAAATGATGGTCCGATATGTGTTTTCTGGGAGCTTATCAGTGTCTACCATGCATACAGAGCAAAGACCTTATCATCGCATCTGCAGCTGTCCCCTCCACGAATTAGAAGGTCTACTTCCCGCAGCCTGTTCCCAACACGGTAATATTTCATATCCAAAGAAATCGTCTTGGAATGAGTGTTCTATGTCCGTGGCAGCATCCACTCGATCTCCTAGCTTCAGTGAGACATACATTAGGAATACTAACAAGAGACATGAGAATTCACGGAGAAGATAATAGAAACTCCATAGACGCTAGAAGGAAAGGAAGTAAGGAAATTAAGGACCTCTGTAAATTCTAGGTTCACTTCTCATTTTAAAGCAGCTCCAGTGCTTTTCCAGACAAAGGACCAGTCTCGAGAAATGAGTGCATTGATTTGTAATATCTTTGTTTCTTTAAACTATTGTGAGGTGAATGTTTCAGTAGTAATATTATCAATTTTCTTAATTTGGAGACGCATGATATGGGCTCCAAGTTATGTATTACTGGTTTCATATTTTCATATGTTCCAAAAGCACCACCAAATTCAAATTCCCTGCCTCCGTCCCAAAATAAACGTCCAAAAGAAATTCAAATTTGTACTTAATCAAGAGCAAATATCATATCCTTGATGTTAATAATAAACATTTGGAGCTAATAAAACTAGCAAGCTGCATAAAATTCCATTATAGTATCAGAAGTGACAAGCAATAGTAAGGCATAATACTTTAAAGTGACCATGCCAGAAACGGTTTGTCTTTGCCCCTGCACGGCATTTGCTATATCTCTGGATTTTGAGGAGCTTCAGTTAAGACTTGAAAAACTATGAAACAGGGCCGGCCCAAAGGGGGTCAGTGAGGGCAACCGCTTGGGACCCTTAGTGGTAAGGGACCCATTCTAAAATAGACTATAGTGTATATGGTATGTAAATATTTTTTTATAACTATAATAAATATTTATTTGTTTGCTAATTACACATAATTTGAAAAAATAATTGTCTAGTCTGTTAGTATTCTACGTAGTTCTTTTAATTTTTTTCCTTGTATTCACACAAAACTCCTAAATCTATTATAATTAATCAAGCCCTTCAATCTTCATCAGATCTCCTCCTCCCACCGTCTCTTAATTTCTTCCTTGGAATGCTCTTTTCGGCCGGCCATGCTCCTAGTCCTGGATCGCTCTTTTCGACCGTGAACGGTGAATCAATTCGACTTTTTTTCAGCACTTCCCTCTTTCGCCGAAGGGTTAAATTAACTGGTAATGTTAAAAAAGAAAGATTAGGATTTGCCTTTTTGTTTCTTTACTCTGGATTTTGTTTATTTAGGGATTTTTTTTCTTGTATTTTTTGTCTAATTGTTTATTTATCATGTTCTGATGCGGGATCATGAATTAAGTTTGATTGTTCTACTTACTACCCAATTTCATCATCCGTCACAAGACTCCATCTTACAAGAATTCAGGTGTTAATGTTCTTTTTGTATTACAATTGTGTTTAATTTTATTTGATAATGTTTCCAAAAAAACAGCCATCTGATTGTGAGAAAAGAAAAAAAAAAAAGTTGTTGAGCAATTTAATGCTTCACAAAAGGGGGCTATTGATAAATTTATTTTTAAAAGAGACTCGGGTCATAAAAATTCTAATGGATTGGATATTAGTAACATTGAACAACCTGAAATTTTAGATGAAGAAAATAATTCAGATTTTGGGATGCTTAATTGTTGCACAAATGATTTTTGTTCTTGTTCTTTTAATGATCTTGTTGTTTTTGATATAAACCTAGTAACTTTACTTCTGTTTTATCTAGATAAAAATATATAACATTTGAGTATCGTAAAAATGTCCGATTAATTAGAGATCTCTTCATCTGATTTTGCCTGGGGCCCACAAAAGTCTGAAAACGACCCTGCTATGAAATCTGCCGTTACAAACAGCGACTGAATAGTCATATTCCTTTAAACAAAGGCATATGCAACGCGATACTTTTGTTACTTGCACATATTTCTTAGAACTGAAATGTAAGTCACAAGCATTTTCAAGTTTGCGTAAGACCATCAACAACGGTGCCCAAATTCTCTTGGGCTTGCTGAGCTGGAGAGAATGACCAAGGACAATGGTGACCAGGCCAAGGTCTTGAAATGACCGGTCAAATATATTGGCTGCCAGATGACCCTTTGGTCATCAAATTTTTGTGGCCCACCTCACATGGAAAAACAGGAAAAGCAAGCCTTGTTTAATAAAAAATAAAAAAAAACATACTTTTGAACATAAAATATGTCCGTTGAATATTAAATTTCCAATTATTATTATGAAAGAAAAATCTCCCTTGCAAAGAACGCTATTTTCAATCAATAAGTTTAATCTCTCTCACACACACAGAGAGAAACATATTCCTTCGGCATTACCTGGACCTAGTCAAAAAAGAATCTCCCTTGCAAAGAACGCTATTTTCGAACTAATAATGAGGTTTATTTATATCGATAAGATCTCTCAAAATCGATGTTCTCTCAAATTTCACGAGAGCATAATACCACCAACTCCTAATCACTTAATGCAAGTAACACCCGAATCAAATTTTGCTCTATATAAACCCATAATTTAAAGGAACATGGGTGGATATGGCAAGTGAAACTGGTAAAATGATGGTTTGATGTGTATTTTTCGGGAGCTACAATAATATTTCATACCCAAAGGAATCGTTTTGGAATGATTGTTCCTTATCAGTAGCCCAAAATTCTTATTTATTATAGACAATTCTCGTTTATTTCGATATAAAATAACGTTCTCTTACTAAACATCAAACAATTGATATGGAGTTAACCAATAATTACAATAAAGAGGACAAAATTGGAACCGTAACTAACCTGTTGAAACTTCTGAAACCCTAACGTTGTCGAAGAAGTTGAATTTATAATTTTGTAACCCTGCCAGAATTCGGAGGGAACGGTTTGCGTAAAAAATAAACATTTCGGGCGAGGTAAATACGACATCGTTAGAGTGCAATTTCATTATCCTAGTCATTCACTAATAATGATGGCCCACTTATCACGTGGCCCGGGTGGCATCCACCAGCACAGCACACACAATCATCATCCACTTCCTTCCTCCATCATGCTCCCTCGCTAACATGGCTTCCACCGCCCCCTTTCCTCCGCCGTCATCTCGACTCGCCTCCACCGACCACCGCCACCACCATCCGAAACTCCTCCACCTCCCCCGACGCTCTCTCCTCTTCATCTCCACTACCCTCTCCATCCCCTCCCCTCTCTCCCTCGCCACTCCACCGCCGACTAAACCAGACACCACCATCACCGACCGCGTTTTCATGGACTTCAGTATCTGCCCCAACTACTTCCAAACGAGAACCCTAGGATCCGATCTCCTCCTCTGCCCTAATTCCCAACCAATCGGCCGCCTAATTATCGGCCTCTACGGCAACCTAGTCCCCATCACCGTCTCCAATTTTAAGTCCCTGTGTACCGGCACCTCCGGTTTCTATAAGGGCACTTTGGTTCAGAAAATATTTCCTGGTCAGTTCTTCACCGCCGGTCGGCAGGGGAGGAGAGATAGAGGAGAGGTAAAGCCGCCGGTGAATTTGATTAGCAATACTGAGAGTGTTGAATCTAAATCTTTTCAGTTGGGGCATGACAAAGGAGGAATTGTTTCTTTGTGTTTGTCTGAGAATGATGATGATGATGATATTAAGCTTGACCCTAATTATCACAATGTGGAGTTCTTGATCACTACCGGTCCTTGCCTGCAGCTTGATAACAAGAATATTGTCTTTGGATCTGTTCTTGAAGGTTAGTACTTAGTTTGTACAGTTATCGTGGAAGCCTGTAGTTTGACAATATTAGCTAATTTAGCTCCAAGAAGGTAAGAAATTTGAAGAAAATAAGCTGATTATACTATTATAGCCCGGCGCGGATCCAGGATTTTGGAACCGCTTGGGCTTATAGTCGTTTGACTTAGGTAAAATAAAAATTCAAAATTCTGAGGTCTGGCGTGGAATGGCTAGATCCGCCCCTGATTACAGCTGCACTTTCTGGAGATGACTCAATTAGGTAAATACTGTCGAGTCGAGTGGATATACTCAAATTTAAAGAAGAGAAAGTTATACCACTCGGGATATGGACTGATTGTAGGATTTTGACAATGCTTCCGATTAACGCATTTTTCCAGGAATTGAGTGATTCATGTCTAAGCTTTCCGAACTAGGTGTCGTATGATTTAACTTGAATGAGCCCTGTATATTTGGAGGGTGTTTTTCTGAATTAACTATGAATTGTTCTTTATCTGGAATCTAGACGACTAGGAGAAAAAAATGATTTGACCATTATAGATTCAAATATTGATCATAAAGAAAGTAGAGTTAAGTGTATAAGAGGGTTGCTATTTGTGGGACGGAGGGAGTATCCAGTTTCATATTTGAATTCAGTTCAAGTTTGAGGTTCATACCGAGGTTGTTCTGATTGCTCGTTCATCAGATACATTAAGAGTTAATTACACAACCATAATGACCCTAACTCAAGCGACGATTTAAGATTGTAAAATAGCTAATCCTAGTTGAACTCTTGCTTCAGGTATGGATGTGGTTTCACGCATAGCTTCGTTTCCAACGTATAAGCCAAGTGAAAGAATTCGTCAGTACAACGATCTTGCAGAGTTTCTTGGAGATGAAAGAGCTAAAACTGCCCGAGCAATCTGGGACAAGCCCCAGGAGACTCTGTATATCAGCAACTGTGGAGAGCTCAAAGTGGCAAAGCCTACTCTTTCTCCTAGTCTACCCTGATAAACAGTATACTGTGTTATTGGAGTAAATGTTAGTGAATATGAGAAGTGGGATATAAGAGAGCAAATGAAGTGGAGTAGGAAATAGTAGGTGTAAAGTTGTTTCGAGTATGAGTACGAAGGCAAGTCCAATTGAATTAAAGAATATTATAAAATTGTCAATTTTTTGAAGTGTGTAATTTGTAATGGGACATTCAAAAGAATAATATTTGTATTTACAATTGGGATAGCGAAAACCGGAAAATATGTATAGTTTCAATCGGGAGGGAGAGAGTATATTGGAACAATCCACGAGGAAGATAGGGATTTCGAAGTCCTCCGGCGAGTTCGACGGACGAGATGATTTGAGCTCGGTGGAATTCAAAATATTTCAAATCCTATCTCAGCCACGTACAAAATGAATGTGGCAAAATCTGGACAGAAGGAAAGAGGTGAAGAGCAAACTTGGCCGGAGCAAATCCGAGTCTCGAAGATAGAACCTACTGGCTACTAACAAAATGCAGTCATAGGGCCTGTATGTTTGCGCTAGTTGGGCCTCTGAATGGCCCATTTACTCACTCGGTAAGCACACCAACACATCAGGCATGCTTGGTTTGGTACTGTTATCTCTTAATTGCTCTAACCCATCAAGGGTGGTTCTTTGTTTGTTTGTTTGTTCGGGGGAAAATATTTTACGGAAAACGTTTTTCTCATATTTTTTTTCTCTGTTTAATAATCACTGGAAATAGAGAAAATATTTTCTGAAAAATATTTTCCCCACTTTTCTAAGTAAAATGACTTACGAATTTTTCCTAATTAAAACATTTTGTGAAAAATGGTAACACCCACAAGCACACATACCCCTAACTTTTTATAAACCTCCACGTTACTCACCCCACATCAACCACGCCTACCCTATCCACTCGTAAAAAAATTATTTATATTAAAGTTATTTTTTACAATTCTTCCCCCACCACCACCTTAAGGTCAAAAAATATTTTTTTATTCATATTAAAATTATTATTTAACAACCCTTTTAAAACAGTACTATATTATTTGAGAAAAAAATCCCAAATATATATAATAGAAACTATCTCAATAAATTGTACTCCCTTCCTTCGTCCCACTTCAATAATTCTACTTTTCCTTTTGGTCTATCTCGGACTAAGAGTTTCATTTCATAAATGACAAATTTTGAACAGTGTTTAGGACATTTATATCTATGCTCAATAAGTTCCTTTTAAATGAGTGTATCAATTTTTTGTCATTTTTGACGAAAATGCCCCCCCCCCAAATGTTGTATTATAAAAAAAAATTAAATAAAAAAAAATTAATAATAAAAAAAATTAAATACAAAAAAAAATTAAATACAGTAAAAAATTAAATAAAAAAAAATCAGAATGTTGTATTATATTTTCAGAATGTTATATTATATTCAGAATGTTGTATTATATTTCCAGAATGTTGTATTATATTTTCAGAATGTTGTATTATATTTTCAAAAAAAAAAAATTAAAAATCAGAATGTTGTATTATATTCTCAGAGTGTTGTATTATATTTTAAAAAAATAATAAATAAAAAATCAGAATGCTGTATTATATTTTCAGAATGTTGTGAGGGCAAAATTGGAATTTCACTTGTAAAAAGAACTTTCTGGTCATTTTAATACAATGAGAAATTTAGTGGAAAGTGATTTATTTCAAAAAAAAATTATGGGACAAATTCCCTTCTTTATTCATTTTTTTTAAAAAAATAAAAATTGTGAAATACTACCCTCCTAAAATCCTTGAACTGTGAATTAGGGAGTAGTTGAGAATTTTTTGTCATTTCCAGTTGTGGACACATTTGTCAAATCCTTTTCAACTTCTGTCCTTATTAGTTGTTGTCTCTCTCCCTTCATAAGTGCAACTGAGGCCCATATAATCATTGGCAGAAGGTACCCATAGCCCAGTAATTTGAATGATCAAACTTTGATAATAATCCAAGGCAGAAGGTAACCCATAACTCATCAGCCTAGTAGCCAGCCCATCAAATTGCACACTAATTTTTCCACACTACACTTAAGCTCCGTTTGTTTGGGGATAAGTATTTTCGGAAAATGACATTCAGTTGTTTGGTACATTCAGTTGTTTGGTAAATATAAGGAAAATGTTTTCCATATAACATTTTCATGTGTTTAATAAATTTAAAATAAATATTTTCTAATAAAACACAAACTGGGTAGGTAAAATAGGTAGATATGGGAAGGGTAGGAGTTAGAATTAGGATATGGTAGTGGAAATGGGGTGGATGGGAGTGGGTTGATAAGTGATTGAGGGTGATAGGGCGGGGAGTGATGGTGGGTGGTGGGTGAGGGGTAAGGGTGGAGTGCGTAAATGGATGGTGGTATAATGTAGTGTAGGATGGGGTAGGGTTGGGTAGGGTATGATGTGTGTGTGTGCAGGGGGGGGGGAGTGGGTTGTTGAGGGGAGACATGTGAGTTGTTAAAAAATAATTAATTATACAGGGAGGGGGTGACGGTGGTGGTGGTGGGGTGTGTGTGAGGGGGTGGGAGGAGGTGGTGTGGGTGGTCTAGGGACGGCATGAGAGTTGTTAAAAAAATAACTTGTATTAAAATTATTTTTTACGATTCATTTGAAATTTATTTTTAACAATTTCCCACTCTCAAACAATTTTTTTTACTCATATTAAAAATATTTTTTAGCAACTCTTACCCACCGCCCCACCCACCAACCCCATTTCCACAGTAATTTTTTTTTACACATAATTAAATTATTTTATTTTTTAACATCTTACCACCCAACCCAACTCCCCCTACCCTCGGCTACCCACCCTTCCCCACACCTACCCCACACACACCCTGCCCTATCACCACCCTACTTTACTCCTACCCTATCCACCCCACCTTCATCACCCTACCCCACCCTATTGTTTTCAATTTGTCTCAGATTATTATGTTTTTATCGAAAAATATTTTCCTTTAATTTATCAAATACATGAAAATATTTTTTGAAAAATATTTTTCGGAATACATTTTCCTTACCAAACAGTCAAAAACATATTTATATTATTTTTTGTAAAACGTTTTCATTTTTCAAAAAATATTGTACTAAAAAACATTTAACTGTAAAACCTGCTCCCACCCATCCTTAACAACTTCCCCATTTAACACTAATCTAAGATTTTTCTTTCCGTCACTCTCACATTACTGGTTCACGTACCTCTTCCTTTTACTTTTTCCTAAAAGATTTTCGGAACAATTGATAATGCCACACGAGGCCGTAATAAATGACTTTTGTTCAGAAAGAGTCCGCATGGTAATCATTTTCTCATTATCAAGTCTTCGTGTGATTATTTGTCCCAACAATTCAATAATCAAAGTTTTTCTTTATGCAGTCACTCCCTTTGTCCCGATTTAATATTTTTAATTTAAATTGATACGTGAATAATTAAGAAAAAATAAATGTTATGCCCGGCTCCGTCCTTCGATCAGGAAGTACACAAAAAACATAAATATAAAAAATAAAGTATAAGAATTGAACAATATAAATCGAGGGTCGAACGTGGATTCGTGACCTGACAAGACTCAATGTATTGGACTCAAAATATAATCCATACAAGTCTCAATTACGACAAAGGGAATGGGTCTACTCTACCTTTGCTCGTATTGCCTCCTCGTCTTTCCCCTATGTCGACCTAGACATAACAAGTGTATAATGGTTAAGGCCCAACAAAATTCAAGGCCGAGCAAGGCCTTCCTTCAAAGACGAGGAAACCCTCCCCGGCTAACAAACTCAATAAGGGAACGGTTGTTGGAATGTTTGATATATGTGGTATGGAAGTCCATAGCTCTATGACCTTGTTGTGTTGTGGGTTTGGACTGAATTTGGCCAAGGGAAAACACGTCGGAGTTTACGCGAGGAGGGCGACCGCGCTTACGGCAAGGGCGGCCGCGGCTGCCCAAAACTCGATGAGATTTTCCTGTTGCTTAGGGCGGTCGCGCTGTGCAGGGCGGCGCGCGCAATGACGGGTTTGCTCAAGGGTTTTCTGGGCCGAATTTGGGCAGTCTTTAAGCCTAAGTAAGACCCTAAAACCCTAATTTACCATATGTATATAAACAATACTCCATCCATCCGGATTTTTCAATGAGAGATTGAAGAGAAAATCAATTCTCTTGCTTCCTTTCATTGCTAAATTACTTCCCGTTCATAGAGATTCGTTCGTGAGATTCAAGGCGACTGAGATAGGACCGCCGGTGATTACCTACCTGTGTGCTGATTTGTGGTACGTAGTCCGTGATCGTTTTATCCTCAGAGAAATTTGCCTATACCTGAGTTGCACCAATTGGAGGCAATATTTTCTCTTAGGACAGTCTTCCTAAGGCGACTCGATCAAATCACGATAAGTTTTCTGATCATTTGTTTACTTGTTTCTGTTGTGTTTTCCTGATCCTGTTTCCTTGTTGTCGGTTTTGCTATTGGCTTATTGGTACGTTCTTGACTTGATCAATAAATCCCCTACTGTTGATTAAATTATTTGTTTAATCTGTGGTGCTATAAATTAATTTCCAACAACGGTTTCCTATCCTTCCCTTATCTCTTCACCGGCATCATACAAAGTCGACCAGGCAACATAATTCGAGGAAGACTCCTCACCGGCGCACGTGCATATTGCAGTTTATCCAATCCTACACAATAAAGGACTGTGAACAGTTATAATCCTCATAGGATGATAACCTTATTTCACACAGTTTCTTATCCAATAAGGACTCATAAGTTATAATTCCTCTAGGATTATATCCTTATCTCTTAAGCATTCCTATACAACATGAATTATACAATGCTATGCCTATATATATATAAGCCATAATTCACATATTTTGATATGTTATCGTTTGACTCTAAACTCTTGTCAATTGATTTCTCTCTCTCAAAGCAAATACTTACTCTCACGCCGGAGGGCATTCGCCGGTGAAGCTCTGACCTAGTTTACGTGCGTGTTCATCTTTTTCAAGCTATTCAATCACCATAATACAACCTGCTGCTGGATTTGGACTGATCCGAACAATTTTTACATCATCAAGAGTGAAAATGGGTATGAAGTTTTTGTTGTGAAAATAACAAGTGGGTCCATTATTCATTTTAGGTAATAAAAAAACAAACAACCTTAAATTAAGGTAGACTAAAAAAAAAAAAAATCTTAAACTGAGACGGAGTCGGAGAGAGTAATTATTATATTCATAATATTGTAATCATTTAATGATTTTTAGCGTGATTAAGACTTGAATACGATGGATTATAGCTAATAGATCTCCCTTTATATCTCTAGCGGTCTATCTCAAATTCAATTTCTTTTTTAAAATCATAAATATTACATTAGATTAGACTGATTAAACGTATAAATAAAGTCAAATAGAAATCACCATCCATATTTATTTTTTCATCAAAGTCAAATTTTTGCTTGATAGCACGCTTTGAACTATTAATCAATTTACGTCAAATTTACAATCACAACAAGAGCTAATGTCAAAAACAAAAAATGATCATCCTAAAGAAGATAAAGTTACTCTTTCGGTGCGAAATAAATGAAATAAATGTCGTACTTTTCATTTTGGTTCTTATCAAAATAAATATCACATTTTAAAATGAGTCGGTCTGGGGAGAAACGCGTTTCTCCGTGCTTCTGGAGAAACGGGGCTTGTTTTGTCGCGCGACATAATAAGCCAGTTTCTGGATATACTTTCATCAGCTTCTGGATATCCAGAAGCTTTGGAAAGGATATCCAGAAGCTTTGGAAAGGATATCCAGAAACCAAATATTTTTCCGATATCCTTTCCAAAGCCTTCCTGATATCCGTAACATTTAATATGGATATCAGGAAGCTTTGGAAAGCGATAGCCAGAAAAATATTTGATTTCGGATATCCTTTCCAAAGCTTCCTGATATCCGAAAAACTATCCAGTTCAAATTTCACGGATATCCAGAAGCTTTGGAAAGGATATCCAGTTGTGGTGGCTAAGTATGTCGCGCGACAAAACAAGCCCCGTTTCTTCAGAAGCGACGGAGAAACGCGTTTCTCCCCAGATTTTGTGTTTTAAAATTTAGAAATAGTCTAACAATAGCAATTTTTTCCATTATACAAGCGAGCAAGTAAAATATACTCCCTTCGTCCCACTTCAATAGTTTTACTTTTCCTTTTGATCCGTCACAGAATAATAGTTTCATTTCATAAATGGCAAATTTTGAACAGTGTTTCGGACATTTATACCTTTATAACGTAAATATATTTAAAAAAAAGAATCATTCATTATGTCCTTATAATGTTAACATATTTACAAAAAAAAAAAAAAATCAATCAAAAAGAGGTTTTATCATAAATGTTTTAACTTTTACATTCTCGTTCCTCTAATCTTTCACCCACTTGCAATTCTTTATTCATTTTTAAAAAAAAAATCTTAAGAAACGTGAAATACTATTCTAGAACCATTAAAGTGGGGCGAAATAGGGAGTATTTATTAAAACATTGACAAATCAAATGCGTCATTTATTTTAGAACTAATGAATTATACAGAAGTGCAGGTTCCGCAATAACCAATATCATGTCACCTAGGAACTTTTGAATATATTGCACAGATTCAATGATTTCCCCCCAAACCCAAAATGGTGTTAAAGTGGAATACTCCCTCCGTCCCATAAAACATTATACGTTTATTATTGAGAACGGAAAATAAGAAATAATGTTATTAAAGTAGGTGTTGTGAGTGGGAGGAGAGAGAATGAGTGGAGAGAATAGTAAATTATAATGGTGTTGTGAGTATTAAAATAATGTAGGAGAGAGAATGAGTGGAGAGAATAGTGATTTAAGGTTTCCTTTTTAGGAAAATGGGACTTTAAAGAGGAACGCCCAAAATAGCAAAAGGGGTAATGTTCTATGGGACGGAGGGAGTATATATTAGAATCATGCAAATCCCCTTTTAGCTAATTTTAGCCATAAACAAAAGTGTTAGATATGAATGTTTTGAGGGTGAGAAGAAACATGAAACATAAATAAAACAATACATTTGTGTGACATGACATTACTTGTTACTATAAAAATGAAAACCATATTATTGTACTATGAATCTATGACTTATTTCTCATGTGTCATGTCCATCATTTTTTGGTTTGGTACTCTTTTTAACTGCCTCTCCAACTTTTGCCCATAATAAAATTAAAGCTACTTGCTTGCATGATTATTAAGTGGGTACAACCCAATAATATTTTATAAAATTTTAGTTGCAATACAATTGTCTATAATTCCTTCTGTCTATATGAGATTTCGCAAATGAGTTTTGTACGGAAATTAACATAATACGTAAGTGGTGTAAGTATTGTTAATATTAAAAGTGAGGTTGGAGAAAATGTGAGTTAGGGAATAATAAGTTAATAGTTACAATTATTTGTCATTTTGCCATTTTAAAAAAGTGAAATTTTATATAGAACAACCAAAATGACAAAAGTGAAATTTTATACGAACGGGGGGAGTAAGTAATAGAAGAATCTATAAACACAATATTTAATTAATCAATACCAACAATATAATTAACATAAAAAATTAGGTTATTCAACCTATACTACAAATTAGGTTATTTAAAATGACAAATTATATCAAAAAAAAATAAAAATACTAGTTGGTCTTTGAGATTCTCAATTCCCACCAAATGTATTTTCAAGTATACTTTTATATTAGATCATCATTAATATAAAAATCATTTAAAATTAAAAATAGATTAAAATTAGTCACACGGACCGTCAAATTTTCATTTAATTTTAATGTATGATAAAATTTTAAATTCTACACTAAAAAAATTACTCCATTTGTCCCACTTCAAGGATACTAGGATAGTATTTTACGCTTTTTAAGATTTTTTTTAAATGAATAAAGAATTGCAAGTTGTTAGAAGATTAGAGGAGAGAGAATGTAAAAATTAAAATATTTATGATAAAACCTCTTTTTGATTGGATTTTTTGTAAATATGTTAACATTATAAGGGTACAATTAATGATTTTTTTGTATATGTATTTACATTATAAGGGTATAAATGTCCAAAATACTTTTCAAAATTTATCATTTATGGAATGAAACTTTTAGTCTGAAACGAAGCAAAAGAAAAAGTAGGAATCTTAAAGTTAAAGTGAGACGGAGGGAGTATATATCATGAGATCAGAGTATATAAAGTTACACGGAGCACATTCGAATAGAACCAAAACTTTGCATAATGGAGAAGATAGGATAAACTATAACAATTGTCGATGTACTTTGGGTTAACCTTTACAATATTTAACAATTTACTTGACTTCATTTTCCACTTCCACCCTAGCAGGCGTTAAAAACTTACAATAAACATAGAAAATTTAACGGAAACATTAAAAGGTTAACATAGCCGTTAAGAATTTAACAAGAAGTTCCATTGACCTAAACAGAGTGGATTTCATTGTGATGATGATGATAATAAAATGGATAAGTTTCTTTCACGAAGAAGAAGAAAAAAACTTGGATAGGGGACCACTGACACACTTGCCAAACAGGTCCTTATATAGGGCTCATTATAAAGGTGAGGAACAGGACCACAATTTAATGAAGCAGAGTACTCATAACTGCATATAAATGCATGCCTTCCGATATAAAGAAAGAATCACAAGTCACCTTTGTTTGTTTGTGTGAAATTGTGATACTCCCTCCGTATCATTAATAACTTCACATTTTACTCAAAAAAGCGTTCCGTTAGAAGCTTCACCTTTCCTTTTTTGGCAAAAAATCTTTACTATTTCCTTAACTCATTCTCTCTCCTATTTTACTATTACACTCACAACACTTTTCAAATTTACTATTTTCTCTACTCATTATCTCTCCTATTTTACTATTACACTCACAACATTTTCTCCACCCTTAATTTGCGTGCCGAGACCAAAATGGTGAACTAATTATTAGGACGGAGGGAGTATTTATTTTGGTATAAACATTAGAATAATACAAAAAATGCGATATTTATTAATAGACGGAAGAGAGGAAGAGGAAGTAAATTAGAAGATAAAAGAATATGAAAGAGAGGGACCACTATAAAATTTGCCAAACATGTCATTGTTTAAATGGGCTATAAAAGAGTGAAGTTTACACCAAGGTGGGAAAGGAGAATCAATAAAATTTTGAAATCTTGGTGTCATGGGAAAGGAGAAGGAACAGGTTCTTGAGAAGTTAAACATGGAAAAGGAAAATATGGGAGAGAGAGAGGGGCCACTGAAAATTGTGCCAAACAGGTCCTTATAATGAAGACTATGAAATAGGGATTTTTTTGTCACTAACTTGTCATGATGCCAATACTTAACTCTGACCATCTATGATGCAAATAAATAGTGTAGAGGGTAGAGATTCCCTATTAAATAATGTTCCAGTCATGCAAGAAGAAATATCAAGAACTAAACTCTATAAAGTGTGAGACTTGTTTTTACTGCTGAGTCACTTATTTGGAAACATTCATTAAGTTTTTTTTTAAAATTATCTAACGCACAAACTTTTTTATCACAAGAATTCACAACAGTGCAAACCCTATATCTATAGAAATAGAGAAACAAGAAAACTCTTCTAACACTTAGAATTATTGATCTCTATCACAATAGTAATTACAGTCATCAAAAACTGAATGGGTATAATGCTAATTTATACTACCTATTACTAACCCTTCAGGGTTTTAGAACCCTGATCCAAGCTGCTGTTGAATCACGCCAAAATCAGAGTAGGGCGCGATCGCCCCTTACCATAAAACTGTCACCTCACGATCGCCCCAAGGATGAGCGCGATCGCTCACTTTTCACAGAAATTTGGTCGCGCTTGCCTACGCGCGGTCGCTCCCCAGCTGATGTGTCAGAAATTTTGAAATTCATTGTTTAGTAATTTAATTTAGCCGTCCCCAAACTTAAATAACATCAAAACCCAACATATTTATATACTCCCTCCCTTTCGTTCGAAAGGGCAATTTTACCTCCTAGCACGAAAATTAAGAAATAAATAAGGAAAGTGATGTAAAAAAGAAAAAAAGGTTAAATGTTGTGAGTATGAAAAATTAAATAGGAGAGAGAATGAGTGGGAGGAATAGTTAGGAGAGAGAATGTTGTGAGTGTAAAAGTAAAGTAGGAGAGAGAATGAGTGGGGTAGGAAGAGTATAAAAATAATAAAAACTTTCCTTTTTGGGATTGTCTTGCTTTTAAATGACGAAAAAAGAAAATTTGTCTTGCTTCTGGACGGAACGGAGGGAGTATATGTTACTTATATTATGATATATTTGTGCCAAAAATAGTTCTTTATTTCAAAACGATATACTAGTAGATTATATTGGGGTGAAAGAAAAGCAAAACATGACCCATATTATGGAATTGAGAATTACAGTAAAAAACTCGTTAAATTTATAATGTCGGTAGGTGAAATTTATTATTTTATAGAGTTATTAATTTATCAAAAAATTGATAATTATTAATGAGTTTTTATTTGAAAAAAATCAAATTTTCATATAAACTAAATTATTTATATGTAAATAATAAGTTGAAAGGATTTAATTGTATACAAAAATAATAGCTATATTCAATTTAGTCTTGAAACAAACAACTACTACAGAGTCATATTTTTACTGAATTTTATAAACTAATTTTTCAATTTCTGAGAATATTAATTTATGGTTTTCATGGGACCTAAAATTATAAAGGGGTCTCCCGGAAAATTTTTATCTTATTATTTTATCGATTTTTATAATTTTTCAACTGGCCCAAACTGAGACCGAATAAATCTATTATCTTAGAGAGTTTATTAATTTATCGAGCATTAATTTAGAGTTTCTATTGTATTACAAATACTCCCTCCGTCCCAATAGTAGCTGTCCAATTTTTGGGTTGCACGCAAATTAAGAAAATGAGGGAGAAGTAAAAATGCTGTGAGTGTAATTTGAAAATAGGAGTGATAATGAGTGGTGGAAATAGTAAATTATAATAGTGTTGTGAGTATTAAAATAATGTAGGAGAGAGAATGAGTGGAGAGAATAGTAAAGATTTTTTTGCCAAAAAAGAAAAGTGAAAGCTTTAATGGAACACTTAAAATGATAAAATGGGAAGCTTTTATGGGGACGGAGGGAGTATTGAATATGCGAGCCTAATTATGGATTTCTTTTTTATGCTTTCAAATTGAATAATACACTCCCTCTGATGCAAAACCAACAGGTTGTTTTTTGCTTTTTAACTATTTTTAAAAAAATATTATAATTTAATAAAGATAATATTAAATTTAATACCAAATTTACCCCTTAACTCATTTCTGTTTCCTGAATTATTTCACTGAATAAGACAACTAGTACTAGTTTGACATTAGGAACTAATGGAATAATAAAATGCTACAATAAGTTGTAATGCAACTATTATGACCTGAAATCAAGAACAAACGAATTGTTCGGATGGTTTTTGGCTAATACCTTTCGACGTGATGATGAGATGTCGAGTTATATAATGATATAAACTGTATGAAAATGACGTAATCTCAAAATTGATAAGATGAAATTACAACGTTAGATGTTGTCTGTTATATATAGTGGCGTTATGAAATTATTATGAATCCCTAATATCGTGCACAAATGTTATTGGCGTAACTGTCTACGAGAATATAGGAGTCGGTTACAACTGACGACGTGGTTAGACACACGTGTTGTTTGGTCGGAGTCGCGTTATTGATTGAGGTCGACCTGAATTCGTGTATTGGCTAGCCACAGATTGTATAAGTGTGGGAGTATTTCAGACGAAACTAGGTCGGGACCAATGAAGGTCAGACAATGAGATAGGTCGACTGATGTCAGCTGGTGGGCCGGTAGGATTGGTGCTTCTTGGTTCTTGGTAGGCCCACTCTTTGGTCATACTTTTGGGTTGATCTGGACATTAGGCCATTCGTATCGGGGTTGATTCATTACTTTTATTTCGTTCAATGTATATTTTGAATTAGAGGGAGTAGAGTATATTCAATTTTAGATCCTGATCCTAATCATGGGTTAGTGACTATTTTACTTAACAAATTCTTGTCTTTAAGCCAATATGATAATTAATTAAGAAAAGATCATCCATTTGTTGAATTAATTATGCGGCAGAAGATATAGTCGATCAGAATTAGGTAAACATTAATCCATATTTCTAAATACTACTATAAATTAAGAGTAAGACAAATTATATATATATATATAAAAAAATTGTCTTTTTTAAATTATTTAAGATTTTGTCCCCTTAAGAATTCCATTAAGAATATTTTAAGGGTAGATTTCATTTACTTTCTCCTTTGGGTTTTAGTCCAATACCCATAACAACCCTTCTTGTTTGCCTAACCTCATTTCCCATCCCTCTTCTTTGTAGTTATGTACATAATCATTGCTCCCCTTTTAATTTTATCACTCAAAATATGAAATGGTTACTACAATTCAAAAATATGGTGCGAATATTTGATGCCCAAATTATTTACGAATATGATATCTGATATCTGACCAACTCGACGAACTATATGGAAAACGAGCACTCATAGGAGTGCAATGGTTAGTTGAATTATTAAAAATAATTTAAAGATAAAAATATAATTAAATTGTTTTAATAGTCAAATGATATATTGGATGGGGGGGGTATTTATTTATCAAAATTAGTGAGTGAGGTTATCAAACAAATTATACTCTTTTAGATCTGTTAACGGAAGGTGTTTTATTACCAAAACTCAGAATACAAAGGACTCACAGCTAATTGCTGTCGAGGTAGTGATGCAGTCAGAAATTTTTGTTAAATTGACGTAAAAATTGCACAAAGTTTCAATGGGGACATATTAAAATTTTTGTTTATTTTTTTTCTATATCAAATGAAAAAGTGTTAATAAATTGCACTAAACTCTCAAAATTTTAAAAATTTTACACTAATAAAAAATATTAAACCAAAAAGAGCAATTGCCACCTTTTTGCCCCGTGGTAGATCCGCTGGTGCGTCGAGGTGACGGAAGTTAAGAAGGGGGGGGGGGACCAATAAGTGGTAGATGGATATTTGAGCAGCTCTGGATGGACCCCACTTTTGCAAACATTGGGGACCACAGGGGAATTCCTTACTGTGCGCGGACTTTTTGCCGCCGGCATCTCAGAGAGAAAAACAGACGTTTGCTAAAAAGCTGATTGATTTGGGGTTAAATGTTTTATTTTGAACAAAGACGAGTGATGTTTTGCAAAACGCCAAAGCCTATTGCATAATGCATTACTTTGCAATTGTTCGAAATTTGATTATAGAGTATTACTACCTTCGTCTCAATCTAAATATCTAAAAATAGGTTTGATACAGAAATTAAGGAAAATGAGGTAGGAAAGAAAAAAAATAAGGTAAAAAATAGAAAAAGTTTAAATATTGTGAGTATGAAAAATTAAATAGGAGAGAGAATGAGTGGGAGGAATAGTTAGGAGAGAGAATGTTGTGAGTGTAAAAGTAAAGTAGGAGGGAGAATGAGTGGGCAGAATAGTGAAAAAAAACTTTCCTTTTTTGAAAATGGGACATTTTAAATGAAGTAAGTTTTGAGGCAAAAAGGAAAGTGTGAAGATTTGGGCATTTAGATTGGGACTTTGCAATTGTTCGAAATTTGATTATAGAGTATTAACATACTTCATCCGTCACATTTAAAATTGAATTTTTTTTTTGTAAATATAAATTAAAAAAAGGTACTCCTTCCATCCCACTTCAAATGAGCCATTTTTTTTTTGGCCCGTTCCACTTCAAGTAAGTCATTCCATAAATAAAAATATGTGAACAGTGTTTCAGACATTTATACTCTCATAATGTTTATAAATTTACAAAAAAATCATTTATTATATCCTTATAATTTTAACATATTTACAAAAAAATTAATCATTGACTTACTATTTCTCCCACTCATTCTCTCTCCTATTAAATGTTTTTAACTTTTACATTCTCTCTCATCTAATCTTCTACCCATTTTCAATTCTTTATTCATTTTTTAAAATTAATTTTTTTCCAAAAGTTTTCACCTTTTCTTAAAAATAATACTGAAATCTCATATTTTATTAAGCAATTCGCTCTTATACCCAAATGTATAAGACTAAAATTACTTTTATACCCAAGTTTTGAATTTTTATGAAATTTTGATTTAAACCTCTATTTGATTTGAGTGTAAATTTTGAATTTCGTCTATTTTTATAAAAAATGATTTGGGAATAAGTAAAATTAGTCCTTTTAATTGATATTAGGGGGATGGACAATTAAGGAAGGACCTAAACACGGGTAAGATTTGAGGGGTGCAGAGTGTTCAGACAAAGTACGCTTGTTTGTTTGAGATCGAAAGAGTCAAGGGTAGTTGGGTCCACGTCCACCTAAACTCCTAGTGGTAGTCTTTAATAAGGTAATGTTTTAAGCGTGCTTATGTGGGCCTACTTTTGTGGTCCCTTCATAGAGGGATTGACACGTGTTTTTTATACGATGCAGAGGTCGCTTTCCCTTGAACCGGTGGAAAACAGAAGAAACGTCGTATGAAAAAGAAAAGTAAAAGCCTCCCTGCCGGTCGCCTCCCTAGGGCCGGCCGCCTCATTACTATATTATTATTGTTAAAATAATACTACCCCGTGTGTATCGAAATGATTTTTTTTTCTCAAATAATTTAATTTTAAAAATATAAATTTCAAAATAACTCATATTTAAAATTATTTTCTAAAATGACAAACTTTTTAAAACTCGCTAGTTCGTTTAGCGATTTCAAAAAAAAATCGTTTAAACTAGCTAATTCGTGTATCGAGTTCAATTTTTTTTTTTTAAATATAACTTCACTACTATAAATAGTGAGTTTTCTATTAATTAATTTAAATGCAGATGTGAACTCGATACTCGTACTAGCGAGTTTACTTAAAGAATCGCTAATAACAATAGCGAATTTAGAGAATCTTTTTTTTCGAATAACACACACACATAATTCATATAACACACCCAAACAAACGACACAGAGAGAGGGAGAAACTGGGAACGACGAAAAAAAGAGAGCATAACTCGTGATTTGTAATAACGACTTCAAATTCGCTAGTGTAATTCCTTAATTTCATACTCGCTCCTTTATTTCGAATCAATTTAGCATTATTTGATAAACCTAGTTTTTTCGAAATGATTGATTTGGGTGTTTTTGAAATGGATTCAACCTAGGGTTTACGAATTAATTGATTTATAAGTTATTCTTTTTACTTAATTAGTTATTCTTGATTTCTATGATATTGTTGATTAAATTAGTATTTTTGTTAGTTTAGTTAGGTTTTTCGTTAGTTAAGTTAGGTTTTTTGTTAGTTCAGTTATGTTTTTTGTTAGTTCAGTTAGCATTTTTGTTAAATCTATGTTTTAAATTTGATTCATTTTGTCTATTGTGTTACAGATGAATGTAGAACATAAACATGGAAAGCTTTTTGAGCCGTTTGTCGATCTGAATCCTTTGTAACGAGATGTTTTGACATTACATGATAAGCATCGAACTGAATACATCTGGCCCGGAAGACATGTTGAGAAGTTATCTTTTCGTCGTGGTTCGACTCTGCCGTAAGTGTTGGACGTGAGGATCCAGGAGAGACTAGTAGTAGCAGGATTTTACGGGGTTTACAAGTTAGGGAAAATCACGTATGATTGGAGTTTGCTTACAGCGTTGGTTGAGCGATGGCGTCAGGAAATCCATAGTTTTCACTTTCCTATTGGTGAGATGACCGTTAGTTTAGAGGATATGGGTATGTTGTCAGGGTTACCGATTGATGGAATTCCTGCTACTGGTTCTCATACCACGAGATTGCTTCAGGGTTGGTGCGACTTATGTGAGGAGTTATTAGGTGTTAGACCACCAGAGAGTAAGATAGAAGCAGGGTTGTTGAAGATTAAGTGGCTTCCAAGTCAGTTTCCCCATTTTGGTCAGCTTCCAGAAGATGCGACACAGGATTTGGTCATTAAGTATACACATGCGTACATATTGGCAGCCCTCAAGTCGATTGTTATGCCTGATCGCACTAGTAATAAGGTGAAGTTGATCTATCCCCCACTGGTTAGAGATATCGAGATGATACAAGATTATAGTTGGGTAGTGCTGATTTGGCCTTTCTTTATCAGGAAATGTGTACTGCGACTTTGCTCGGCACCAGTAACTGTAGTGGATTTCTCTCTATTGTACTGTTATGATAATTATATTTTTTGATGTATGTTTAGTTTTATGTATGTTTTTAAATTATATTATATTTATTTGATTTGTTTATAATACAAATAGCTTTGGCATGGGAGAGGTTGTTGCCCACATAACCAATAGTGGTTAGGGGAGATCGGGATATGCAACTGAACTTACCCGACAGTCCATTGGGGTGTAGCTAAACTACAACCACTATGATTTGTGTAAATTCTATTGGATTTACCTGATTTGTTTAAATTATATTGTATTTATCTAGATTTGTTTTAAATTGTATTTTTTAACCTTTTCATGCGTACTGGGTCCCTATCGTATTTGCATGTTAACGCACGTCTCTCACCGAGGATCAAATTATTTGGCAGCCATATATAGATCGAGTTTTTTCAGATTATTGCAGGCATGTACAGGTCGTATGGAGGACGAGGGCGCCTCTTATCTGCTTTGATAGGGTAGAATGTTACAGCCGGTCCCCGATTCATGTGACATACAAGAAGATTTGCATAGTATTGATTGACGAGGTAGAGGACATGTGGCTTGGGATTCAAAATATAGTGAGTACATATCATTATGGAATATACGAGCTCATAGCGTGGTAAATGGTGTGTTGGGTGAGGAGGTGATGGATTATGCCCATCCATACATGATTTGGTTCTAGAAGATCACACGTACATTAATTGTGAATCCGATTCATGTAGAGGATACAGGGTACATATCACATGCTAGTGTCTTCGAGGGTTTGGTAAGTGAATATAATTTTAAAAACCTTTTAATATTAGGTTTTATTGATTTTATTAATAAGTTAGTAACATTCTTGTCATATTGATGTTAACAGGCGCAAAACTTACAACGCATGAATAAAATTAACGAGGGAAGCATCGCCCAGGAGTTGGAGGTGGATAACTCTAGGCTTCAAATGAGGCATCTCATTATATCTTCTCTTACGCATATGCGACAGCAACAACGGCTTGATGCTCGAGCACCCCCGGCACCAATTGATCGTGTCCAGGTTGTTCCACACCGACAACCACGGCCTCAACGTCGTCGCGTGCAGAGAGTGCCACAGATGCAAACTGGTCAACATTTAGTGGATGAGCAAGAGGAGGACCAAGAGCGACAGCCGGAGCAGGAGTAGGAAGCTCGGGTGGAGACTCAGACAGATGCACATCCCGACACTCCATTACAGACGGATGTACCTCCCGACACTCCATTACAGACATATACACCTCACGAGACTTAGACAACGATTGAGGTACAAGGTGAGTAACATCATAACACACGAGCCCACGATACACAAGGCGAGTGTGTTACGCAAGTTGAGTGGATATATTTCGATAAATAAAAAACATATAAGAATAGGAAAAAAATGATCCCTAGATGAACATTTAAAAATTTTTCGATATGACCGGGTTGTGGTCATTTAATGTATTTTGTTCTATTTACGTGTTGTTAAATGTGTTTGTTTGTCAAGGGTGTTGAAATGTGTTTGTTTTTCACAGGTTTTTGATACAACTTTGTTATAAAGTTGGGCTATAAACTAACTTTATTTGGTTGGTTTAGGTTTACAGTAAATTCGCTAATGGTAGTAGCGAATTTAAATTCGTTATTGACATTAGCGAGTTTAAGTTAATCTAAAAACATATTTAAAATGTGAGTTATTTTGGGATTTATATTTTTAAAATGAAATTATTTGAGAAAAAAATCGTCTCGAAATAATGTCGAATTTTTCATTGTAATTTGTTTTAATATAAATATCACCCTTTTTATATAAAAAATTATTTAATGTAATTTTTTACATTGTACAAATAAAGTAAAAATTAGTAAAACTTTTTTTAAATGCAAACAAGTCAACTACGACACTTATTTTAGAACAACAGGAGTACATTCATTTTAAAATGCTTGTAGTTTTAATTTTATTTCAGTTGAAAAGATAGATAATAATTATATATCTAATAAATGAAAATAATTTAAATTATTTCAATTATCTAGATAAATAAATGCTTATACAATTAAACGAAATAAAAGTGACGGGATATGCACAACGAACTAAGCCCAACATTCTAGATATCAAAAAGACACTACTATTGAATGAGCCAGTCCAGTTACCCCAACGCCCACGACTCAACGACAAAGATTCGTCGACCTAACTAATTGTCCGACCATCATCGGTCTCGACCTTGCTCCGTCCGACATACAATTATTAACTTATACAATTTCTATCTGGCTAAGGTATAAGGGCAGGTCGACCTTGATTATTCATGTGACCTCGGCCTACAGAAGCGTGCGTCCTTTTACGACTTAATCCGTAACCGTATTCTATAATCATGGATATCGTTACGGCTACATTGTATTCACAATTTAAGGGATTTAATACGATACTAAATCACTAATATATAGTATATCAGACAATATCCAACGTTAAAAGGTAATTTCTTTTTGACTATTTTGAGATTATATTATTCAATACAGTTTCTTACAAGCTTATAACACTATATCTCATTATCACGCCGGAGGGTATTAGCCATATACCAACTCGAGTAGTTGTTTGTTCGTGATTTCATATCAAATTTGCTAGGAATCAACCTGTTGCTGGAATAATGCTGATATAGATCGTTTCCTTGTTCAACAATAATTATTTATTATCATAAATAATGGTATTTCTGACAAATCATGGTAAAAATGTTGGTAAAACAACAAATATTTGAACTCCTAAAAAGGACCAATCGAATTATATATATAGTTGTGTTTTAACTTAAAAAATAGTATTATATTATTTAATATAAATAATACATAAATAATATTGATACTTTGTAAAAAAAAAGGTATACTCCCTTTGCCGCCCAAGAAATATGTCACCATTTTAGGCTCGACACACAAATTAAGAAAAAAAGTGGGAAGAAAAAATGTTGTGAGTGTAATTTGAAAAGAGGAAAGAGAATTAGTGAAGGAAATAGTAAATTTAAAAAGTGTTGTGAGTGTAATAGTGTTTTAGGATAGAGAATGAGTGGAGGGAATAGTTAGTGGTATATTAGAGTATTAATAAAACATTTTCATTTTAGAAAAAGTGACGCTTCAAATGAGACGTCATTATTGGATAAAAAATGACGAATTTATTGAGACGGAGGGAGTGTTCATTATGAAATGGATGAAGATTGAAGTATATTACAATATTTTTTAATAGGACCAATCATGGTAAAAATTGCCTTTGCCCTAATTTAATTAGTGTAAATAATTATACAAACTTTAAATTTTCTGGCTTTCTGACTAAAATGTAATTCATTTCACACCATACAATTGTATATCAAATACTCTCTACGTCCCGTTTTAATGTAGCTAGTTAAAATTGACAATGAGATTAAGAAAAAATAAATATTGTGAGTGTAAAAAGTAAATTAGAAAGAGTTATTCTTATAAAAAATGTATTTTTTCTAATATTAAGAAAAAATCATTTTTACACTAGCACTTAATAATACATTTACTATCACTTTTCACACTGACATTTTTTTATACTAACACTGTCTTGCACTTTTTTACCCTACACTGTCACTCTTTTATACTGACACTTAATAATGCATGCACTATCAATTTTCACATTTGCATTTGTTTACACTAACACTGACACTTTTTAACACTAACACTAACACTTTTTTACACTGACACTTAATAATACATGCACTGGCACGATTTACACTGATCTGACACTCTTTACACTGTCACTTTGTTACACTAACACTGACACTTTTTTACACTAACACTGACTTTTAATAATACGTGCCCTTACACTATTTACACTGGTACTTTGTTATACTAACATTGTCACTTTTTCACACTATCACTTAATAACACATGGACTGTCACTTTGTTACTTTAAAACTGACACTAGCGAGAAAATTAAAACACATTTTTTCTAATATTAAGAAAAATGCGTTTTTGTAAGATTTTGACAATTAGAAAAGTGAAAGTTGGTAGGGACTAGGGGATTTTTATTTTGAGAATGACAAACAAATCTAATTGACCATTTTAGATAATAAAACAACCAAAAATCTTAAACTGAGATAGAGGGAAAATTAAATTAAGAACTTTAAATTAGAAAATTAGAACGAATGAATTACTAAAATTACTGCTATGTTTTGTGATTCATTGATGATAGGACATTTGCCAACCCTCTTCCAAAATAAATATTTAAATTTAAGGGTCTTTCTCTAGCGTCTTCAAGTGAGATTTAAACCTACTAATGAAAGATATATCAGATTCAAAATACCAAATACACCATTCGATTCGATGGTAAAATATTGAACTGCCCTGCTATTCAAAATTTCAGTCAACTTTTATAATTGTTATATAATACCAGTTTGCCTCTTATAATTAAAGTATAAAAGTCACTTTTTTTTCATAAAAATAAAATAAAATTTTTAATATTATATTAATTTTATCTCTCATATTCGATCAAACAACAAATTAGCTCTTATAACTAACTTATAAGATTAATTCATCTCTTATAAGTGACTTATAATAAGACTAATTCATCTCTTATAAGTGACTTATAAAACTAATTTGTCTCTTATATTGACTTATAAAACAATTTTTTCAACAAAAAAAATTAAAATTTTCAATAATAACAATGAATTGATCTTATAATTTACATATTACAACTCTTATAACTTAATTATAAAATCAATTTACCTCTTATAACTATTTCATCTTTATAAAACAATTTTTTTTCAACCAAAAATAATTAAAGATTTCAATAATAAAAATGAATTAATCTTATAATTTACACATTACAACTCTTATAACTTAATTATAAAACAAAATCACCTCTTATAAGACCATTTTGCCTGTTACTGAAGTTGGAATGAAAATTGTGAAAAAAAGAGAGAACATTAAGCTGAAAATTAGAGGAGGGCGATCGCACCCTCTAATGGGAGCTATCGCTCCAAAAGACCAGAAGGCATAGAGCAATCGCTTCATGTTGTAGAATGATCGCTCCAAAAATCAATTAGGGGGAGCCTAGGGGTTGCTATGGAGATTGTCCTTGGTCTAATTCCACGCCTTATGACGAAAGGGGAGTCGGCGTGGCGTAAAGTGAAGATTGGGGGGAGTAGAGCAAAATTCCCTTCTGAGCTATTCCTAAGGATTGGGCAACAAAAAATGGGCCCGAGACTTCAACTAGAGGAGCGACCTGTTGGTAAACCAAACCCCACTCAGCGTCACACGTTCTCCAGGTCCAAAGGGATCCAGTGCCCGCCTACCGATTCCTCCCGGAATTGCGTTATCGGAGCCGAGCTAGGAATGGCCGTTAGTGGCACCCACCTTCACCGGTTAGAGTGACCCTCTTTAATACATTAAGGGACCGTTTGGTTCGATGGAAAAAAAAGTGAAGGAATGGAATGATCAATGAAATTGAATTCCTGAAGGAATTGGAATAGAAAAAAACTGGTCAAACCCCTCCGTTTGGTTGACACGGAATGGAATGAAATTGTCATTCAATTCCTTGGCAAATTATGTTTGATTTGAAAATACAAATTATAGAAATGGAATGAAAGCATATAAAATGTCCAATTTATCCTTCTTTTAATTTTTTTTGTGGGGAGGGGGGTGGGGTGGGGGTGGGGTAGGTAGGGGTATGCAAAATGAGTAAATTTTTTTTTCGTGGGGTGGGGGGTAGGTGGGGGTGGTAGGGCAGGGGCTGAATGTGGGGGGGAGGATAGACAGGGGTCTTTTTTTAAAAAAAATCGTGGGGGGTGGGAGGTGGGGGTGGTATGGCAGGGGCTGGGGGGTAGGCAGGGGTCTTTAAAAAAAAAATTGTGGGGATAGAGGGTAGGTGGGGGTGGTAGGGCAGGGGTTGGATGGGGGGGGATATGCAGGGGTCTTTTAAAAAAAATATTTTTTTTTCGTGGGGGTGAGGGTGGGGTAGGGCAGGGGTTGGGTTGGGTGGGGGTGGGTAGGCAGGGGTAGGGGTGGTTTGGGTTTGGAGATATTTTGGTCAAAAAAAATTTTACAATTCCATTGCCAAAGGAATTGAGCGTTCCTTCCATATATGGAGGGAATGACCAATTCCTTCCTTCGATGGAATTAGCCATTTCGAAGGAATGAAAAATTTGAATCAAACACGGTAAAGGAGTGAGTCAAACGGAATTGACCATTCCATTCCATCGGCGGAATGGTCAATTCACAGGGGCAGAAAGACTCAGCCATAGGAACTTAGACCACCTACGCACTGGTGAAAACCAACTCAAGCGGATCAGAGTAAACAACAATGTCGAATCATGTGTCTGGAAATTATAATCTAGAGAGAATCGTTTATTTGAGATTTACAAAAAGATTTTTTTAAAAAATAATAAAATTTGAGCTGGGGCCTTAGGAGAAATTTTTCCAAATTTATTTTGATAAAAATTAAATTTAGATACTATTTAGCAACAAAATAATAGAATCAAAGAAAATTAAATTGCATAGAAATGGCATACTATTCTACAAGTCTCCCACCTCACAACAGAGTATTTCCATTTCGATCAACAGAAGAAGAAGATGCAGTGGACCCGACCCTTACCGGCTAAAAACCGGTATCACAAAAATAACCTTAAAAAATATTCTCTCCGTCTAAATTTAAGGATTTTACTTTATTTTTTTACTATTTTTGAGTTAAAGATTTTAGTTATTTTATTATTTAAAATTGATAATAGAACTTACTTTACTTGTTATACTCTCAACAAAAATTTCTTATTCATTTTCTTTTTCCAACTTTATTTTTTTATATTTACAACATATTTAATTCTCATTTCAAATTAAACTAAAAACAATAAAACGAGACGAAAGGATTAGAGCTTCAAATCAGGAGTAACTCTTGTGAAAAATTATTTTTTTTTAAAATGTTATAAAAAAATTAGTTTTTAGAATTGTTCATCACTCTTATTAATTAGACTTAGTGCTTTAAAACTAGTTTTTTTCTTATGTTAAGAAAAAATTAATTTTTTGCAAAATTTTAGCTCAAATCAAATACCAAGTCATCATAACATTATTAACATCAACAATGTCAATTTTAAAATGATATCATGAATAAATATTATGACAATAATAACTACTTCTTGTTCAAAACAACTATCCTTTTTTAATGAAACATGATTATAACAACAATTTAGTGGTGAAGGTATCAAAACTAACACTTATTTACTCTCTTTCCTATCTTATATTAATTCACTCATAAACCAAATAATAAAATGAACCAAGTTCTAAAGCAAGAGTAAAATTATTTTTTTTATTTTTTTTATCTAAAATCAATTATTACTTTACAAACAATCATTCAGTCCCTTCTTAATCTACAACATTTTCTATTTGGCTATCCCACTACTCAAATGGATTTATTTTTTACTTTTTAATACTTTTTAAATAATAAAACTTACTCCATCCGACTCACCAAAACTGATACTCCCTCCGTCCCAGACCAAGGGTCCTCGGGGGGATTTCACGCTTCTTAAGAAATTTTTTTAAAGTGGGTAGAAAATTTTAGGAGAGAGAATATAAAAGTTAAATGTGTGGTAGGGAATAGGAGAGAGAATGTAAAAGTTAAATGTGTGGTAGGGAATAGTAGAGAGAATGTAAAAGTTAATAATATTTAATAGGAGAGAGAATGAGTGGGAGGAATAGTAATGGTTTTTTTGTAAATATATGGAGATGATAAGGGTATAAATATATGAAAAACTTTCCATTTAAGGAAAGGGACTCTTGGTCTGGGACGAACCAAAAGGGAAAGTAGGACTCTTGGTCTGGGACGGAGGGAGTACTTATTTTTTTTTTGGTGCGTCCCACCAAAACTGATACTGTCCAAAATGGCAAAGGAATCTTCACTATTTACCTCACTCATTCTCTTTCCTATTTCACTTTTACACTCACAACATTCTCTCTCCTAATTATTCCTTTCACTCATTCTCTCTCCTATTTAATTTTTCATACTCACAACATTTTCTTTCACTTTTTCTCTCAATTACTAATTCTTAATCTCCGTGCCCAGAAATTTGGTATCAATATTAGTGAGATGGAGGGAGTATTTGTAACGCTTACAACAACTATTCACTTAATATTATACATTTTAGTATCGTACATTGTTATCTTAATTCACGTCATTGTCATAAATTTGTAAATTAAGTCCGAACGAAGGGAGTATGAAGATTAAGCTCCACGCCTCTCCATTTTAATTTAATTGATTGTATTGACAATGAATCCGCTACATTTAAATTAAAAACACTAATAAAATTATTAAAACTAAAATTTTGTAAATTCGGTTGAATCACACAAAAATCCTCGCTCCCAAAAAGCTCCTTTCCTACAAGCCGACCTCAGCTCCACCATAGGTACACACTTCTGTATACTCTACTATTAACTTTGTCTTCTTCTACTACTACTACGTGTTTGTGTGTGTGTTTTTCAATTCAATCATATTGGCATAATCTATGCTTTTCTGATTTCTTTCTCTCTCTACATTTGTTTTTAATTATACTTTCTCTCTCTAGAATGAGAGTTTAAACAAGCGCTCTCTCTCCCTCGGGTTTTTCAAACTCTCTCTCTCTCTCAGCTATGGCGTTTCACGACCATATTTCTCAGGAAATGGCGCTCCACTACGCCGACCAGCAATTGAACGACAACGTTGCCGTTCTTCGAGGTATGATACCGGAACACCTTGGTGGACAGTCGTCTGCCGATGCTTCCGGGGCTAATAAGCCCACCTGGCTCAACAGCGCGATTCTCCGGCAACAGAGTCATCACCACCACTACGGTGGGGGCGGAGGAGAAGACGGCGGGAGCTTTCTTCACTTGCAGACAGCAAATTCTGACTCGTCTAATTCGAACCAGTGGCTGTCGTCGTCGCGTGCGATGGAGAACGATGACGTGAATCCGGTGTCGAGCGAGTCGATGATGGCGACGGCGATTAATAATCACGAGAAGAGTAATCATCATAATAATAATGCGACGAAGATGAGTCAACAACATCAACAGCAGACTGAAAGCGATGGGAACGGGGAGAGGGATTGGGAAATGGCCAAGTGTAAGGCGGATATATTGGCTCATCCGATGTATGATGAGCTGTTATCGGCTCATGTATCGTGTTTGAGAATTGCGACGCCGGTGGATCAGTTGCCGAGGATTGATGCCCAGCTGGCTCAGTCGCATCAGGTTTTGGCTAAATACTCTGTTCTTGGACATGGTAATCAGCCTCTAGACGACAAGGACCTCAATCAGTTCATGGTATCTCTCTCTCTCTCTCTTTCTCTCTACTTTTAAATTATGTTCATGTTGTTTGAGTTTTGATTTGCGATTATGTTCTGCAGTTCTGTATGTGATTTATACAAATTTAATAGGATTATATATGCTTTGATTTTTCGTAATTGCTTGGCACTTATTTTTCTAGTTTCAATTGTTTCCTTATTTTTGAATTGGCCAAATATCTCGGAATTTTCCCTCTGGAGAGATGGAGAAATCCATATGAATTTTATGATTGATAGTTCTTTTGATACATAAGATAGAGGGAAAATGAGTCTTTAGTTTCTTTTGGATGTAGATGGTTGTAAAGTTGACTTCAACTGGCCTTGCTAAAATTAAAATAATACTACTATGGTAGTAAAAGAAATCATGGATTGTGTGGGAGATAGAGACATAGGTGCTGGTGCTGGTGCTAGTTGAAAAGTGGATGATTGAGTATATATTTGTGACTAATGTCATATCTTGGATGGTGCTATGGAAGAGATTGTGCCATGTTCTAGTGGAATATAACAATAAGTTTGGGTTGTGCTGCTAATTAGAATTTTTGGTGGCGGAATCATAAGGGGGATTGGTATCGGCAGTACAATAATTATTGAAAGTGGTTTGGAGAATCTACTTCCACTAGCTGATTTGGTTGTTGTGTCTGTGAAATTCGATTGAAAATTCAATACATGAGTTCTAGCTATATGGAATTTTATCCCAAACGCGCTTTTGAGGATAGAACAAGTGCTTCAAATGGGGTTTAGGATTCATGCGTGCTCCGCAATCACTCACCCAATGAGGTAGACAAAGATTAAGTTGACGCCTGGCTATATATCTAGCTATCATAGATGCATATCAACAGATAAGAGATACCTATTAAATGCACCATTTTATTCCATTTACACCTTTAATTGATTATCTATTCAAAAGAAAAAGATAAAAAATTAAACTCGAATCTTACATATTTATTTTTATATAATTATGACTTGGTTAATTTCCATTTCTCGACGGTAGTTGCTGTTTTAATGTTATTAAGGTATCCTTACATCCTTTAAAGTCATATGCTCGGAAAGTTTAGAATTTCTTAGTCAAGTGCTTCCTAGTTTGCTTCTCGAGGCTGTAGAATCAAGGCTACCTGTCTCTTTGCATGTTTGTTATGTGAAGAGCCCTATCAAAATGATAAAGGAATCCATATTAATACAGATTCTCGTGTTGCAGCTTTTTGCACTGAATATTCAAACCGTACTCAATGAGAAACTATTCCTAGATAAACTTGTAAGTAAATAAAACATTTGAACTTAATATGGTGATTAACTAATAATTGTTTATTAGAAAACTGAGGCCTACATATTGCTCAGCTTAGGACTGTTTGTAATCGTTGGGGTGGGTACTCATTTCTATCAAGTCTGGATTAGATATGTTTACACTGTTTTGAATACGTTCATCTTGTTTTGTGCGCAAATTAAGCGCATTAACTCAAGACTCGAGAGCACATATCTAGGATGTCCAAATGAAAAGAAATTCTGAACTCGAATTGTTAGCATGGTCTTGTTATTTTATAGTTCCTGATATCATCATTTTGTCCCTACTTATTATTTGTTTTTGTTCCTTCTGATGTAGGCACATTATGTTGTATTACTCTCTTCCTTTAAAGAACAATTGCAGCAACATGTCCGAGTTCATGCAATGGAAGCAGTGATGGCTTGCTGGGAGCTTGAACAATCTCTGCAAAGCTTAACAGGTATGAATTATCTTATTCCTTCCTGGCTAACATTACTTGTTTCCCAATGTGCAATTGGGTTTTCACAAAGTTCGAGGTGTCAAATTCAATCCTCCTCCCCGCACCCTCCTAGGCCCTAAAAGTCAAAGACATTAATACCATTTTAACTTTGAAGAAAAAATAAATTCACACACACAAAACTAAATGAGGCTATATTTTATTTTTCGAATCCTCCTTGCTGCATCATAGTTGAGCATAGTTGGAAATTACTTTCAAAATCATAATTGTTGCGGTGCCTCCCTTTAGATTTAACTTACTACAATAAGAACTTTATCATAGAACAGATGAACTTCCGATGCAAGAAACATAATATGCATCTAGTTTATATCATTATATGGTGTGAGGATCCAGTTCTCCTTTTGTCAAATCTCTCTCTCTCTCTCTCTCTCTCGGGGGTACCAAAGAAAGTAGACCATTATGGGCTCCTGGATTGGTTCTTGAATGTTTTTATGGTTACTTGGAGTAATATTCTTTTCTGTCTATTTTTTGTCACTTTGACTTATTTTGGCTCTCTTGATTTGGCGGACATAAAGAAAAGTTTCCTTGCAAAAGTTGCAAGTATTTTCTGTAGATAGTTGTGTAATCTAGTACGTCGTTTGAGGGATTTGACTGGGTTTTCCTGGAGCACACGACTTTAAGTCCATCATACCTGGTAGCTATTGTATCTTTTTTTTTTTTTTGCTAAAGGAGACGGTACTCCCTAAATTTTATTAATAATCAAAACGAAATTACAAAACATAGTGGGGGACATGACTACCTCAATCACCGGAAAGGAAATACAATGAGGCTTAAAAGGCCAAAAAATGAAATTAAACTAAACTATCGCCTAATATAAGGGGTAGAATCCTTATCAAGAAGAAAAGGACCGTTACAGTTCTTTGGTATTTGTTAGGTAGCGGCTGATCTACTTGAGCTTTTCCGTCAGCAGTTTCAGTTTTTTACGATTCTTGGTAAAGATGTTTTCTGGCATCTAGTGTCCTCCAGTTTCCTCAGCTTCTTAGTCAATGTTGTTGGACAACTATGCATGTAAAAAGGAAATGTTTATCTTGTTTACTTTTATACAATCGAGAGTTGTAAGCTGAGATCAAAAGTTATAGTTTCTTTTACTAGGAAGAAAAGGGTTTTTATGTACTTATGCTGCTAAACATGCTTAACTTTAACCATTTTGTAAATTTCCCTTAAAGTGAAATTTGGAGATGCATCAGTCCTTGAAATATAACATCTGTCTTTCATTTATGTATTTATTTCTGTAAAATTTTATGCTATAAATCGATTTTCAATCTGATTAATGTGATTTTTCATATCCATTTGTAAAGTTTGCTGTTCATCTTACGCTCTGAACTTGTGAGCTATAAAAGAGTGCTTTAATTTAGATTCCAGTTTCTATTCTGGCTAACAACGATTATGACTTCTTTAGATGATATCATATGCCATCTTTGCCACCTGTCTATTTCTTTTTATATTTTTATACTCATTTAATATCTTTAGCAGCTTATTTATTCATCTCAATGCATGGACAGGTGTAGCACCTGGTGAAGGCACTGGGGCAACAATGTCAGACGATGACGAAGATCAGGCAGATAGTGATGCCAATCTGTTTGATGGAAGTCTAGATGGGGCAGATGGCATGGGTTTTGGGCTTCCAACTGAAAGTGAGAGATCTTTGATGGAACGAGTTAGGCAAGAGTTAAAGCATGAACTGAAGCAGGTATTCAATAAATTTGCTGGTTGCTTTACCTCTACCCCTCATTTGTTCTTCATGATAGTTAATCACCTTTTTTTTTTTTTCCTATTTAGGGATATAAAGAGAAGATTGTTGACATCAGAGAAGAAATTCTACGTAAAAGAAGAGCTGGAAAACTGCCTGGTGATACCACTTCACACTTGAAAGCTTGGTGGCAAACCCATTCCAAATGGCCTTATCCAACCGTAAGCATCAGGCATCTATTTTTTCTTAAGAAAAAGGTCCCAAAATGAATGTCCATATATTGACGAAATTTACTGAACCTCCTCCCTCAAACTACAAGTTCTAATTCGCACTCAGACTCAGGATGCAATATGATGAGACCATTAAGCATTTTTAAGTACCTACAACAACAACAACAAAGCTTAGTCCCAAAATGATTAGCCGACCCCAAAACATTTTGGGGGTAATGCTCTGTTGTTGTTCATGTTGTTGTAGGTACTGGTGCTACTAAAAGTGCTTAAATTTAACATTCTTGCAAATGTCGCTCAAAGTGAAAATTAGACATTCATTTAGGGAACAGATGGGAGTAAATTTTCATTACCAATAAATGATCGAAATTAGAAGTCTCATGATTGCTGATTATAACTCTTTCAGGAAGAGGACAAAGCAAGATTGGTGCAAGAAACAGGATTGCAACTAAAGCAGATCAATAACTGGTTCATCAATCAAAGAAAAAGGAATTGGCATAGTAACCCTTCATCCTCTACTGTTTTGAAGAGCAAACGCAAGAGGTAGACTCGTTAATGAAATGCCATACCTTTTATTTTTATCATTGTTACTCTTCAAAATCTCTTTGCCAACCATATATACTTTGTAAAAAAGCAATGCAGGTGAAACGAGCAAGGAACGCTTCATGTAAAATCACAATATTCCAAGTATTTGCTGCATCAAATGGCAGAAACGCAAGATTAAAATTTATACTTTTTTGAAATCTCTTGTTGTTCCCGTCCCAGAACTATCATCATCAAGTAAATGAGGCTGCCATTGTCGACCTTGAAAGGATGACATACAGGTCAAGAAATATTCGTTCGTTTTCTTGAAGGTAGGTACGCCGATACTTGCCACAACTATAGGGGTTTCTTTTATGGGTTCCACAATTTTAAGCATGTAAAAGGGTAACACACATCCATTTGACATAGTTCGTCTTCATCCCTGTGCCGGTGAATTTGTATAATTGTTGCCTCATATTTTATGTTCTGATGGACAAGAATTGTTATAGGGTGAATGTATATACCTCTATAACATATGTTTAATTATTCATCATTATTTTGGTATTAAGGCTTTGTTGTCGTCGTTGTTGTACAGTATACAACAACAACAAAGCCTTAATACCAAAATAATTTGGATCAACTAACATGAATTTTCATATATGTCATCGTAAAAAAGTCAATTTCACTATATACAAATAAAATCAAGTGAATTAAGAATAAATGATACACGTGATATAATGCAATTGAATAACAACAGATTAAACGATCACAAATTATTAAGCCGGTTTGATTGACCACTAACACCGGAAGACGGTGGAGCAAACCTAGTCAAAAAATTACGTGCCAAAAAACCATCATCTTCATCATCGTCGTTAAAATTAAGAGCATAGCTTTGTGGGTCATATTGAAACACATTGTTCTTCTTATTACCTTTCTTACTGAATTTCCTAGTGAAGTTCTTCCATTTAGGTCCCGCTACAACCTCAGAAAACTCCTTCAATTCTTTTACTTTCTTCATCAGCCAAGCTGATGACTCCTTGTGGGTGTATTCTCCTGATTGTTTCAGGAATTTTTTTCTATCGGTATCGGTTCGATTTCCAAAGCAAAAGAGATGGAAACAACCGCAGCTATCGGTGGTGCCGACGACCTCATCTTCGTAGGTATTGTCATGTTGAATTATGATCGGAGAGGTCTCGGAGATGAAAGCTTGGTTGTCTTGGGTTTTAGCCATTGTGTTTGTGTGTGTTTTAGAAAGGAGAGGAAATGGGTTTTTGATTTGTTGGGTGGGAATATAATCATATATAGTGTGGGTATATGCGTGTGTTTTTTGTGTGTGCGCGTTTGTGTAGAAGAAAGGGTTGAATAGGAAATATCTAAGAAAAAGGAGAATTATATCCGAAGTCAGATGCCAATCAGGACAGAGGAAAGTAGTAGTCATGAAGCTACAAGGAAATACTCACCTGTTTTAAGGGTATACTCCCTCCGTCCCATTTCAAGCTTCATGATAGTGAAGATGACACGCAAATTAAGAAAAAAGGTAAGTGGAGAAAGTGTTATAAGTGTAAAAATAAAATAGGAGAGAGAATTAGTGGGTGAAATAATAAAGATTCTTTGTCATTTTAGGAAAGGAGAAGCTTTTAACGGGACACCCGTTTTGGCAAAAGGTGAAGCTTGAAATGAGACGGAGAGAGCATGTAAGAGCCAAAACTCAATGGTTGTCACAAAACTCTTCTGCCAAAACCAAAAATATACTACTCCGTTCCGTCCCAAAATGAATGATAAAAAAAAAAAAAATCAAATTTACTCTAAGCAAATTTGATTTTTTTTGTTGTCAATTCATTTTGGGACGGAGTGGGACGGAGGTATGTAGTAATAAATATTTGAAGGGCAAAATTGTAAGCAAAGGAAGCATTTAGTTTTTGTTACAAACCAAATGGCTACTACTACTATAAGGCTTTTTCACTATCCAAACATTCTAAAGTTGACCATGTGCAAGCGTGTGTGGTCGTGTAATTGTACTAACCAAAACTTGAAGCAAACAAAAGGGTCCAGAGAAAGACATTTTGTGTTACATTGCATTTTGGGTTTGACCTTGTTGCTGTTGAACTTTTGGGGGAACTTTAGCTGCCATAGATCGCAACTGGTTAGCAACAATGGTGAAGCTAGGCCTTTCTGACGGCTCTGCTGACCAGCATCTCTCCATCAGTGATCTCCATTCTGGGTCGCACGATTCTGGTACTGGGGGCCTCAACGTGTTGCTAACAATACCACCTGCGTGTACAGTTTGATTGCTGTTTAATCAAATGAAGCTTCTAGTGTACTACTCCCTCCGTTCCTTCAAATTTCATTTTAAGGCACACTCTGAAAAAATGTGTACTTTCTTGTACATTTTAATGGCAAAGATGAATACATATTCTGGTTATCCACTTTTTTAACATTTAGTTTTATGATAATAAAATGAATTGCAAAAAAAAAAAAAAAGGTAAAAAAAAACGTTTAGGGCAAAGTTTTTTTTTTTTAAAACGACATTCGTTTTTAGACAAAAACTTCTTGAATTTGGACATTTCATTTAGGAAAGCGAGAGTATCAAGTATTGAGATCCACAGAGAATGTTACCAATAATAGTTCCGTAATGTAAGTCTGCATAGGGTTCTTCTCCGGTAAGAAGTTCCCACATCACTATCCCAAATGAGAATACATCAACCTGGAATGAAAAGCAAGCCACAATATGAGAGAGAGAGAGAGAGAGAGAGAGAGAGAGAGAGAGAGAGAGAGAGAGAGAGAGAGAGAGTCCATGCGTGTTGGACTGAGATAAGAAGAAACCTTCTCTGAGACAAGGCTGCTGCTGCCATTAAGGAGCTCAGGTGCCATCCAAGGAAGGGTTCCTCGTACACCACCTGAGATTAGTGTCTGACATTTCACTTTTGACAACCCCAAATCTCCAACCTGATATGACAGTAGAAATGAAAAAAAAAAAAAATCAATCAAATCGTCATTGTAGTTTCACTAACACCCATTTTGTATTAATTGGAGCCGACTATGACACACCACAACTATAATCCGCGACATTCTGGAAGAAAGAGTGAAAAATTCTGGAAGCAGAATTATAAAAGTTCCAACAATCACAGGATTGGGCAAACAACCACCGCATCCAAAACAAATAAAGCTGTCCATCTTGCTAGGCATGTAGATCTGTCACCGTATACAAATTGAACATCATACATTTTAACCCTCACGATCATCTACAGAATCCAATGGTATTATAAGCAGGGGCTGAACTACCTTAGTTCTAATGGGTGCAAGTGCACCCAACACTTTTCTCACATTTAATAAGGAAAATATTATATATATAAGGAAAATATTATAAAGATCTTGCACTTTAGATGTTATTTTTCAGTAAGGGGAATTTCTCCACCAATAATATCGAATTTTAACATTCGCTTGACTAATTTTCTGTTTTTTTTTTCTATTTTTTTACCTAAATCAAAGTTTGGTCAAATATGTTTATTTGTTGATCATTAACTAATTCAGAATTATATTTTGTTTGTGTTGTTTAGTAGTATTTTTTATGCAAATAGCTTATAATTACAAAAAACATGATAGGAGAGCTAAAGCCACGCTAATGAATCGATCTAGCAAAATTACAATTTCGTTAGGAACAAATGTCTGTAATCTTCATAACTAACCAAACAAAACAGAAAATTAAATTTGTTTTGCCAAATGAGTCCGTTAGTAGTCAACAATCTATACTTGTTACTTCAACTAGTAAAGTATTTGTTGATTTGAATAGTCTTTCGATTCTTGGCATCAATTTATGTCTTACTCTTTACTTCATCTTTCTCCCTATGCTCCTTTATCGAAGCCAATGAGAACTCATCTTTATGTTTTTGTAATCGCGCAAGGAACAATCTTAATTAAAAAAAATGTAGTGTAATTTGTGCACCCACTACGCAAAACTCCTGGCTCCACTGATCAAAAGCCAACAAAGACGGACCAACCACATCACATCATCAGAGAAGTCAACACACTCAATTCCTAACTGTTTGGGTAGTACCCACATTACCATCCTTGGTGATGGCAAAATAATGCTGGAAAGAGATATCTCAAGAAGTGAAGAGAGATTTGTTCGTGATTTTAGAAAGTTCATGAAAGTTAAGTTCATGAACTCAAAATCATAAGCGTAGTTACTCAAAAGTAGAGAGCAACAACCCACATAACAGCATAAGAGAAGTCAAAGCACTCAATTCTTATTGTCCAAGTAATAACCGCTTTGCCATCCTTCCGTAGAGAACAAAACTTTAATGGCATAACAAAACGCAGATGTGGCAAAGAAGAACGGAAGAATATGTATTCAAAACTGACGAGAAATTTGCTGGCGAACTCGGTCAGCGATAACATTTTGGGCTGAGGACCCTAGGGCCCCTGGGTGAAACATTAAAGTTATAAAACCCCAAGCGAGATGCAAAATTCTACATAAACCCACGCTCACATATCCCCTTCCCCCGTCGCTCTTATACCCAAAGGTATAAGAGTATTTTACTCTTATACCTTAAGGTATACGAGTAATTTATTTTTCACAATTTTCATTTTTTTAAAAAAATAATAAAAAAACTCATATTTTATTAAGCGATCTGCTTCTATACCCAAATGTATAATGCTAAAATTACTCTTATATCTTAAGGTATAAGAGTATTTTTTTTTACAATTTTTCACATTTAATCGCATATTTTATTGAACAATTTGCTCTTATAGCTAAATGTATAAGACTAGAAATACTCTTATACCTAGGTATAAAAGTATTTTTTTTTCACAATTTTAACATTTTCTTAAAAAATAATAAAATATGCTCCTCTGCCTAAAGGTATAAGATTAGAATTACTCTTATGCCTACGTATGAGAGTAATTTGTTACCTTCAAACTTAAAAAAAAATATATATATACTCTCATACATTAAAGCGTGGTGTTTGATGGAATCAAAGAAGGAGGTAGTGGGTATGGTTGTCGTGGTTTGAAGGAGAAAAATAATTTTTTTAACAATCAGAGTACAATTTCAGAAACTACAAACATATACACTAATAACCTCCTTTAAACTCAATTTCAAGCACACTCACTCCTAATGCTCCTAGCCAGCCGAATATCCTTCGACATAAAGGTAACACGCTTGGCGTGGATAGAGCACAAGCTAGTGTCCTCAAACAATCCAACGAGATATGCTTCAACAGCTTCCTGGAGGGTTGCGGTGGGGCGGTAGAGCTTTGAAATTGGAATGAGAAACGCCGGAAGAGTAAGAGGTTTTGGGGTTTTATGTCATTTTGATCTCGAGCTTCAATAGTGGGTGGGCTTTTAAATCTCGCACGGACTGGGCTTTTATGGAGAATGATTTGGGGTGAAGGGGACTCATGGAATTAAACCTAACATTTTTTATGAATAGAAAACACTAAGGATCCGCGCCCGCGTTTTAAAACGAGAGAAAGGAAGGGGAATGGGAAGAAGTCTAATACTCTCTCCGACCCACTTCAATTGGTTCACTTTCCTTTTTGGGACGTCCAACTTCAATTGATCCATTCCATAAATGGAAAGTTTTTCATATATGTATACCCTTATCATCTCCACATATTTACAAAAAAATCAATCATTAACTTACTATTCCTCCCACTCATTCTCTCTCCTATTAAATATTTTTAACTTTTACATTCTCTCTCCTATTCCCTACCACACATTTAACTTTTACATTCTCTCTCCTCTAATTTCTACCCACTTTATTCATTTTTCTTAAAAACCGTGAAAATCACCCCGGGACCAATTGAAGTGGGACGGAGGGAGTATATTTTTCTTTCTAAGGTTGCTCTCAAATGCTTTTTGGAAGGAAGTGGACCGAAAGGGGAAGATGTTTTTTTTCAATTTTTCCTCCTATACAATCCTCCCAAAATGGGGAAGATTTGGAAGGAAGAAAATATTATCAAACAAACTTTTTTGATGAACCTATTTTACCCATCAAATATAACTATACTTTTCTTTCATTGAGGGTACAATTGTACTTCTTTTTTTATTTCCTTTCCTCTCCTTCCTTACTCTGGAGCATCTTAAAAAATATTGAATTTTCCCCCCTTCCTCTCCTTCCCCTCCCTTCCCCTTTCCCTTCCTTTCCTTTCTCTCCCTTAAAAACTCTAGAGCGGAACCTACCCTAGAGGCCAAGAATAGGAATACAATTTGTTAGGATATATGCACATTGCTAGGTAACCCTAAGAAACTAAGCTTTTAGATGAGTTGATAACTTGACAGAATTGATCTAATACCTACAATCTATTAGTTGACCCGTACATAGGATCAGTGAGTACAACAACACTACATCATATGATTTGATCATTTATAGCATTCTATGGGAAATAATATCGCAGATTTCATCATCTTTTGTAGAGAAAAACTGAAGTTAGAAGAAGGGAAGCTTTTTACCGGTACATCAATGTTTAAAAGCAGTCATTTTATTTGCACCAACCTCCTATATGCAGAACAAGAAGCACAATCAATCCAGAAAAAGTATCCTTCCCAAGTTTGGCAAAGCAAAATGCAGGTAGCTTCATCAAACGCCAGTGAGGAACGACATTATAAGCTTAGTTTAAGAATGTCGGAACAAATTGATAGTACATAAATATACTACCTCCGTCCCAGTTTAAGGTTTTTTTTTTTTGTTGTTTGGTGGGCTTTAGCAATAGAAATGCGTATCAAATGAATATATTGATATTATTAAGAACATGTATAATAGAGTAAGCACTAGTGTATGGACTAGTGTTGGAAAAACATAAGAGTTTTCTATTATTATTGGAGTGCATCGGTTCTGCACTTAGTCCCTTCCTATTTGCTCTGATAATGGTCTAATTGACGAGGTCAATCAATGATGATATATCATGGTGTATATTATTCGCATATGATATTGTGCTGATTGATGAGACAAAAGAGGGTGTTGAAAGTATATTGGAGTTGTGGAGAAACTTTGAAATCTCGAGGTTTTAGACCGAGCAAAAGCAAGACTGAATATTTGGATTGTAAGTTTAGTATAGTTGGAAGCAAGGAAGCAAGGGTAATCACATTCGATGGAAAGATTGTCCAAGCTACTGAGTTTTTTCGTTATCTTGGATCTATTATAAAAAAGGATGGAGGTTGGTTAAAGTGGAAGAGTGCCACAGGGGTTCTATGTGATCCCGGCATGCCCTATAGATTAAATGGAAAATTCTAGCGCACCACAATTAGGCCGGCACTGAATGTTGGGCCGTGAAATAGTGTCACGTTTAAAAGATAAATGTAGCGCAGATGCATGCTACGATGGATGTGTAAGCATACAAGGAATGATCGATCGAGAAATGAGGTGATCGGGAGTAAAGTAAGAGTTGCGCCCATTAAGAATAAAATGAGGGAGAATCGTCTAAGTTGGTTTGGTCATGTGAGACGGAGACCGAGTGATGCACCGGTTAGGAGGCCTGAAGAGTGGAGAAGTGATAAAATGGCGAGGGTTAGAGGAAGACCCGAACAAACTTGGATTAGGGTGATTGAAAACGATACAAGTTTACTTGAATTTGATGAAAATATGACGTTGAATAAGTCGGAGTGGAGGGCAAAAATTCATGTGGGTGAACTTCCCCCAAACCGAACCATTTACACCCCTAGGGTGAAGGGGGTTTTTGTTTTTTTTCTATTATATATTTACTCTTACATTATCGCTATTTTTAATTTTAATTTTTTTTCCACCTATTTCTTCTTTTGATTTTTTTTTTTTATACATTTTTTTTCTATCACGATAACATATGAAGATTCATGTTAGCCAACCCCAAATTATTTTGGAACTAAGGCTTCGTTGTTGTTGTTGAAGGAACTTTGAGGAATAATATTTGGCTAATTATCATATCGGAAATTTAAAACTTGTTATTGATACACCATTATAATGCTATCAATAACAATTTTTAGATTTCATTAGGAAAATTAGATTAACCTATAATTATTGCTCAAAGTTCCTTCAACAAAAACAAAAAATAAGAACCTTAAACTGGGACAGAGGTAGTAGAAAAGAATGAAAAGGCTCCTTAGCTCTCAATCATTGAAGATTCTTTTATTTTCGCAGTATACTGTTGTGTTTGCTTTCTCCCTATTTGCTACTTCAGCCCTAAAATAGAAACTAAGCCCATGAATGACCTAGACTTAAGAATAACTGCCACTAATCAATAGTAACACATATTTGACACCTCCGAGCTAAGCAGTTAAAAAAGAGCAACAACCTGCCTAGAATTTCAATCACTAAAATGCATAATATGAACATAAAATGTAAAGTGCTATTCAACTGAATTACGTAATGACGTATATAAGTAGGAAAGCAAAAACAAGATTTTGATCATAACTAGCAATGTAACAAAGGAGAGATGGGTCTGAACCTAACCTTGCAAATAGGGCGATGCGGATCACGAAGATTGACAAGTAAGTTGTCGCTTTTCAAATCAAAGTGTACAATATTTTTCCCATGAAGGTATTCCATCCCAAAAGCGACATCCATGGCAATCAAGAGACGCTTACGTTTATCAAGAATCCTAAATAAATAAATAACGGATCAGTCTATGATGACTACAGCTATAGACTTGTAATTAATTTTTCTGATTGGTTAGAGAGATGAAAACAGAAGAAAAATCCTAAAGACCAGCAAAAATATCTTACTTCTCATTCTTCTGTAAAGCAGTTCTGAGAGATCCGTTAACCATGTACTCCGTCACAGTTGCCACAGAACCACCAGGACCATCAAGGACGACTCCATAGAAGGCCACCACATTTGGATGGTGCAAGTCAGCAAGGTTGATTGCTTCATTCCAGAAGTCATCTCTCTAGTGAAGAGGAGAATCCCAACATAGTAAGTACAAAAATATTGGATATAACCTTCAATATGGAGGATATTAACTGCAAGCAAGCACACACCATTTTTCCCGCTCTGAAGGTTTTCCAGCGAAGCACCTATCATTGATTCGTTTAATTGCAACATCAGTGCCTCTCCATTTCCCATGGTAAACAGTACCAAATGTACCAGAGCCCAATTCTCGGAGCTCTTCAAGGTCACTGTTCTTTATAATCTGCAGAGGAGGAGCTGGGCATAAATCACTGAACATATCTAGGATTTATGAAGAACGACAATGGGATCATACACAATCAAATCTTCAACCTGCAAGCGACCAAGGCCATCTGAAACGGGAAACCCGACATTTGCCTTATCAGGCAGTTTGCTCTTGACAGCCTGAATAAGGGTGGATTTTGTTAGCATGGAGAGAATGCTGCATGTACTTGATTAACTTAGTAAGTACTCCCTCTGACCCTAAATGTGTTTTTACCAACAAAAAAAAAATTGCTATTCATTTTAATATCGTAAAACTAAATGTTTAGAAAGTAAATAACAATAATAGTTATTCATCTTTGCCATTGAAATATATAAAAAAACACACATTTTCAAAGTGTCCCTTAAAATGAAATTTGGACATTCATTGAGAGATGGAGGAAGTATGAATAAAGATTGTGAGAACCTCAAACTTATCATTATGCTGTTCTTGTTGATTATCACGGTGAACATCACTGTTTTGATTGGCTTTGGAAGAGTAATCACTCCTTCCATGCCTGGTTAAGTCAGGATCAGAAGGCATCGAAGACTGAAGAACAGAAGCGGCCACGCCTTCAGCAACAGCCTGAAGTTCTTGTTTGATCACTTCCTCCGCTGAACCTTTGAAAGATAAGTAAAAATTAATCAGATTCCCAAAAAGGAATAGGGAAAGAAGTTAAAAAAATAAATGAACTGAGCCACTAAATTCAGACCTTTACTGGAATGACCATGTTCCAGATTGAGTTCCATGTCCAAGTTAGCAGACGGCTGGTAAACTCCATTATCCAACCTCATTTCTGCTGCATGACCTCCGCTGTTGGATGTCTCCGATTCCCCAACGATGGCAAGATGATGTTCACCAAGAGGATCCCTAGGACCAAAGCTTTCTTTCTTGGCTAGAATTTTGTTAGGTCTAGGTGGGGAAAATGAGCATCATTCAAAAAATTCCACGGATCCTGATTGCTGAAAAGTGAGTTGTTATCCTGTGCTTCTCCAATTCTGTTCAATGGAGAAAGAGAATCAATGGGGATAGCTTCTGCACCACCAGGTACAATTTTTGGCTCGAATTGTTGAATCCATTCACCAATAGCTGGTATCCCTTCTGTCACTTGAGCTGCAGGGTTAAGGCGAGAAACCTCATTAGAGGCAGTATAGCTCATTGCCAATGATGAATGTGGATAATCAGGATTAGCAATTAGGAGTTCCTGCCTCGTTTCATATGAATTTGGTGGTTGAAATCCCTGCAAATGAGGAGCCTTAGTGGAAGAAGGCACCGCTTCATTTTGTTTTATGAAATCCCTACTAGCAACTTGTGGCGCTCTATTTTCCAGCATGTTTTCCTTGAGAAGATTATCAGCTTGCAAGTTAATCTCCTTGTTATGGTGAAGAACTTCGAGGGCACGCAGTCGAAGATCTTCCATCTTTCCATCAATTTGGCTCACATCGTCATACGTAAAGCAAGCTTCTTTATTATCTTCTTTAGAAACCATGCTTGGCAATTTACTAGAATGGTCTTTCGGAGATTCATGAACACTGTGGTCACTGCTAACTTGTTTGATAACCAATGCATCTTGTTGAGCTCTGTTCAGAGTTGGCACGACATGCTGCTGAGGCGTGTTACTAAATAATAAACCATGAGGTTGCAAGCCACCAGAATAACCAACAACACCTTGAGGTTCTGTCACATTGGGATGGTCATAATTGTCCGCTTTCTGAGGTTTCCCCACAACATCATCGATTGAGGCATTAGCAGTAGTCACAGCAGCCACAGGGGCCCTATTTAGTTGCATGCTTCTGATGTTATCTTCCACTTTAATGCTGCGATACACAGAGTTTAAGTCGGGCACTCCAGCCATGGGGCTTTCTTTATTTTCCTGTGCTAACGTATCTGAATGTGCATGAGGCAATGCTTTCTGACACATATAACATCCGTCAAACCTATGCATAGTATCAGGGAATATCAATTGTTGATGAGGTACCCTACCCTCGGAAAAGGTTATCTGCTCTGGATGTGAAGCCTGAATCCACCCATAAGCTCCTCCTCCTACCACTGAATGCGGGACTTGAGCTTGATAAGCATTGTAGCTATTATGGTCACCAGGAAGCTGGACAACCCTCTGGTCAAATGTGCTTTTGTCGGGGTAATGATCCACTCGAACTTGTTGTTGTTGTACGAGTGGAGGAACTGTATTTGGTCTGAAACTAACATGTGTTGAAGGATTCATTGACATAGGCATAGCAGGAATATATTGATGAGATGAAACACCAACAGAATTATCGTGGAATTGTTGTTGGGCGAACATAGGACCAACACTGCTGAGAATATGTGTTGGGAACCCCATCTGGGACGGAATATGTACGTATTCCCCTAGATTCCTGGTCCCATGACGAGGATCAACATAAGTCTGCAAGTAAGATGCTGGTGGAGGATAAGTCACTCCAGGCTGCGGCAAATCGTAAACCATTTGCTGCTGCTGCTGCTGTTCCTGCATAGGAACAGGAAGAGGCACACATCTTTCCAACTCAAGCTCAGGCGGAATGGATAAAACCGGTGGAGGAACAGATTTAACCAGAGGGATACTGAGCGGGGCACCAGAGGCTTCAACATACACTGCGGGATTTGGTTCCAAAGGAGCCAACTTTCGAACAGGTTCTTGAGAGATTGCAGAATTACCTCTAGGTGAAAATCCGCCAGTAGAAGGTGGTCCAGTCACATCCCCTTGATCATGCCCACCGCTATCGACCGGCTCCAATCCACTCAACTCCGAATTTTGTGTGGAAGTCGCACTAGCTATACTCTCCTTCCTAACTATACCATCACCACCACCACCACCACCACCAGGAACTGGATCAAGAATCCCATTTACTGCCTCAACATATCTCTGCCCACTATCTTGTATATCATTAAATTGCAACACACCAGAAGAATCGAGCTCGGATGCTGAAAACAAGAAAACCCTTAACTTTACCGAACCATCTGGAGATCTCTCAACCAGCTTCTCATACTCTTCCATCATGTTCTCCAAATCATCTGGCCCCGCAACTGTAACGAGTGCGTCCAGATCCTCATCCGGTAACTGGTATTTGATAATCACATTTTGTCCACAAGTCTCGGACATCTTCTGAACTAATTCACTGAACCCCATATCTTTTCTGACATTAATAATCCTAGTATGCCCACCAACATATCTCAAAGCCCCATCACTCGGTCTCGGTAGTATTTTCCCCCCAAAACTACACAAAAGCTTAACCTTTTTCCCAGAAACCGAATCATCCCCACCCTCTTCACTAGCATGATCAGAAGCATTACTACCAGAAACCCGGAGAGCAAAACTCGGGTCAACTCGCGGAGCAGCAAAACTAGGGTTTATACAATAGCCGGCAGTAGAATTCACACCAACACCAAGACCAACCGTAGGACCCCCAATAACCGGAACAGGAACCCTAGGCAACCAGCTAGTAACAGCTGGTACAGCATTTCCATAGCCTAATCCAACATACCCTGATTCAGGAGGTGGGTAATAAACAGGTATCGAGCCAGGACTGCTGGCAGCTAAGATTACAGGAGCAGCCCCAATCCGAGGCTCTTCAACTAGTGTTCGAATTGGGCGAAGATTATTCGGTATAGAGGTCTGATCAAAAGCCATCTAATGATCTATATTATACAAATTCAATCTAGACAAATATAAATTAGGGCTTTGTATATATAAAAGAAAGGGATTTTAGCAACAATCAAAGAACCCTTTTCAGCAAATATAAATTACAGATTCCTGAACCCAATAGGATATGAAATTTGTTCAAACAAAAGGGGGAATATAGAGAGAGAGGAAAGACGGTACCCGAGTACATGGAGAGCTGACGGAAGGAGGGGAGAGAGAGATTGTGAATGGGCTCCTACAAAATTGACAGGCGTTGCGATTAATGGATTTGTTTCTCTCTCTCTCTCTCCCTAAACCCAGTTGTGGGTAGTGTTTCTCTCTCAAGATTCTCACTCTATATGTCGTAATCTGTGGGTGTATATATAATATCAAATAAAAGATTTTCTTTTCTTTTCCTTTTTCAATTGAATAACGTCTGAATCTTTCGCTCAACCAGCTGATGGCACAAGAAACAGAGAGTGAAAGTGTGTGCGCGTCAGACTGAAGAAATGAGCCGTGATTTTGCTAACTTAGGCACAGTCGACGGAAGGAGAGAGAGAGGGTGATGGGGGCACGTGGAGAGGCTTCATGCAAATGAGTCAATGGGGAGATTGTGCTGTGCTCCGTGTGACTCTGTGTGTTTTGCTGGGAAAGAAGAAATCTAGTGTGAGAGGGACTTGTTGAACCCACCAATATTGTGAACAGGCGAAAAGGTATACTCCCTCCGTCCCACCCAGCTTAAGAAAAAATGAAATGGCATGGGAATTAAGAAAGTATTATTATAGTATTAGGAGAGAGAATAAGTGGAAGAAGTGTTGTGAGTGTGAAAAATTAAATAGGAGAGAGAATGAGTGGGATGAATAGTTAGAAGAGAGAATGTTGTGAGTGTAAAAGTAAAGTAGGAGAGAGAATGAGTGGGATAGAAAGAGTATAAAAATAATAAAAACTTTTCATTTTTGGAATTCTTAAGATTAGCGGAACGCCCAAAATGAAAAGTTTTCTTAAGATCGGTGGGACGGAGGGAGTATTGACATCTCAAATACTCACTCCATCCCAATAAGTGCTTAACCCTTTTGGGTGGGCACGCAAATTATGAAAATGAGAGAAAAAAAATGTTGTGAGTGTAATTTGAAAATAGGAGAGAGAATTAGTGGAGAGAATAGTAAATTATAATGGTGTTGTGAGTATTAAAATAATGTAGGAGAGAGAATGAGTGGAGAAAATAGTAAAAATTATTTGCCAAAAAAGGAAAGGTGAAGCTTCTAACGGGACGCCCTTTTGGGTAATTAGTGAAGCTTTTATTGGGATGGAGGGAGTACAGTATTTGTTTAAATTTCTATTTTTTATCATCGTTGTTATTTTTTAGGGAGAGAGATCGGAAAGTTTTAAAAAAAAGTATCATAATGTTCGAGAAGTTTTTTCATCGTGTTGTATTATAGATGCAGTATTATATTCACATATAAGTGAATATAATAATATTGTATGCAATATTATACTCCCTCCGTCCCAGACCAAGGGTCCTCGGGGGGGATTTCACGCTTCTTAAGAATTTTTTTTTAAAGTGGATAGAAAATTTTAGGAGAGAGAATGTAAAAGTTAAATATGTGGTAGGGAATAGGAGAGAGAATGTAAAAGTTAAATGTGTGGTAGGGAATAGGAGAGAGAATGTAAAAGTTAAAAATATTTAATAGGAGTGAGAATGAGTGGGAGGAATAGTAATAGTTTTTTTGTAAATATATGGAGATGATAAGGGTATAAATATATGGAAAACTTTCCATTTAAGGAAAGGGACTCTTGGTCTGAGACGGACCAAAAGGGAAAGTAGGACTCTTGATCTGGGACGGAGGGAGTATATTACTGCATAAGAATTTTCAGGTCATTTTGATTTAATGAGAAACTTGAGGGAAAGTGATTTATTCCAAAAGAAACTTTCGAATCAAATTCCCTAATTTTCAACTGTTTTAATATTTACTCTAGATAAGCACTATTTTTTTTTCCAAAAGTAGTGAAAAAATTAAGAGATACTTTTAGCAATTATTACCCTCGTACTTCAAGATTTTGGGAGAAAATGAGTATGTATCTTTTAAAATACAATGATTAAAACTGATAAAAATAAACAATGAAAAGTGCGAATATTAAAATGTTTATTGGCCTTGCGAATAGTATACTACTTGGTCCCGATATTTTCGCTATTCTCGTTCCGATTTAAGATTCTTATTTTTCTTTGTAATTTATCTCAATTTTTAAGGTTTGATAAAAGCTCGGATGAGACCGTCTTATCCCATGAGAGAGGCTGACCCGCCCGCCCTGGTCCTACTCGCCCAAACCTTAACTCGCGTGCCCATCGTACGTCGCGTGTCCGTTACAAAAAAACTGCAACAACTTTAAAATAAAGTAACTAGAGATATTAAATTCGAAAAAGAAATTCGAAAACATCGTTTTGTTCATCTCGATGAGATAAATCAAAGTGGCAGTATTTGATATGGTTTTTGATTACTTTTGTAAAATTATACTCCCTCCGTCCCAGTAATTAGTTCACCCTTTTTTGCTCGGCACGCAAATTAAGGGTGGAGAAAATGTTGTGAGTGTAATAGTAAAATATGAGAGAAAATGAGTGGAGGAAATAGTAAATTTGAAAAGTGTTGTGAGTGTAATAGTGAAATAGGAGAGAGAATGAATGAAGAAAATAATAAAGATTCTTTGCTAAAAAAGGAAAGGTGAAGCTTTAAATGGGACACCCAAAATGGCAAAATGTAAAGTTATTAATGGGACGGAGGGAGTATTTTATAACAAACAAAAAAAATTGAGTTGTTCGTCGCCTGAAATATAATATTTACTATGAAGAACTATTACAAATAGAATTCTGAAATATACAGTTTTTTTTATTATTAAATGTAACGGTAGTTTTGCATAAAACTTTAAATAGTTTGATTGTATTTTTTTTAGAGAAAGTAACAATTGATATATTATAAATGGAAACCCCCTTTTGAACAGTGGAATGAACAGTTCCACGTGAGGAAATTTCCATTTTGCCCTCATACATTTGTCCCTTTCCCATTTTGCCCTTAAAAAAAATTAAAAAAAATGTGGCCTTGAACACGGGCATGTGCTAGTAGACTATATATATGAGTATATAATTTGTTCTACAAATGAATGTAACAGTTTTTATAGATGTAACATTAATTTTGCAGAAAATTTAAAATAATTTGATTATTAGTTTTTTTAAGAAACTAACAATTGAAATGTAACAAATTATATTTATGAGTGTAATTTGTTATACAAATGAATGTAACAATTGTTTAGAGGAAATGTTACATTTCATTCTTATGTTAACCTTAATATTTTTTCTGCAAAATCGTGGTTACATTTCAAAATAAAACTGTTACATTTCATTATAAAAAATGTTGCATTTCAGAATAAAACTTGTTACATTTCAGAAAAGAAAAATGTTTTATTCCTTTATATTAAGTGTTACATTTGTTGACGAGGAAAAAAAATGATAGGGAAAAAAAAATCGGGCGAGTCAGTCGGCGGGAGACCCGTCTCACAGGAGACCGTCTCTTAGGTGGCATTTGGTTCGGTGGAAAAAAAGTGAAGGAATGAAATTGTCAATGGAATTGAATTCCTTAAGGAATTGAAATGGAAAAAAACTGGTCAACCCCCTCCGTTTGGTTGGCACGGAATGGAATGGAATTGTCATTCAATTCCTTGGCAAATCATGTTTGGTTTGAAAATACAAATTATAGGAATGGAATGAAAGCATATAAAATGACCAATTTACCCTTTAAAAAAAAAAAATTTGGGAGGGAGGAGGGGGGGTAGGTAGGGGTATGCAAAATGAGTAAAAAAAAAAATTTCGTGGTAGGGTGGGTGGGGTGGGGTGGGGTGGGGGTGGGGTGGGGTGGGGGTGGGGGTAGAGGGTGGGGGATGGGGGTGGGGGAGGGTGGGGGAGGGTAGGCAGAAAAGAAAATAATAAAAAAAAATTCGTGGGGGTGGGTGGGGTGGGGGGTAGGGTGGGGGGAGGGTAGGCAAAAAAAATAAAAAAATAAAAAATTCGTGGGGGTGGGGGGGAGGGTAGGCGAAAAAATAAAAAAATAAAAAATTTCATGGGGGTGGGGGGTGAGCGGTGAGGGGTGAGGGGTGGGGGGTGGGGGGGGGGGGGTAGGCAGAAAAAAAAAATTAAAAAAAAAAAATTCGTGGGGGTGGGGGGGTGGGGCGTAGGGGCTGGGTGGGGCTGGGTAGGGGGTAGGGGTGGGTAGGGTTTGGAGGTATTTTGGTTAAAAAAAATTTTTTTTTTTCATTGCCAAAGGAATTGGAGATTCCATCAATTTTGTGAAGGAAAGTTGAATTCCTTTATTTGAAGTAATTCAACTTTCCTTCGAATTTTTTTTTTTTTAAATTATTGAACCAAACAGGGAAAAGGAATGGAAAAGAGGGAATTTTCCATTCCTTTCCCCCACTTTTCATTCAGCCAAACGCCCCCTTAAGGTTTTAAGTTTATTTTATTTCTAAAATGGACAATAGACCAACTTGCTACACCCACACAATAACAACCCGCTTATTGATTATTATGACATACTTCCTCCTCCCATTTGTTCATTGACGCTAATTTTATGTGTGATCCGATCCATTTTAATGAAGATCTTACAAAATGACAAAAAAAAAATTATACTCCCTCCGTTTCAAAATATTTATTCCATTTAATTTTTTTGTTGAACTTTGATCACAAATTTATGAGAGATTAATCATGTTCATGAAATTCTAAAAGTTGTTGTTGATAATATTATTAATGGTGAATCAATAGGAATTTTTAGAATTTCATGAACATAATTAAATTGTCATATATTTGTGGTCAAAGTTCAACAAAAAAGTCAAATGAGACAAACATTTTGGGACGGAGGGAGTACTATTTAATCTATTATCTACTTTACGTTTATACCCACAACAACAATTAACTCATTGTTTTTCTCATTCATTCCCTCTATATTTTACGTTTTATACTGACAACATCCTCTCACGCTAATTCGCTTTCCAACTTTTTCTTAAATCTTATGTTTGAATGAAGCGGGACAGAAAGAATATGTAAAAAAAATATTGAATTCATTTAAACAGTCACTTAACAGACTTACAACTAGTATTATTGTAACATGAAGTCGATGTTTCAAAAATAAACTATACAACTTTAAAAAATTGGAGCAAAAGGAATATATTATTATGCCATACTCCCTCCGTCCCAAAATCTTTGTCCCATTTGACTTTTTTGTTGAACTTTGACCACAAATATATGATAATTTAATTATGTTCATGAAATTCTAAAAATTCATATTGATTCACCATTAATAATATTATCAAAAACAACTTTTAGAATTTCATGAACATGATTAATCTCTCATAAATTTGTGGTCAAAGTTCAACAAAAAAGTCAAATAGGACAAACATTTTGGAACAGAGGGAGTATATAAAAATTTATTGAATTCATTTAAACAGTCATTTAATAGACTTATTAGTTATTACTAGAACTAGTTTAACCCCCGTGCGATGCACGGACAATTAATAACGAATAACTTATTGAAATTCAAACGAATACAAAAGGAAATAGAGATGTTTGTATACATTATAAAAAAATGCTTTGAAAAATATATTGTCAGTAAAAATATCAGATTGAAGGTCACTAAAATAAATATAGTGTTACATCCGTGCGATGCACGAGTAGTTATTGATGCTTAAAAAGACGAAAAATATATAGAATGACTAAATGGGACAAACATTTTTATACATTGTGAAACACATCTTTAAAAGATAACTTTATCGGTACAAATGTCCAAGGAGGAAGGAAGTGCATCATTACATATCAATATCTTCGGACCATCGGGAATGTGAAATTTCGATAATGCAAAATATAATTGAGAATGCCAAAATACATAGTATCTATTTGAAAAAAAAGATCGTAAAATCTAGGGAGAAACGCGTTTCTCCATAAGTTATGGAGAAACGGGTTACGGGTATCCAGAATCTTTTGAAAGGATATCCAGAAACTTTTTGTATTGGCCATGACCTTGTCCATGGTTACTTACGGATATCGATCCTCAAAGGTTCGGATATCGAACCCTTTAAAGGATATCCGGAAGTTATGAAAGTGATATCCAGAAACCTTGAAAATGATATCCGAAACTTTCAAAATGTTTACGGATATTCATTTGATGATTTCTGGATATACATTTGAAGGTTTCGGATATCCGAAAACCTTCAATAAGCAATTTACGGTCTTGGCCTTGGATTTGGCTTCAAATCTATTTTACGGATATCCGCCCAAAGGCTTCTGGATATCCGTTCCAAAGCTTCTGGATATCCAGAACCCTTTGAGACTGATATCCAAAAATTTTCTTCTGGTTATCAAACGTATAGCTTCTGGCTATTAAAAACGCGTTTCTCCATAGTTATGGAGAAACGCGTTTCTCAGCAGACCTACTCAAGAGATCAACAAAAGATAAATATCTACCATGACTTTTATTAATAGGCATAACATAAGAGGGAAACAATAATACAAATATCGTGAAATGAGAAATAAAAAATCATACACTTTAAAATATTTATTACAGACAATTATGAGACATTAAATAATGAATAAGTGATTCACCCAATAATTAAATAGAAACCCTAATCCAATTATTTTAATTCATCTTCAAATTAAAGTAATACATAATAAAATCGAGAAATTTATAGATAACGAAAATTAACAAATAACTTTAAAAATTGATTATTATTATTATTGTGTATTAGTTTTGTAAAATAAATCTAAATTTTGAAATAAACATTTTACAAATATAAATTATATATAAATTATATATATATATATATATATATATATATATATATATATATATATATATATATATACATATATATTTATATATATATGAACAGAGCCAACAACGCAAGGGGGTAAATTGACCCTCATCCCCCGTTAAACTCTACATATATTCCATAATTTTTTTTTTATTATTTCAACCGATATCCCATTTTTTTTTAATGTATACAACAAATAATACTTTGAAAATAAGCTTCTGAGTTACCCAAACTGCATGCTCAAAATACGACAATTAAATTAAAACAAACAGAAAAGCGAGTTGTTTTATATATTGTGAAAACTTTCTTGAATACTATATTGTTAGTACAAATATCAAAGTGGTAAGTATTATCATCATTACATATCAATATTTAAATTCATTTAGCTTTTAACTCTGGATGTAGCGACATATAATTCTTCATGGCAAAATTTTGATTTTTATAAATAAAGACTAATTATTTAAAAAAAAAATATATAACTCATTCTGGGATGTAGGGACCGATAAAATTATTTAAAAAAAATTAAATAAATTGTTTGATATATCGAACTAAAAAAAATAAATCATATTACCCAATCTCACTTATTAAATAGAAATCAAAACCCACATTCATCACACTCCCCCATATATATATATATATATATATATACATTATATTATTATATTAAATAAACCTATATACTTTATAAATACACAATGATTTTGCTTTAAAAAATTCAATGCCATCCCAACTCATCGTCCTATACCGCACCACTTTTACTTTATTTTAGATTCTTTATTTTTATGATTAGTAAAATTATTATTATTATTATTATTATTATTATTATTATTATTATTATTATTATTATTATTATTATTATTATTATAATATTATTATTATTATTATAATATTATTATTATTATTATTATTATTATTATTATTATTTAAAAAAATTAAATAAATTGTTTGATATATCAAACTAAAAAAAAAATATTACCCCATCTCACTTATTAAATAGAAACCAAAACCCACATTCATCACACTCCCCCATATATATATATATATATATATATATATATATTATATTAAATAACCCTATATACTTTATAAATACACAATGATTTTGTTTTAAAAAATTCAACACCATCCCAACTTATCGTCCTATACCCCACCACTTTTACTTTATTTTTATTATTAGTAAAATTATTATTATTATTATTATTATTATTATTATTATTATTATTATTATTATTATTATTATTATTATTATTATCATTATGATTATTATGATTATGATTATTATTATTATTATTATTATTATTATTATTATTATTATTATTATTATTATTATTATTATTATTATTATTATTATTATTATTATTATTATTATCATTATCATTTATAAGTAAAAAAAAAAAACTTCACACTTAATAAAAATAAATTTATATTTAAAAAAGAGAATTTTTTTTCTTTGCCCAAATCAAATGAAAAAGTCTCTATTTAAAGAGAAAAAATTTAATGAATTTTGGTGAAAAAAAATTATTTAAAAAAAGTGAATTTTTTTTTTATATTTAAAAAAGAGGAATTTGGTCCTATATCCAAATCAAATGAAATAAGTCTCTATTTAAAGAAGAAAAAAAATTATGAATTTTGGTGAAAAAAAAATAAAAAAAAATTATTTTAATATATAATAATTGAGGTTAAAGAAATGGGATATTTTTTTTTTTGAAATTCAGCAGCCAATCAAACATTGCCACGTGGCAATTTTTTTTTTTAAAAAAGGGAATTCGTCAGTCTTCACGCGACCTTGTCGGCGCGTGAAGGGCACGCGTCTGGAAAATGACCAGAATACCCTCCACCACACGGACGACACATGTCCAAATTTCCAAAAAAAAAAAAAAAAAAACCACCCAATCACAGCTTGCCAAATCCCATTTCAGCCATTTTTTTGCAAGATTGCCACGGCATGAAAAGACTAAAATGCCCCTCAAAGTCCCTCTATTTACCAAGATCTTGTTATTATATATATATATATATATAGAGATTATTGTAACATGAAATGAAGTCGTTTCAAAAATAAATTATACATTTCAATATATTATTAGATTGATTATTAAAGTGCCTACTAATTACTACTCATTGTCATCGTGGGCAAGTGTTCATATTTCGGTTTTCGAATTGACTCATCATCTTCAGTCCTTTGAGTAAGCAAAGTAAGGCCTCGTTTGTTTTTGGATTTTACCTCTTAATTAAGAGGTCTATTTCTAATCGGATAAGAGGTGAAAGCATTAAGAGCGGGTTTTTTTTTAGCTTTCAGCGCTGAAGACATCTTAAACGCCTCTTAATTTTAAGCGGTGAAAATGTTGCTGATTTTTTGAAGCTCTCCTCTGATCCGTCATTTTGACAAAAATGTCCCCATTATATTTTTATAATGTCCATATTGCCCTCCTCAAGCTTGGGTTCACCAGGTAATCTCCCCTCCTCTGCGTCTCCCTCTCCGTCTCCGACTCCCTCTCCATCTCTGACTCCCAAATTAGGGCTTTCATTATCTTCCCCCAATTTCCGTCTTTCATTATCTTCCCTCAATTTCCGTCTCTTCACCTTCTTCGAATCCGACACAAAAGAATTCGCCTTATCAGCAAAAACCCTCAATTTCGAAGTAGGGTTCGAATCGGATTTCACCGACTCCGGTGGCGGCGGCAGCGGTGGTTTAACGAGGCGGCGACTCTGGAGTTGAATAGAGAGAGAAAGAAATTGCACCGCCTAGAGAGAGAGAGAGAGAGAGAGAGAGAGAGAGAGAGAAATTGCGCTAAGGTAGGGGAATTCTTCCAGATTTTGGGGGTATGAACAATTTTCAAGGTTAAAATGAATTTTTGAGCAAGTATATGACATTTCAGAATGTTAAAATGGTAAACAAATACAATTCAGAAAATGAATTCAGATATAAATGATGATTTTTTTTTATTGATCTGGTATGGTTAATGGTGGTGTTTTGGTGGCGGTTTAAAAGCCTGGTGGTGGTGATGTTGCTGGGTAGAAAGAAGCAAATTAATTATTCAATAATTTTATAAGAAAAGAGCATATAAATGATGATTTTTTTTTCTAATTAGATTGACAATTGTATATATTCAGAAGGATAAAATGGTAAACATACACATTTCAGAAAATGAATTCAGATGAAAAATCAAACAGCTTGTCTAATTCAGAATTAAGTCTTCAGAAGCTGCCTCTTAAAGATTCAGTCATTTTCAGAGGTGAAATCAGATTTCAGCACTTAACACTTAAAAAAACAAATGTCACCTAAGTCGCTGCTTTGGGCCACCGTAAAAATAGTGATATTTAGGGCCCCAAAATGTTATTTTCTTTTATATAAAAAAACTTAAAATAAAAAATAAGTTGTTTACATGTCATCTTGGTTAAGTAAGCGTTTTGAAAACCCTGCACTCATGCTATTTTTTATTTTTTTTCTTATAGATTTAAATTGTAGATTTGGATTATCTTTTCAGTTTTTTTGCTGGCTTAATTAATTAGTAGCGAATTTGAATTTTCTACTCATAATATATATATATATATATTGATGCCGCAGAAAATATGCTTATCAATCTTCCTCCACGTGGCAGGACTGATCACCTGGCTCCTTGACCTGAAAACCAGAACCCACGACTAGCCGGATGTGTCTCCGGCTTAGACCCTCGGGCGTGAGAGTAAGTATATGTATTGGAGAGCAAATAATGTATTGAACAAATGATATTCAGATAACAAAATTGCAGTTACCTAATAACCGTTGTAGTGGTAATGTATTTATAGTTGATGTAGGTGGTATATTTGGTGGGGCTACATGAGCTTCGTGATTTAAGGGACAGTTACATGTCGTGGGAACGTGTCCTGTTGGGCTCCTGATTTGTAGGGAACCAGTTATGGAAAGAATTGTAGCACGTGCGCCTGTAACCGTTAGCTCGACGCTTGCTTTGGCAGGTCGAGGTCGACACTTGGGGTTGGGTCGACCTGACTGACGAGTAGAGTTGGATCGTACCCGAAGTATATCTTGGATCATAAGGTCGGACTAAGTTAGGTCGGGACCTGGTAGGTCGGACAATGAACTTAAGTCGACTGATCAATAAGATGGGCCTTGGGCCATGTGATAATTGGGCCTAGCTCACTGAGAATGTGGTGTCAATAATTGCTTGATGACTGGACTTTACTTGCTTAGCCCAACTCGATACTTTTGGTATGTTCATATATATATATATATATATACATTGAATTCTTTGCAATTAATAATTTAATATTAATGTATTTTTTTATCTCTCATTATTATCACAAAAATTGTATATTCAATCCTTTGCAATTGTCAATTATATATCTTTAATTTTTTTTTTTTTTGCAATTACCTAACACAATCTAATTACAATGTCCAATTTCATGTCTACTCTCAATATTTATGAAATATCACAAGTATCGATAGTTTACAATTTAATTTAGAGTCCAACTATTAATATTGCTAAAACGTTAGCGTATACGAAGCAGAAAATAGATATCTTAAACAAAAATAACGACGAAAGATGTAAAAATGAAGAGAGAACTAGCAATTCGCTGTTGGAAATGGGTAACGGAAAGTTAAGTTTGACTTAACGTTGACCTAGGTTTCTAACGAAAGTTCGTTATTTGTTAACGAAACTAGTTACAAATGGTAATCTACATTTGTTGTAGATTATATAACTCATTTAATGTCTCAAAAACCATTTCCGGGTGAATGAGAAATTAATGACAAAGTTTTGTAACTTAACAAAAGTTAAATAAAGGGTTAAAATTAACTTGGGTTGACTTGGACTGATCCAAATTGGTTTTGGGTCACAACTGTTCCCAAAAGGTTTTCGTGACCTTTCAGTTCTGGGCTTCAGCGCGGTCGCGCTCCAGCCTAGAGCGGCCGCGCTGATTTTAAGTAAATCCTGGCTTGGTCTCGGCATGCCAGCGCGGTCGCGCTCAAGGCAAGAGCGGCCGCGCTCGTACGCAGAATCTGAACAGTTTTGGCACCTCTTGGAGTGAACAGCCATGAACCCTTTAACTTTCTTTAAATAGTTTTCCTCCGAATTTCAATTTACATACACAGTCATTTGAGCCTCTTTACCCTCTAGTGAGAAAGATTAACATAGCCAAATCATATCATCTTGTTGCATCAAATCCTTTCAAGTCCAAAGTTCAAAAACATTGTGTTGTTCGTTAGATTAGTTATATTGGAGTGCTCCTTATAACTAATAGTAAAGTCGTTTTATCTTACGAGAGTTTTATTATTCAACCGTAAGCACCTGTGCGGGACAAATAACTCTTACGGAGATTGTATATAATACAAGACTTGACTTGTTTTCTAGTTTTCCCAATCTCCGTTAAATTCTTCGTCAGTTTTTCTGTTAAGTTCTTGAGAAGCCATACAAAAGTCCAACAATCGTAAGAGTTATTTGACGCTTCTTCAAGACCTTCAAAGATGGCAAATGAGAAAGATGTCTCCTCATCCAGTCAAGGGAATGTTACGCCTCCTTCTCAAGGTGACGCTACATTCAACCATGTTGCACCCGCTCCTACACCACATCACCTCGGTCATGGTGAGAAACCCGCGAAATTCACTGGTGTGAATTTCAAGAGATGGCAACAGAAAATGCTATTCTACTTGACCACCCTAAGCTTGCACCGATTCTTAAAGGAAGATCCTCCGGCGGTGGAAAATGGTGATCCCGACCCCCAAAGGCAAATGGCCAAGGAGGCTTGGGCTCACGGTAATTTTTTGTGTAAGAATTACATCCTGAATGGACTTGACGATGCACTATACAATGTGTACAAGATGCCGTCAGTTAGCCAAGGCGTTGTGGAACACCTTGGAAAGAAAGTACAAGATCGAAGACACCGGGTCAAAGAAATTTATCGTCGGTAAGTATCTTGACTTCATGATGGTCGATTCCAAATCGGTAACAACTCAAGTAGATGAATTCCAAATCATTCTACATGGGCTTGATGCCGAGGGGATGATCATGAATGATCCATTCAAGGTGGCCTCTATCATTGAAAAGTTGCCGCCTTCGTGGAAGGATTTCAAGAACTATCTCAAGCATAAACGCAAGGAGATGTCCTTGGAAGACATTGTTGTTCGTCTTCAAATAGAAGAGAACAATAGAATCAATGAGGCCAAGGTTGCTAAGGGCAAGATGGAGGCTAAGGTCAATCTCGCCGAGGCTAGCACAAGTGGCACAAAGAGAAAGCATTCCGAAACTGCCGGGAATGCTAAGAAAGGGAAGAAGAAGGGCTCTAAGAAGTTCAAGGGGTCGTGCTATAATTGTGGCAAGCCGGGCCACTTAGCAAAGGACTGTCGTCTTCCGAAGAAAGAGGCGAATAATGTTGACCACGTGGACCTAGACTTTGCAAGGATGATCTTTGAGGCCAACGTTGCAAACTTGGAGGAGAATCCAAAAGCTTGGTGGATAGATACCGGTGCTACCCGCCATATTTGTGGTAACAAGGAGAGTTTCTCCTCCTATACTCCCATCTCCGGAAGAAAGCTCTACATGGGAAATTATGCGACCTCCGATGTTCAAGGCATTGGAAACGTGATATTGAAGATGACTTCCGGAAAAGAAGTAACCTTGTTGGATGTGCTACATGTTCCAGACATCCGTAAAAATTTGGTGTCCGGCGCTTTGCTTAGTAAGGCCGGTTTTAGACTCGTATTCGAATCCGACAAATTTGTACTAACCAAGAATGGTTTGTTTCTTGGAAAGGGTTACCTCGAGGAGGGCCTTTTTAAAATGAATGTAATGACTGTGATCCGCCAAAGTGCGATGAATAAAAGTTGTGTTTCTTATGTTTACTTGTCGGAAAGTTCTAATTTATGGCATGATAGATTAGGACATGTAAACCTCGACACCATTAAGAAATTAGCGAGACAAGATTTAATCCAAATGACTAAATCCGACTCAACTAATAGGTGCGAAGTTTGTGTTGAGGCAAAAATGACGAAGTCGCCATTTAATGCCATACAAAGAAACACAACTCCTCTCGAGTTAATTCACACCGACATATGTGATTTAAAACTTGTGCAAACTCGAGGAGGTAAAAAGTACTTTATTACGTTTATAGATGATTGCACTAAGTACTGCTAAGTTTATCTCTTAAGAAGTAAGGATGAAGCCATAGGGGCTTTTGAGACTTATAAGAAAGAAGTTGAGAATCAACTTAACTTGAAAATTAAGAAAATTAGAAGCGATAGAGGTGGAGAATATGAAGTACCGTTTGAAGGACTATGTTGGGAATCCGACATAATTCATCAAACAACGGCTCCATATACCCCTCAATCTAATGGAGTTGCTGAACGCAAAAACCGTACTCTCAAGGAGATGATGAACGCGCTTTTGATAAGTTCAGGCTTACCCGACAACTTGTGGGGGGAAGCAATACTCACTTCTAATTATGTTCTTAATAAAATACCCAAGAAAGGTATTGATAAAACGCCCTATGAATTGTGGCATAATCGTAGGCCATGTTTCAAATAACTTAAAGTGTGGGGGTGTTTGGCCAAGGTTGAAGTACCTAAGCCTAAACAAGTCAAGATTGGTCCAAAGACCATTGACTGTGTTTTTATTGGATATGCCAATAATAGTAGTGCATATCGGTTTATAGTGCACAAATCAGACATTCCTGATATGCATGTAGGAACTACTATAGAATCAAGGAATGCGGTATTCTTTGAAAGCATCTTTCCGGCTAAGGACAGGAAAGATATAGGTTCTAATAAGAGAACACATGAGTCTACAACCGGTCCTTCTCAAATAGAAGATGAAGAACCGAGACGTAGCAAAAGGGCAAGAGTGGAAAAGACTTTTGGTCCTGATTTTCTGTCTTACATGTTAGAAAACGAACCAAAGAATCGTTAAAGAAGCGTTATCCGGTCCGGATAGTTCGTTCTGGAAAGAGGCTATTAACAGTGAAATAGAATCCATAATGCTCAACAATACTTGGGAATTAGTTGATCTCCCTCCAGGTTGCAAACCATTAGGTTGCAAATGGATCCTCAAACGGAAGTATAAGGCGGATGGATCAATCGAAAAGTACAAAGCTAGGCTGGTTGCCAAAGGCTTTAGACAGAAAGAGGGATATGATTTCTTCGATACATACTCCCCTGTCACAAGGATCACATCAATTCGTGTTCTCATAGCTATTGCAGCAGTGCATAATCTTGAGATACACCAAATGGATGTGAAGACTGCTTTCCTAAATGGAGAACTTGATGAAGAAATTTACATGGAACAACCCGAAGGGTTCGTGGTTCCTGGTAAAGAACGAAAGGTGTGTAAACTTGTAAAGTCCTTGTATGGACTAAAACAAGCACCTAAACAATGGCATGAGAAGTTCGATAGAACCATGTTATCGAATGGATTCAAGATTAATGAATGTGATAAATGTGTCTACATTAAAGGAACATCTGAATCATTCGTTATCGTTTGTCTTTATGTAGACGACATGCTCATAATGGGAAGTAATCATGATTTAATCATGAATACCAAAGGCATGTTAAAGAAGAACTTTGACATGAAAGACATGGGATTAGCTGATGTAATATTAGGGATAAAGATCTCTAGAACATCTGAAGGATTAGTTCTTTCACAATCCCATTACCTAGAGAATGTTCTTCGGAAATTCAATGTCTTTGATGACCCTCCGGCTAAAACACCTGTAGACTTGGCTCTACATTTAGCCAAGAACAAAGGGGAACCAGTTTCTCAACTAGAATATGCAAGAATAATTGGTAGTCTGATGTACTTAACGAATTGTACACGTCCAGACATTGCATATTCAGTGAGCAAACTAAGTAGGTTCACAAGTAATCCTAGTACTGATCATTGGAAAGCACTAATGAGAGTACTAAGATATTTAAAGTATACATTAAACCATGGGATACTTTACAAGAAATATCCAGCAGTATTGGAAGGATACTGTGATGCAAATTGGATATCGGACACAAAAGACTCTAAGTCCACGAGTGGATATGTATTCACAATAGGTGGAGGAGCAGTGTCATGGAAATCCTCCAAACAGACATGTATAGCCAGATCCACGATGGAGTCTGAATTTATCGCTTTAGATAAAGCTGGGGAAGAAGCAGAATGGCTTAAGAACTTTCTGGAGGATATTCTTTGTTGGAGCAAACCTGTGCCTGCTGTACTAATACATTGCGATAGTCAATCACCAATTGGAAGAGCACAGAATAGTATGTATAATGGTAAGTCTAGACATATTCGTCGTAGACACAATACCATTAGACAGTTGATCAAGAATGGCATTATCACTATTGATTATGTAAAGTCATGTGATAACTTAGCGGATCCGTTTACCAAAGGTATAAATCGAGATCAACTGTATAAACTGTTAAGGGGAATGGGTTTAAAACCCACAACAAAAGAACTTATAGCGGACACTCAACCTTGAGAAATGGAGATCCCAGGCCCTTGGTTCAATGAGACAACCAAGTTATAAGTTCTAGTAGAGTTACTTGGAAACAACAACTCGGTTTATTAACCTGGAGATGTTGAATACTCATTCCCAAAATATCCAAGTACAAGCACATGCAGCAGTGGTAAGGATAAGTTGAGAAAACTTTTAATGATTTCTATACCTACGGGTGGAGTAGTGCATGATACTCCTTATAGTGAGAATCACCTATATAAGCGAGAGGTAACTAGGCCGCTTCTAAATGAACGCTTATGAATGAGATACGGTTCAGGGCCGAAATGGACAAAACGTGAGAACAACAATTGTTAGAGCTATTATTATGTGAGTATTATTGTCTTGGTATACATCCGACAGTCACTGGTTCAAAACGACTTGCTACCAAATGGCTAGTATATCCGATAATATTTCACTAGGGAGGATTCAAGGCCACAAGCTATCTATCCCGATGTAATAATAGTTCGCCGGAACTTTGGACGAAATTGCATTCATGCATTAATTGTCATTCATGTGGGGGATTGTTGGAAATGGGTAACGGAAAGTTAAGTTTGACTTAACGTTGACCTAGGTTTCTAACGAAAGTTCGTTGTTTGTTAACGAAACTAGTTACAAATGGTAATCTACATTTGTTGTAGATTATATAACTCATTTAATGTCTCAAAAACCATTTCCGGGTGAATGAGAAATTAATGACAAAGTTTTGTAACTTAAAAGGGTTAAAATTAACTTGGGTTGACTTGGACTGGTCCAAATTGGTTTTGGGTCACAACTGTTCCCAAAAGGTTTTCGTGACCTTTCAGTTCTGGGCTTCAGCGCGGTCGCGCTCCAGCCTAGAGCGGCCGCGCTGATTTTAAGTAAATCCTGGCTTGGTCTCGGCATGCCAGCGCGGTCGCGCTCAAGGCAAGAGCGGCCGCGCTCGTACGCAGAATCTGAACAGTTTTGGCACCTCTTGGAGTGAACAGCCATGAACCCTTTAACTTTCTTTAAATAGTTTCCCTCCGAATTTCAATTTACATACACAGTCATTTGAGCCTCTTTACCCTCTAGTGAGAAAGATTAACATAGCCAAATCATATCATCTTGTTGCATCAAATCCTTTCAAGTCCAAAGTTCAAAAACATTGTGTTGTTCGTTAGATTAGTTATATTGGAGTGCTCCTTATAACTAATAGTAAAGTCGTTTTATCTTACGAGAGTTTTGTTATTCAACCGTAAGCACCTGTGCGGGACAAATAACTCTTACGAAGATTGTATATAATACAAGACTCGACTTGTTTTCTAGTTTTCCCAATCTCCGTTAAATTATTCGTCAGTTTTTCTGTTAAGTTCTTGAGAAGCCATACAAAAGTCCAACATTCGCCACCACACACAGCCTACTGAGACTAAAAAATTGAGGTTCTCAATTAAATTATTGGCTTAAGGCCTCAAAAATATTAACACAATCTAATTACAATGCTAATTTTCATGTCTACTCTCAATATTTATGAAATATCACAAGTATTGATAGTTTACAATTTAATTTAGAGTCCAACTTTTAACACCGCTAAAACGTTAGCGTATACAAAGGAGAAAATAGATATTTTAAACAGAAATAACGACGAAGGACGTAAAAATGAAGAGAGAACTAGCAATTCGCCATCACACAGCCTACAGAGACTAAAAAATTGAGGTTCTCAATTAAATTATTGGCTTTTAAGGCATCAAAATTCAAGGATCGACACTGCATCATCGCAAAGTTGGCTCAAATTTGGTTGAAGATCTCATTTAATTTACACAAATTATATTTAGATTTTGCATATGATATTTTACATGGTTTAGTATCATCTTCAAATTCGGACACGTAATATTTCTAAATTAATGTTAAGGGTATAATTACAAACCAAATAGTGCTATAATTACAAAATTAAATAATTGGTCACGTTTTTCACTAAGTAATAATATAACTATGTATAAAGTTTAAAGGTGCAGCCTAATTATCCAAAACTTTATGGGATGAGAAATTATGGTTTTATGGAACCAATAACACATACAGAAATTATGGATTATTTTTATAATATTAATATATTATATGATGGCGCAAGAAAACGTTCGGGCTCAGCTCTTGAAGTTCAACAGGTTATTGGACTGACTTGAGACCTGCACAACACCGGAAAGGAACCGTGAACTGCGCCGGGACTTGTCCAGCAAGGCACTCCGGCGTGAGAATCATTTTGGGCTGGAGAAAGGTGATAGAGAAAACGGTGGGTGTGTGTATATGTGAATAGGGAAAAATGCATTACCTTGGCCCAAGAAACTGTTCATATATTTATAGTGGGTGAGGGGAAATAGGATTCCCAACTGGACCGTTGGATTGGATTATTGTCAGCCGTTGGATTGGCTTTGTCCCCATGCGTCCACGTGGCGTCCTGGGATTGCTCCGTACGAGCAAGGACATTGTTGTACCTGTCATGGACAGTGGTTTGCGTTATAATAGAAAGCCAAACCTGCACACTTTTGGCCCAACTACTAGTTTCGTGGGGATATAAGTGCAAAGTGGGCCAGTGACATATTTGGCTTTATCCTGAGATAGCTTGTTGAGCAAGCTAAATAAGAAGACGACTTGGAGATGTACGTCCAGTAAGGTCGTCACTTAGTGGACGACTCGACGAGCGAGTGAATGGGTGAGTTGCCCCGTCCTTGGATGAGTTTGGTCGCTCGATGGCGACGACGATCCTCCTTTATTAGACGGGTTATGACCCATGGGTGAGATGGATCGTCATTGGATGGGCTCGGTCGCACAATGGCGACGACTGTCATCCATTGTTCGACGGGCCACGACCCAAATCTTGAGTTGTTTCTTTGGTCTTGGTCCCTTAGTGGGCTTGCTGAGCCCGTTTCTCGGAGGGAACGACTTGAGCTTGGCCCATCACGAAATATTCCGTTCATTATACTCCTTCGTCTCACTCGAAAAAAATATAAAAGTGGTGTTGCAGGAAAATTAAAGAAAATATACGGTGTAGTAAGTGTTTTGAATATGGAAAGTGATGTAGGAAAGATAATGTGTGATATAAAATAGTATTTTTTTTTTTTTTTGCGAAAAGGGCAATGCCCCCTAAATTTTATTGAAAATTAAAAAGTACAATAAATAAAAGAAAAATCATAAAATAAAATAAATAAAAAGGTCAATCAAATTGCCTTTTAGGAATCCAAGGCCTTTTAGGCTTGAGATTTTTTTATTTAGCTTTCGATCCAGCTTTTCCTCGTTTTCCTTTAACCTTTTGAAAGCCATTTTCTCCATCGTAATAATCTTCACAATTATCGCAGTCAGTCATTGGAGCCCACGGATCAACATGAACTCCTCCAACTATACCCCCATAAGTGCGAGCATCATGATATGCCGAAGGAGAAGTAGCAGAAAGACCGCCTTCCGGTTCAGAATCGCATTTTTCCCGAAGAGTAAGAGCTTCTTCTAGGTTTTTTGGGTTTATAAATTCGGGATTAAAATATTTAGGATTTGGCATACGAGCAGTAGAGGGACGTAGATTAGGAGCTGATGAAGCTTGAATTTGTCTAACCTTTTCCCGATCGAGATTTAGTGCTTCGCTATCCAAAGCAGGAGCCATCATAGGGATGGATGGTGAGGCCGTATACCCCTTTTGAATGGCCAAAGCCCCCATCTGCGCTCCAAGCGCAGCAGTAGCTATCAGAGTTTCATTGCCTGTATTTATATCAACAATAGATGTGTCATCTAAGACTACCAAACCACTACTAGATACGACCTTTGGAGAATTAGATTCAACCTACTTTGGAACATAAACCTTCACACCCTCCTTAGCTTTTCCTTTTTCAGGTCCAGCCCCACCAACCTTGTTAGGATTGGGATTAACATTTTTCTCTTAATCATCCTTTTTTCCATCCTTCTTGTACTCCTTATTCAACACACGACAACTAAAACTGTCATGTCCCAAAACCGAGCAATGACGATAATAAATGCAGATTATCATATTCCACAGCTTGGAAGAAACTAGGAGAAACATTTCCACAATCAATATGAATCTTCTCCGGGAGTGGTTTTAACAGATCCACTTGAACCAAAATTTTAGCAACACTTGGCCTTGATAATTCAGCCGTAGCCTTATCAATAGACAAAGGTTTGCCAAATGTGCTAGCAAGAGAGAATAGAAAAACTTTGTTAAACAAATGGACGGGCAACTCTGGAAGGCTTACCCATACCGGAGTCAATGGAGAGTCTTGTTTAGGTCTCCATGAAGGAGTCCAAACAGTAGTTCGCATAGGGAACTTCGTCACATACCACACTTCCTTCGTCCATAACCGATGAAAATCTTCCTCGGTAGATAATTGAATGAGCATATGTTGTTGATCAATATGGCCCAGTTTGTAATTGCCCTTTAAATGAAACTTAGCAAAGGCCAACCTAGTCGCTTCCATCAGGGGCGGAGCCAGGGGGCATGGGGGGGCACTTGCCCCCCCCCCCCCCCAGCGGCGGAAGTGCAGTGGAATTTTTTTTTTTTTTTGCCCCCCATATTTTTTTGTTAAATATAATTAACTTCAAGATTAACACCAGTGAGTGGTGCGGTTCAGCTGTAGAAGGTGTGAAGTTAAAGTCTTTGGTGTTTCCTTTCAAATTCATGTTCGAGCTCTGCTACCTACATTTTCAATTAATTTTATTTGTCCTTCATCTTTGCTATTCTCTCTCTCTCTCAATTTCTTTCTCTTAACAGTTTTGTTTTTCTCTTTCTCCTAATTTCCTCACATTTTTTCAATCTTAATTAATTAGTTAGGCTTTTTCCATTTTTTTTGTTTTTGGTCTTTCTTCCTATTATCCCAAATTTAATTAGCAAATTTGAATTTCTTTTTTGTACGAGTAATATATTTTAATAAATTGTTTGCGTTAAATACTTCAACATTATTTCAATCGTTTTTTGAATTACTTACTTTTATCATTTTTTTTTACTTTCTTAATTCTTTACATTTTTAACTAAAATACATTATATTTCATGGATTCGACCCATTTTTTACTTGTCCGACCCGAATTTTTTTTTTTCGGGGGCGCTGCCCCCGAACCCTCGTGTAATCTTGCCCCCCTCGGGTAATTCCTGGCTCCGCCCCTGGCTTCCTTGGTAGGCCGGCCATTGAGAAATCTTCCAACTAAGGTCCAAGCAAAAGGTCGAGCAAAGGCTGCAGTAGCCTCCTTCGTTAATTTAAGAGATGGAAAGTAAATAGTTATCATGAGTATAATAAGTGGTCACGTGTATAAAGATATATTAAAAAAAATAAAAAATATCCATTTTTAAACGATACACCAAAATAAAAATTTGTATTTTACGAATACGACAAATGGGGTATTTGCCAAAGCTTGCTCACCCATGAACCAATAGGCTAGTACAGTACCAAAGAGGGCCGAGTGACAGACAACTATGGGTGTTAGGTCCAATAAGAGATTCTCATATTGTTGGCTGCTGTATGTTGAATACTTTTAGGCAAGATCTTTCTGGCACGGATATGCTCATGTCTGTTGAGCTGCGGTGGGAATTTAGAATTATTCCCACTTACTCTCTTTGAACCATCTCCAACAACAGTTTGATGCAGAAATTACATCAAAATATTAATATTGTGTAATTTTAGTATCTAATATTTTTTACTATTTTCAATAGGTCGCTTTAAATCTTGCACCAAATAAGAATATACTCAAAATATTCCTTATTATTCGTTTAATTAAAATGTTTTCTACTAATTATATATTATTATTGATAATATGATATTATATTAAATATTAAAGTGTAATTTGAATCATATTATCAAATGTTAAATTAAAAAATACTCCCTCCGTCCCAGTCCAGTGTAAACTTTTGGTCAACTTTGACCAATAGTTTAAGGCCATAATAATGATCCTAATAAAAATCCAAAAAATGTTATTGTTAATATTATTAAGCGTGATACAATAACAAATTTTTAAATTTTTATTAGGATCATTATTATGGCCTTAAATTATTGGTCAAAATTGGTCAAAGTTGACCAAAAGTTTACACTGGGCTGGGACGGAGGGAGTATATACTACAAAATATATAATTAACAATACAATTAAAAACAAATTGAATATTTTTTCTTAAATAAAAATGAAAATTCATTAATACAAATAACAAATATTAATCTAAAAATATACTACTATAAAATTTATTCAAAATTAATAATTTTAAAAAAATGATTATTCATTTTGGAAAGGAGGAAATAGTAAATTTCAATTTCATAAAAAAAAAAAAAAAAAGGAGAAAGGAGGGATAGCGCAGAAACCTTCATGCCCCAGATTTGGCGCATCGCTTTGCTCGCCGCCAAAATAGCGTCGAGTTTGGCGCGCTGTTGGAGACGAATTTTGCAATAAACTGGCGATGGCGGGGTGTTTGGCGCAGCTCTTTGAGATGGCCTTAATCTTGGAACGGTTATTTTATTTTGATTTTTATGATTAATTGAATCAAATTTCGATCATACACTTATAAAAATGTAGATATTTCTACGTAATACTGAAAATTGTTGCTGATAATATTTCTAATGGCGAAATAATAAAAATATTTAAAATTGCATAGAAATATCTAGATTTTCATAAATTTATGGTCAAAATTCGATTGAGTTGAACATAAAAGTTAAAGTAAAATAAACTTTCTAAGAGGGAAGAAATATTTGGCACATTTTGTCAGGAATATTTTTAAACGAGTGAAAATTATTTTGAAAACAATATACTTGTTTCTATGATATAATATCTAAATTTAAGCTGAAGGGGGGGGGGGAGGGGAAATTATACCATAATGTTATTTTTTAAAAAAATATAAACGGGACAATTTTTTTATTTTTAAAGATAAAAAACGGGTTTCTCAAAATTTACTTGTACTAAATCTATACTATAGTAATTTAAAGTAGACGAAAACACTTGAGGAATTGCCACGTGTACGCGACTTTGGTTTGTTTTGAATCTTAGGCTGCCAACTCAATAATCCGTTGCAATTTCAGTGACCTTTGTGATTCAGCTACCTAGGATTATATACAAGAAGATAAGAAGAGGTATGCAAATGAATATAAACTAATAGTAACTATTTATTATCAACATAAATCATTGTCTTTATGTAATAGAATTAGTAACTGAAATATAGATAAAAAAGATAACAAAAATAATAATTGTTCATTATAAACATACATCACTTATGTAATAGAATTAGTAACTGAAATGAATACATCTCATCTAATAAATAATAATGTATTAAAAATACTTCTTCTATAAGATAGTTATCTGTACCAAAAACCACATACTTGGTATTTTAAACTGGGTAGTCAGGGCATACGAAAGAGAACAGTGATAGGAGTTACAAACTTTTGCTTTTTCGATGTCTAAATGATTATCTCCTCATTTATAAATATCTTATATTGAAATAAAGCACATCATCATCTAATTTGACACCACAAGCTGTACACATTTTCATATTCTCGACTTCATGTCATTTCTAGAAATGACATGTTTTAAACATAAAATAAATTAAATTATGACAAAAGACATGATTAATATAATAAAACTTTAGGAAGGATGAAGATGAATAATAGTAAATTAAATGATTTAAAATTAACACCCATTTGCTATAAAAATTTTGTGATATAAATTCGAAATGAAATGACAGTATACATTTATCTTTTGATTGAAATTTTTTATTATTACATAATATGTATTTTGTGCTTATTTAAAACTCTAAATTAGTGAGAAAAAAAATAGTAACAATATGTTCTTATTTTTTAAAGTTTATTTACATAAAAGAAATGTAATTATTAATGCTAGATGACACTAATGCAATGCATAATTTGTTCAAATAATTGATAAGGCAAGGGATTGAAAATCATATTAAGTATGTATATGAATCGGTCGGTTTCATAAAAACTCTGTTAGAACTTTGAGTAATTTAAAATAGAGATTGAGATTCATTAGAAGTCTAAAAGTATATTACTAGGTTGTTTTCAAAACACTTGAGGAATTGCCATGTGTACGCGACTTTGGTTTATTTTGAATCTTAGGCTGCCAACTCAATAATCCGTTGCAATTCCAGTGACCTTTGTGATTCGGCTACCTGGGATTATATTCAAGAAGATAAGAAGAGGTATCTAAATGGATATAAACTAATAACTATTTATTATACATCATTGTTTTTATGTAATAGAATTAGTAACTGAAATATAGATAAAAAAAGATAACAATAGGTATGTGAATGGTTATAAACTGATAATTGTTCATTATAAACATACATAACTTATGTAATAGAATTAGTAACTGAAATGAATACATCTCATCTAATAAATAATAATGTATTAAAATTACCTCATCTATAAGATAGTTATTTGTATCAAAAACCACATACCTGGTATTTTAAACTAGATAGTCATGGCATACGAAACAGAACAGTGATAGGAGTTACAAACTTTTGTTTTTCCGATGTCTAAATGATTATCTCCTCATTTATAAATATCTTATATTGAAACAAAGCACATCGTCATCTAATTTGACACCACAAGCTGTACACATTTTCATATTCTCGACTTCATGTCATTTCTAGAAAGGACATGTTTTAAACATAAAATAAATTAAATTATGACAAAAGACATGATTAATATAATAAAACTTTAGGAAGGATGAAGGTGAATAATAGTAAATTAAATGATTTAAAATTAACACCCATTTGCTATAAAAATTTTGTGATATAAATTTGAAATGAAATGACAGTATACATTTATCATTTGATTGAAAAATTTTATTATTACATAATATGTATTTTGTGCTTATTTAAAACTCTAAATCAGTGAGAAAAAATAGTAACAATATGTTCTTATTTTTTAAAGTTTATTTACATAAAAGAATTGTAATTATTAATGCTAGATGACACTAATGCAATGCATAATTTGTTCAAATAATTGATAAGGTAAGGGATTGAAAGTCATATTAAGTATGTATATGAATCAGTTTCATAAAAACCCTGTAAGAACTTTGGGTAATTTAAAATAGAGATTGAGATTCATTAGAAGTCTAAAAGTATATTATTAAGTTGTTTTCATTTAGATAAATATGCTTGGTTTCTTTCAAATTCATATATGAAATTTTTTAAAAATGATTATTCATAGAAGTTATGTACTTGGTTTTTTCCAAATTCTCATATGAAAATATTTAAAGATGATTATTTTTAGAAGTTACTAATGTATAAACTCTTTGGTTTCTTAAGATGACCCAGAATTAATCTACTGGGCAGCCGAAGTGCAAAGGTTTACTAATTCAATGTTATCATTTAAATGAAGGAAACTTAATATGGAAGCAATGTAACATACAGTCTTTGTTAAAATTTATGACATTAAAAATAGAACATATGCCTGCTCATAAATTCAAGGGAGATATATCAACCTATGTTTCTTTTCACATTCTCCAATTACATGGTTGTGGTTTTAAATTACACATAGTTTGGTTCATTATCTAATTTGACACCACAGGCTGTACACATTTCCATATTCTCGACTTCATGGCATCAAAGCAGCTTTTGCTAACCAGCTTGGGCAAGGACGATCTGACAAGAAGATTATCATACGAGTTACCAGGCTATGGAAATCATTTAACACAAAAAAGGATAGAGAAGTTATGAGTTTGGATTTTGTAGCAGTTGATGCAAAGGTTAGTAGACGTTGTTGGTTATCTATATTAGCCATGTTTATTTCTTCCATGTGTTTAGAACAAATAATAATAACCATCTAATGATCTATTCTATAGGGAGAAGGTATTCACTGCTGCATTCATAGTAGATTTATCCCAAATTTTGAAGGTTTACTCACTGAAGTGAAGTTCTATAGCATTAAAAATTTTGATGCTGCCATATATAAGACTGGATATCGTGTCTTGCAACGTGATCTATATATTTTTTCTGGATGCATCATCATTTGTTGATGAACTTCTGACAAATTTGCCTCCTATCCCTAAGTATTTTTTTTCAGTCTGTTGCATTTCACTTGCTGGAAGAAATAAGTCAAGAACGCATGTATCTGTGTGGTAATTTTTTAATTTTTTTTAGAAAAGTTGTTGTCTTTGTTTTCAAATAAGTTCCAAACCTCTGCCTTATTACAAATCATATCTTGCAGATGTGGTTGGATTTGTTGTTGGAATTTTAGATGTGGTAATCGAATGGTCAACAACCAATCGATTTCGTTGCAGTATATTGATATCTAGGATACAAGGTATTTTTGGTACATGTTGTTAAATTGATATATTTTTTTGTACATTTATTTATTCAAAAACTTTCAGTGAAAGGAAAATAGAATGGCTCTTTGGGGTGAAGAAATGATTCAAATGGCCAGTGTGGTTGGGATGAGTGATCAACGTGTATGGGTGATTTCATCTACCATAGTTCGTAGTGATCCAAATGGTTAGGTTCATATTTATTTTCCTGTAGAGGGCATTAAAATTTCTGTGATTCATTTGGAAATTTTATTTTAACTCATGTGATTTGATGACAGGGAATTTAGGCCTATCATCAAGCAGTACAACGAGATTTTATAATAACCCCGAGATTTCTGAAATCCAGAATTTTTGACTATGTATTTCATTCTTTCCCTTTCCACTAAAATGTAATTTGTCCCGAGGAAAACAAGTGAACTTTGATTATTTTATTCCTATTTATCCCCATGATGGGTGTATATTTATTATATGTAGGTTGGAGCCTAATGATTCAGAGATAGACTTGGACAATATACCAATGTATAACAACTTTGTCTACAAGGATGAGTTCGAACAACATAAAATGACTATTAAAGCTGTTAAAGAGAAGTTGGATGATCTAACTTCAATGGTAAATGCTATATACTTTTCCTAATTATTTTTGATCTATAATATATGCTATTTGTTATTTATGTATTTATAAGTTAGGCATTGCAAAATAATATAATTAGAAATGCGTATTGTTATTGTAGAATAAGCCAATATATGTACGTTCAAGCATTACACATATTGAGGAGATGGATGGCTGGAAGTACAACTCCTGCAGTGCATGTAGGAGAAAGCTTCAATTTAAGGAAGGAAAGTTGTTTTGCGCTAAATGCAAACATCACGACTACGGTGTTGCTAGGTCAATTTATATTAAAGGATATTTATATTATCATGTTTTTATTTCTCCACCTATGACAGTTACAATTATGTACTTTATTCATATATTGATCCAGGTATCGAGTTGAGGTAAACCTAAGTGACGGTGATGATTCAATACCATATGTCATGTTTGACCGTCAAGTGGAGAAGATTATAACAATTAGAGCTGGTGATTTAGCTCAACTCATAACCGAGGTATAAACGCCTATGTTTTCAGCTTTTAAAGTATATGATCTTATAAAGATACACTTTTATTTCCATTAATATTTGACCCAATACCCCGACAAATTCAGCAGATGGTGGGAAGTTCCAAAATCTTTCAACTCAAGTTTAATGAGCAGAGCCGTGGCACTTACAATGAGAATTTTACAGTAGACCGAATCCTAGGTGAAAATGATATTAAGGAACGTGTTCTAGAAAAGGTTTGTTTATAAAATGAGCAGTTATATGAGATGTAACTGTGTTATATAGTCAGCGGATTTTAACACTTATTTATATAGGGTAAAGGTCAAGCCATTATGGAAAATGTTGCTGATATATGTGTCAAGGCTCCTTTTCAACAGGAGAAAAGAACTTTTAATAATTCTAGGTTTGCATTATAATGTTTGCTATTTTCATTTCTTTCACAGGAATTAATTAACTTACATTCTATATTTGTTCCCTCTCTACAGTAACATCAAGGACTCTCATTTGACAGCTGCAAGCACTGAAATCTCTCCAGATGAAGAGAACCAGACAAACAAGGATGGAAAAGTTTCAAATAAAGCGAGGAGAGCATTGAACTATTCGTTTTTAATAACTTGGACTATTTTGGTTTTAAATCGAAATTTGATGTAATAAGGGGGTTTCTCTTTAAATTTGGCTATGTTTTATTTTTTGGATATTTATTTGAGACCCTAAGTCTTTTATTATTATGAATTCAGTATTGGAGAAATAACATTGGTCTTTTAATTAATAATGTATTGTCTTCTTCTTTGTTACATTTAAACTTAGATTTTTTTCCTGCACTCTGTTACATATGTTATGGATTGCAGTATTTGTAAAGAATGATTTGTTTGATTAGTACAATCAAGTAATTATGTTTATGAAAGTACATAAACATAACGTTGCCATTTCTAGAAAGGACATGCTTTAAACATAAAATAAATTAAATTATGACAAAAGACATGATTAATATAATAAAACTTTAGGAAGGATGAAGGTGAATAATAGTAAATTAAATGATTTAAAATTAACACCCATTTGCTATAAAAAAAATTGTGATATAAATTCGAAATGAAATGAAAGTATACATTTATCATTTGATTGGAAAATTTTATTATTACATAATATGTATTTTGCGCTTATTTAAAACTCTAGATTAGTGAGAAAAAAAATAGTAACAATATGTTCTTATTTTTTAAAGTTTATTTACATAAAAGAATTGTAATTATTAATGCTAGATGACACTAATCCAATGCATAATTTGTTCAAATAATTAATAACGTAAGGGATTGAAAGTCATATTAAGTATGTATATGAATCGGTTTCATAAAAACTCTGTAAGAACTTTGGGTAATTTAAAATAGAGATTGAGATTCATTAGAAGTCTAAAAGTATATTACTAGGTTGTTTTCATTTAGATAAAATATGCTTGGTTTCTTTCGAATTCATTTATGAAATTTTTTAAAGATGATTATTCATAGAAGTTATGTACTTGGTTTTTTCCAGATTCTCATATGAAAATATTTAAAGATGATTATTTATAGAAGTTTCTAATGTATAAACTCTTTGGTTTCTTAAGATGACCCATAATTAATCTACTGGGCAGCCGAAGTGCAAACGTTTTGTTGGAATTTTGGTTTTGAAAAAATGAGGTTTGACCGACTTTTGACCAAGAATTTCATAAGGTTTCATTTTAGGAAAATGAAAATTGATTGCATATTAATAATCTACATTTGGAGTAGATTAATTTGATATATTTATTTATCAAAACCAATTTGTGGTGAATGAGAAATTAATGCTCAAAGTATGCAAAATGAAATGGGTAAATGAAGAGTTTATGGGATATGAAAGAGTTATCCCACATTGCTTTGAAATATAAAGTAATGCTAGTATTAAAGTGGATGCTTCCAAAGAGGAGTCATCAAGTTGTACCTCATTGGACCAACCATGCTAGTAGTAGCCCAAATTGTGCTAATTTTGTACTAGCTCAATTTGGACCACTACCGCGAAGGCCGTAATGGGCGTTTTAGGGCGCACTTTGCACTTTGCACGTGAGCTAAGGAGCCTTAAACTTTTGACAAAAGTTGGCTCGTGCATGGTCCGGTTTAGTGGTAGCTCGGTCCAGGTTCAGTGGGCCTGTGGCGATTGGGTCTCGGCTAGGTTGGATGGGCATTGGCCCATGCGAAATGGGCTTGGAGCAGCCATGGACCGAGGATCGGATCCACACCAACTCGCCTGGGCGCGGGTCGGTTGGCCTAGGGTCACGTCCGAATGAACCAGGTCAGGTTCGGATGAATCGGACGGTTCATGGAACCGGTTCGGGTGGGCTGATCAGGTGCATCTCCCATCAGGTACGATCCAACGGTCCAGATTCGCCAGATCCAAAGTTGTGACCTTTGACAGAAAGGTCACCAGAACTCTTCAATATCTATAAAAGGCCCCCCAGGTTGTCAATTCATTTCATCAATTCATCCAAAGCATTAGATATTCAGTTAAATATCATCTTGTAGCATTCTTCCTCCCTTCAAAGTTCAGAAGTTCTAAACACCAATTAAGTTTGCCGAGTCTTTTGATTTGAAGTGCTTCTATCAAAAAGACGATAAGTCATTTTATCTTACGAGAAGATTGCTAGCAACCGTAAGCACTTGAACGGGGCAATATCTTCTTGCGAAAATTGTGTTCAACACAAGACTCGACTTTCGATTATTTCAATTTCCGCATTTATTATTAATAGTTATTATTTTGCTATTTTTGAGAAAGCCTTTTCAAATATATTTATAATATTTACCCAACAGGTTTACTAATTCAATGTTATCATTTAAATGAAGGGAACTTAATATGGAAGCAATGTAACATACAATCTTTGTTAAAATTTATGACATTAAAAATAGAACATATGCCTACTCATAACTTCAAGGGAGATATATCAACCTATGTTTCTTTCACATTCTCCACTTACATGGTTGTGGTTTTAAATTACACATAGTTTATTATAAATGAATTAGGGTCCTTACTCTAAGAACTGATGAGTTTGTAGCTCTAGAACATTATACAAGCAAGTAACCAAACATGGGTAGAAAGAAAAAGACAAATCCAACTATAGTAATAGGTTTTTGTTTGAAATTATTGTTGTTCCATTTTTTTTAAAAGAATTTATAAATTCGTGTGTACAACTAACATCTGCTTTGTTTATATTTTTAGTTAACCCCTCCAAAGAAAAAGCCAGGGGAAATCGTGCAAGAAGAATGGAAGAAATGAGGTTCAAGAGAAAAAATATGCAGCCACAGAAAAGTAACGTGCCTTTAATGTCAACTCAACCTGAGACACATGCATGCATACACATCTTACAGTATCAATTCACAGGTTAACCAATAATTTTATCTTAAAATTTTCAAGGGAAACATGAACAAGTGTTGATAATTTTGGAACCAATGTGTTTATTTCTCATTACAGAGCAGCTTGGACAAAGTGAAAATGTAACTACCCCTTAGATTAATTGCACAGGTTATTTTACTAAATCATATCACTATTTGTTTAATACATTAATCAATTGAATTTTTTTTGTACAAATGAGACTAAAAATGATTGATGTATACTAAGAGGACAGAGTAGAATAAATGTTGACAGAAGTACCTGTGAGAGCATAAACAGGTCCATCTTCCCTTTCAGATTTTCCAATTTGATCAGCATAGCGAATTATACATAAGCTGCAAATTTTGAAGAACAAATGTTCAATATTTAATATTATTTACATATGTAACAATTAAAATCAAATTTTAAACGGGATGCCTTATTTGCAATCACTTTATATTGTTACACAGATGTAGGAAAAAGTTTTAGCAAGAGTAGCAACAAGAACAAACGAAGGAAACTTGACTACACATTTGAATTTGCATCAACATCAAGTGGACATCATTCATACAATATTAGTACAATAGGTAAAATGTAATACTTGATGTTACGCTGAGATTTAACTTAATGCTTGCATAATCATTTTTTTTAATTTCCATCAAATTTGTAGAAGAAGCGAGGCAAGTTTACGCACAACAAAGACGAAAATCAAGGAAACTATATCTGCAACAAAAGGGCCATAGACGAAATAAATTGATGGCAAACAAATGCAATTTTGGTCCAGGTGTTTCAAAAAAAAAAAACTCCCAGCTCAAGGTATCTTTTAATCTTAATAATTTCTAATTTTCTATTTATCTTAAGGGATAAATAATTGTATATTTTCTGCAGATAAATATTTTGTGGAAACCTCTTACTATGGGCTGCCGGAATTCACGTGCAAATATTGCAAAACAATTTTTTGGGCTGCTGAGAGAGTTAAAAAAATATCCTATTTACAGTTTATGTTGTAGGGATGGTAAAATAGAATTACCCAAACGCAAAGAGCCACCTGAACCTTTGAAAGCATTGTTATATGGTAATGGTGACGGGTGATCTACAAAATTCCTTGAGAACATTAGAGCTTATAATTCTATGTTTTCAATGACATCAATGGGGGCAAGGGTCGATCAATCAATCAACAACAATGGTTCTGTCTATATATACAAAATAAGCGGGCAAAACTACCATATAATTGGTTCACTATTACCCCAAGAAGGTAAAGTTGCGTCCTTTTTGCAACTTTATGTTCATGACACAGAAAATGAGGTTCAGAATCGACTAAATGCTGTTAATCAACGTGAGCCTAATCAAGATTTAGATCTTGTTTTGGTGGACCAGCTAATTGTAATGTTAATGCCAATAATGAATTAGTTAAGACATTTAGAAGTGCTCGAGATTGGTATAAAGAACACGAGGTTGGTAATCTGTCATCACGATTGATTAGGAAAAGATCAAATCAAGCCCGATAATATTTGCCTCCCACAGCTTCTGAAATTGCTATGTTAACATTTGGAGATATGGCTAGCACTAATGGAGAAAGAGATTTGATTATTCAAGGAGTAGATGGAACTTTGAAGAGAATAAGTGATCTTCATCCATTGTTCGTGGCTTTACAATATCCTATTTTGTTTCCATACGGAGAGGATGGTTTTCATACTAAAATTGCATATGTAAGGAACATCGGTGAAAGGAAAACTAAAAGAAAATATGTCACTGCAAAAGAATTCTACTCTTACGTGTTGCAACAGAGAATGAATGAAGGCCAGACTTTACAAAGAGGAGGCAAATTGTCTCAACAATTCATTGTTGATTGCTACACACAAGTCGAACAGCAGAGATTGCGGTTTTTAAAGAAGAATCGGGGAAATTTATGTACAGATTTGTATCGCAACGTATATGATGCAATTCAAAGAGGTGATTTTGATTGCAAACATGTTGGTATGAGAACTATCTTACCTTCATCATTTACAGGGAGTCCTAGATATATGGTACAAAACTATCAAGATGCGATGGCAATTTGTCGTGTTCATGGAAACCCTGATTTTTTCATCACATTTACGGCAAATCCAAATTGAAAAGAAATAACAGAATTATTGAAAGAAGTTGGAGTCCAAGGGCCGGAAAACAGACCGGACATTGAAGCAAGAGTATTCAAAATGAAATTGAATGAGATGATGCATGATATCATTGAGAATGAAATTTTTGGCAAAGTTGATGCAGGTCATTTCTCACTCTCTCTCTCTCTCTCTCTCTCTCTCTCTCTCTCTATCTCTCTCTCTATCTCTCTCTCTCTCTCTCTCTCTATATATATATATATATATATATATATATATATTTTGACAGTATCCTATTTCACATTTTGCTTACAGCTACTCCTTTTTCATAAATTAATCCACAGTTTGCACTTGATAAAATCTAAAATTCGTCACAACATATTTGCTCAACTTACAAAACACACTTTTTCTGTCATTCCCATAATGGAACGAGAGTATGTGCTTAAAAACCAGAGCAATACACTTTACCCTCAATTCACACTAACAGTTAACTTTCCTCTTTGACTTTAGTTGACCGCTGATCATACATTACATTAACAGTCTGCTCAATTGTTACGACTAAAAGTAAACCCTAACCCCCAAATAATCATATACACACACACACACACACACACACACACACACACACACACACACACACACACACACACACACATATATATATATATATATATATATATATCACATTTATTATGAGAATTTTAGATACTTAATTAAATAATTTGATTTACACTATTGTACACAATTGAATTTCAAAAACGTGGACTACCTCATGCACATATTATATTTTGGGTTGACAAGAGTTCGAAGATTAATTCAGCCGAGTAAATTGATTCAGTCATTTCAGCCGAAATACCGGATCCTCAAATAGATCCTGTTGGTTATGAGGCGGTTTCACAATTCATGATGCATGGTCCATGTGGCTTCTCAAATTTAAAATCACCTTGCATGATCGATGGTATGTATTTGTTTCTTTATGGGAAGTTTCAATTATTCGCCTTTCATTAATTTCTTTTCTTCTATATCTGTCATTGTGTTAGGTGTTTGTTCAAAGAAATTTCCGAAATCCTTTACAACTGAGACTACAGTTGATGAGAATGGCTATTGTGTTTACAGAAGAAGGAATTCTAGGGTTTATGTTCAAAAGAAAGATGTCAAGTTGGACAATAGATTTGTAGCTGCTTATAACAGGTATTTATTGGTGAAATATCAAAGCCACATTAACGTTGAGGCATGTAATAAATCTTAGGCCATTAAATATTTGTTTAAGTATGTTACCAAGGGACCTGATATAACAATAACTGTGATAGTAAATTAATCAAATTCTAATGACCAACAAACAGATGTTGCCTCTGAATGTAATGATGAAATCAAAAAAAATGTTGATTGTCGTTACATTTCAGCATGTGAAGCCATTTGGAGACTTTATGAATACCCTATTCAATATAGAAGACCTGCTGTTGAAAGATTATGTTACCATCTAGACGGTGAACAAATGCTTATTTTTAATGACGAAGATTTGTTGCCTAGAGTGGTGAATACAAAAAAGGCAACCAACACCATGTTCACAGAATGGATGGCAACAAATAAAGTTGATCCAAAAGCAAAGACTCTAACATATGTTGAATTTCCTAGCAAATATGTTTGGAAGAAAGGGTCTTTAACTTGGAAACGACGGCAGTCAGGTATGTCTATTGGGAGACTAATGTATGCACACCCCAGTTTAGGTGAATGCCATTACTTAAGGTTGCTTCTGAATATTGTTAAGGGTTGTACTTGCTATGAGGATATTAGAACCGTTGAAGGGATTATTTATCCTACCATGAAAATGGCTTGTTATGCCCGTGGTCTTCTAGAAGATGATGGGGAATGGAACGAGGCAATTGAAGAAGCAAATCAATGGGATACCGGACCTAAAATGAGAGAATTGTTCTTAACCATTTTGCTTTTTTGTGATGTCTCAGACGCTAGGAAATTTTGGGAGATGAATTGGGCTAAAATAAGTGATGATGTCCTGAGAGTACGAAGAAGGATTATGAAGCTCCCATATTTGATATTGACAGAGAATGAGACTAAGAATTTGACACTCGCTGAATTTTAGAAAATTTTATTGAAAAATGGAAGGTCGTTGGAAGATATTCAAGGAATGCCATTACCAGATCAAAAATTGCATGAACAATTAAAGAGCATACTGATTTTGGAAGAGCAGAATTATGATATCAAAAAATTTGAAGCAGAGCATCATAAGCTGAAAAGTTCCTTGAATGTAGATCAGTTGATGATTTATGAAAAAGTTATAGCCTCTGTGGAAAGCAAAAAAGGAAGGGTTTTCTTTCTTCATGGTTATGGTGGAACCGGTAAAACGTATTTATACAACACCATCATCACCAAATTATGTGCATAATCCAAAATTGTCCTTGTTGTTGCATCATCAAGTCATTCTAATCATTTATTGACAAATGTTTTTACAAATATTTCTTTACTTTGCAATGTCTGATAATTTAACTATTGAAATAGGTATTGCCTCATTGTTACTTCCTGGGGGACTTACTGCTCATAGCAGATTTAGGATCCCCTTGAATGTGGACGAGAATTCTACATGCACAATAAAGCAAAATACACAACTGGCTGAATTGATTAAAAAGACAAGTCTCATAATATGGGATGAAGCACCCATGGATTCAAAGTATGCTTTTGAAGCTATTGACAAGACATTCAAAGATATTTTGCGAGGAACCGAGACATGTGGTGATGATAAAGCATTTTGTGGCAAGAACATTATACTAGGAGGTGACTTTAGGCAAATTCTCCCTGTAATACCTGGCGAAACAAGAGGTGATATTGTATTTGCTACTATAAATAGTTCTTATCTATGGAATGATTGTGAAATATGTGTGTTGTCCAAAAATATGAGATTATAGAATAGTCATTTCCAAGAAATAGAGCACATGGAGTTGAATGAATTCTCTGATTGGATTCTAAGAATTGGTGATGGGAGAGAAACAGGAAAGAAACGAGGTGAATCAGAGGAATCAGAATGGATTAAAATTCCAGAAAATTAAATTCTTGATTCTAAATATGATCCCATTGAAGCTATCTTTTTGTCTACTTATCCTCAATTCTCAGAGCATAAATTCAAGGTTGAATACTTGACTAATAGAGCAATACTTACACCAAAGAATGAGAATTTGGGTGAGATTAATGCTTTTATCATGAATTTTGTTGATTCAGATGCGAGAGAATATTTTAGTTATGATGTTATTGACAAGGCAGGTGAAGTTAGAGCAGACCAAGAGATGTTGTACCCTATTGAGTTTCTAAACAACTTAAAATTTACAGGTGTACCGAATCATTGCTTGCAACTTAAATTTGGTGTTCCTATTATGTTGATGAGAAATGTTAACCCTAGCAAAGGCATGTGTAATGGTACGAGACTCATTGTTACACATCTTGGCAAAAGGGTTATTGAAGGGTTAATTATATCAGGTTCAAATATTGGTGACAAAGTCCTAATTCCTAGGATAACTCTGACAGCATCTGAAGGGAAATTACCATTTGTTCTAAAGAGAAGGCAATTTTCCGTCAGAGTTTGCTATGCAATGACTATAAATAAAAGCCAAGGACAAACATTAGAGAATGTTGGGATTTATTTGCCACATCCTGTCTTTAGCCATGGTCAACTGTATGTAGCACTGTCACGTGTGAAGTCACCAAGTGGGCTAAAAATACTATACCTTGAAAACGATGAGGAATTTAAAGCGTGGACAAAGAATGTCGTTTACAGAGAAATTTTAGGCTCCTTAGGTACTTTGTCCTTTCAAATATTATTATTACATATTTGTATATTATTGTGACTGATTTCTCTATACTTTCTCCTCTATGGCAGGCCAGGGAAAGCATGGAGTTCAAAACATTTGAGAAGTAGCTCAGGAAACTCCAAAGAAAAATGAAGTTGGTAAATATGTAGATAGCAAAAGAAACATATCTCTTTTCATGAGAATTGTGAGGACCCCGACCCGGAACCTACACGTGTCCCGAGCTGGAGCGTCCCCAAACTAAATCCAAAACTCCCTAAAATTTTAAAACTTTGATTTAACTTACAAACTTAAACATACTTGACATAATCATTTCAAAATAACTTCATTCCTCTCTACATGGGAGGAAGAGTTGAACAACTTTAAAAGTGGCAACTTGTTTTAGTTACAAAAGATTCCGGGTATAACATAGAAATTAAGTTTTATATATACAAACTCCATAAAGGAATTATACCAAAATACATCTTTCTACGCCAACCTATACATACCCCGACAATCCCAAAATATCACTTTCAAACTCCTTTCCGTCCTTACTTGGCCGGTCCGCCTGTCTCGGGATCTAAAAACATTAAAGGGAGAGGGGTGAGAATAAATCTCAGCAAGCTATTATGAATGCAGCAATATGCCAAGCAAGATGCAACACATATCAAGGTGCATATAACACATTGGAAAAGCTGTAAACACCTTACATTACCTCGGTTTACCTTTTCCCGTCTGAACCATAGTCGTACAACAATGGAGATAAAACCCCACTAATTAGTGAACTGCTTGAGCATTATTCACTTCTTATAAGACCCATTTTTCAGGGAACCATATAAGATAGTAGCAACTCTGTAAGGCTTTTGGCTCAATACAGATGCTATAACCCCAACCTGTGGCCACAGGAGGGGACGGTCACAGGTATAACATAATCCGATCACATTAGGTCACACTTTCCATAATTGATCGTATTATGCTATACCCCCAATCATCAGCTGATTAACACAAGTTCAAGCACATAATAGTTACTTGAAATAAAATCCACAAAAGGGATAAGAAATATAACCACATGGTAATTTATACTCATGTTCAACAATATCATAGTGCAACATTTATTTAATACACTATGCATAGCACAATCAATGAATATGTATACAAGTAAGGTAACAAGGTATCATTAACCAACCCTACATAGTCAATATACAACAATACATGGCCTCTATAAAGACCCAAGCTCAATTTACCAAGTTAGAGTCACATTGGTTAAGTTACCAAACAAGGCTGCCAAGCGTTTTCCAAGCAATATTTAAAGTACTTCCATAATTCCATTTTGATCAATTAAGATGTCATTGTGTAGCCAAAGTATTCTACTTTAATCTAGGTTAAAGAGGTTTCATTTATATCCTAGTTAAATTGGGTTTAAACAGCTTGGAAAATGGTCAAGAGTTACCAGGCCAGGGCACGACTCGTGCCCCAGGGGACGACTCGTGCCCATTTGACCTCCTTCAGATTCAATCGTCCCTAATAGGGAATGACTTCAGCTTAACATTGATCACGACTCGTCCCATCCTCAGGCACGACTCGTGCCACAGGGCACGACTCGTGACCTGAGCCCATAATTCAGAACAGAACTAGAAATCCCTCAGCAGCTATACCAAATTGTCCCAAACCAAGTTTCCCTTGTTTTGTGAACCCAGAAGGGCTTACTAAACTTCATACTTCTCATACTAAATCATTTAAACCCAAAATAATATAAACCTAGATCATTTACAACTTAATTTCCTACCCATTTCACTACCACATTTCAAGTTTAACCTTCTCATTTAACTCAAACCATATTCTTAAACTCTTTATCAACTTCCATGAACAACAACATTATTCTATGTCATTAACCCATTCCTCAACTCCAAGAAGTGTTCCAAAGCATCAAACAACAATTATAATAAACAATAACAACATCAAATAGTTCATGAACATTTAATTGAAGAAAAGTCATAATAACTCACTTTAGCAATACGAGATGGAACAAGGATTTTCTTAGCTTGATGTGCTCCCCTCGTTGCCCCGAACACGAAAGTACAACCGGATTGAAAAATGGAGAAGGATTGGATTTGCTAAGAATTTTGGAAGGGAAGGTTTAAGAAGGAGCTTCCATGGAGAAAATTGAGAAGGAAGAAGGAATGAGATGGGGGAAGTATGGGAAGGTTGACTAAGGAGGTGGTGAGGGAAAAAGTGAAGTATGGCCTCCCCATAACTAAATTAATTGACATCTTTCAACCAAATACAATTAAGTCCTCCCAAGTTTAAAGGATACAACTAGACCCTCTACTCAACATCTTTACACAACCCACCTTGACTACACATAACATTTTATTTATTTTTAATTACTATACTTCAACAAAATACTTTAACTTATTTCCATTTTATCCTAAGGCTTTAGAATTATTTCACAACCATCTCAACTTAACATAAGAAATCAAAGACATAAAATGAGCACATAAAGTCAACAATAATATAAAAAGCATATAATGAGATGCTAAAATAGTACCTAGGGTTAGGGTCGTTACAAGAATTGCCTCCTACTTTATTTATTTTCGTTGCGAAATATGTATTGATGAAGTTAAAACTATCCATACAAATAGTGCTTTATACAATGAACATTTGACATTCAAATTTATAGAATGTCTTCACCATCGCATGCTGCATAAGGTTCATAGGCAAAATCTGAGGAATTTGGATTTACACGTTTCACTCTCATAATACTAAGTTTACTATCTATTTGAGATACTATCCTAAAATTATTGCAATTGTAGTGTAAACAAATACTAAATTCCCCTTCAAGACTAAGGTTGTAACTACCTACATCAGAATAGAGCTAAAACATTTTAGTACTAAAATTACTTCTCTCTTAAAATATAAATGACTTAATAATAAAAACTATAAAATAGAAACAACACATTTAATAAACTTGATAGTCATTCAATTAATAATAATATTAAACATAAAACAGCAAAAACAATATAGTAGTAACTAAACATAAAAGGCAAAAAACTAATCAGACATAGGATTTCAACTAAAAAAAAAGGATAATTAAACATAAAGATGTAATACATACGTCCTAAATAAAAACTTAAACATTAAAATAGATAACCAAAACATGGGATTACACACCCCACCCCCCACCCAAGTCAACTACTTTTAAAAAACAGGTGCTGCATTTATACGCTTCACATCCACAAAACTTAGATTGGCATTCATGCATCCTTGAACTGAGACTACGTTCCTTTTGAAGTAGAACCAAACAATGTTCTCACCACCTTTCCTGAGTTCCATCATTTGAAAGTCATCATAGTAGTTCATTAGTAGTGCATGAATGTCCGTTCTTCTAAAGGCTTCAGTAATTATTATAACATCAGGAGTCAGGAAACGAATGTAGGTGTTGAATTTCATGAGCATATCTCCCCCCCCCCAACAAATTCTTCTGAAAGAAACATGAATGTCAAGGGATGACCCCTCCCCCACTTTCACCAAAAAAAAGAAAAAACTAATAAATTTAAAATGGGTGAAGGACCAGCTAAATGTGCAATGTATTATCGATTTGGTTACAATTTATGCAACGTATCATGAACTTGCCTCTTAATCATATGTACTTTATCAATTTATGCAAGACACACTTAATGTCGTTAAAAAATAACAGAAATGTTAACATGGCAATGCAGTCGTTAAATACATTAACGATATAACACTATCATAGTTAAAAAATCAAATTCAACACCCCCATTTCTCAACCCATTTCAATTAAAAATTTATTATTATTGTTTAGGCTTCCAGCATAACAACAGCTTCAAGAGGAGGACACATTGAAAAAAAAAACCATCCGCTAAGAACATAGACTATGCACTCAACAAACAAGAGCATCATTTCTTCAGTATAATCTTCAACATAAGGAATCTTCCCTTCTTTAATAAGCGGCAAAATTTCATTTCCCAAAAACAATGCAGAAAAATTAAATTCAGAAAACACACAATCTGGATTTGTGGAAAAAAATGGAAAAAAAAAGTCGTAGTAATCCAAAGAGGTTTCAGGAATCAATGGAAGAAATTCCAACAAAAGTCCTAGATCAAACCCAAAATTAAACCCAAATCAAAGCCAAAATCAAACAAAAAATATGAACTTTTTAACCCAAAATCGAAATAAACCTGGGCAAAATCAAACACAAGGCAAAATCAAATTAAAGCCTAGAAAATACCTGATAATGGTGTTGTGTTGTTTCCGGAATCCATCAATTTCGCCTTTGCTATCCTATCCGGTCCCAATCTGAGATCCGAACTGCCATATACTCATTTATATTTGGATTTGAGTCATTAGATGGGTATAGAATGTTCTTTGTTGCTGTTTAAATGGGTGATTTGTTGGGTTTTGCTAGATTTAAGAGGGGGTTGCAGTGAGGTGGTGGTGGTCGGACTAGAAAGATTGTTGCTTTGCTGGATTTGAGCTATTGTGATTGTTAAATCAATGAAATGCAATTCAGAGAGAAAAAAAAAATAACACACATCCTGCCTACTATTACTGAAGAAATTTCCATCATTGCTAGACCACACAAATAAAAACCCTAGGTCATAAACATCAAGTTTCCCCCAAATTGAATACTCCTCTTGCCTGAAATAAGTCGTGGACACACTTCTCATCTCGATCTGCCGAGTTATTTTACTTATTAATTAAATTATATTTTTCATCCTTTCAATTATAAATTTAAACAAAAAGCCCTTATATTTTTGAAAAATACCGAATGAACCCTCGAAAAAGAAGTACCCGTGCGAAGCACGGGCTTTAACCTAGTTGATTGAAAGAGTGAGATTTTAGGAAATATTTTGTTTCCTATTTCGAAATCAAAGTGTCGAGTTCACCTCATTTTGAAGACACCATATTTATGAAAAACGGAGTCGCCATGCCATTTTGATTTATCCTCAAAACTTTGAAAAAAAGGAAAAGGGTTCGGAGGTTAAGTTACTCCTTGGAAAGAACGTTTGGCGTTCACCCAAGGAGCCTTGCAAAAGCAAGTCTTCCAAGGTCCAAAAATGTGTGCTTGTGCTTGTTTGTGTGCGTGTGTGATTTGAGAAAAGAGAAAAGATGTGCCAAGTTTATTATCCGAACGTAAGAACCATTTTAAGAAGGTTTTAGTTCGGGATACCTTGGACTTTGGTGTTTTCGGAATTTTAATCCCGTGCTCACTTTGAATGTATGATCATCATTATGGGACCTATCTACCCTCCCATTAGATTAATCAACCAATATGGGCGTGAAAGCCTTGGTATGTCTTAATCTAACTTTCCTTGGGGATTTTAGTCAAATGTGATCGAGGAACTTGTTTTTAAGTCCAAGAATGAGACTTTTTAGAAAAGAATGAATCTTTGTCCATCAATCCTACATCTTGAGACAATATTGATTCGTAGGGACATTTTGTGTTTGTCTCAAGTGATTATCGGAGATTTCGGGACTAAGACTCATTGATTTCTAAAGGGACAAAGATTGTGGCATTTTTATAATGGGATTGATGTAAAGATGGAGTCTTTACACCAATCCTCACTATAGAATGCATCAAGAACCACGGGACTAGGGGAATGGGATGTAAAGATTGGATCTTTAAGCTCATCCTATGTCTTTTATGCCTTAGAAGGCTTTTTAGACAATCCTTGGAGAAAGAATCCAACTTTAGGGACATGGGGAAATAGTATTAAATGTAAAGATTGCATTTTTAATATGAACAATACAAGGAGTATCATTAATTTAAGGACAAAATGTAAAAGAGATGATCTTCATGGCTTTTCCAATGTCCTTAATACCTCATAAGGTGGACAATCCTTGGAAAGCTAGATCAATGGGAAGGGGATGACATATAATAAATAAATATTGCATTTTTATACATAAATGTAAAGGGGGATCACATCATCATATGGTAGATCATCCCTAGAACAAGCCACTTGTGGAATCTTGTTCATCCTAGGGAGAGGATCTCAATTTGAGTCATTTGTGTAGGGGAGTGGGAAATATGGAGTTACATTGCTAAAGATCAAAGTTTTATGACAATAAATATAGATAAACAAGAGGTAACAATGGAAACAAGAGTATATAGGAATGTATCAAAGGTAAAGGAACGAGAGATTACCAATATTGGTTTTTCTCTATCTTTCAAGGGAGTTTTCCTAGGCAATATCTATTTAGGAATAGATTAAAGTAGAATTAGTGTATGAGAGAGGATGGATTTGTGTGTTTTTTGGGACTGAATTTCGAGCCTTAATTTCTGCAGAGTAACAATGCTTAAAAATTGTCTTTCAAAATGAATAAAGGAGGCCTCTATTTATAGGATTCTGGTGTGCTTCTAATGAAGCCGCCCGGCATGATCTTGCGGCAAATTAAGCTGTCCGGCGTCTTCTTCTGTCATGTCAGCATGTTTCTGGAAAGATGCAAGGTGGCAGATTGGAAGCTTCTTTCCAGCGAGGTCATATCCAGAATTCTAATTTTAATAGGTCATTCCTTGCTCGGAAAGTCTTGAAAAGTTCCTGAATTGCCCCTAAACTTTATAAAAGTTTGGGGAACTGCTAGGAAACTTTAATTGGAAGGCATGATCCAGATTTGCATACTTACAACGTGCTTTGTGTTTCCTTGTAGGAATTGGAATCTCACATATAGAAGAGTTTGGATTCGTGAAGATCTTCTCAAGGTGCCTATAAATACAAGTGAGCAGCACAAAGAGAAGACACAGCTTTAGAGAATTTTGGAAGACAATTCATATTTGTTCTTCACGTTTTAATATTGCCGATTTAGGTCGTGAGTAAAGGTTGTGTCTTACATCCGAACTCACATCTAGTTTTTATTCAAAGTTCTGTTTTACTTCTAGGTTAGAATAGGATCTACTTGGGAAAGGGAGACTATTCTTAGCATAGAAGGTGGTAAGAACTTGTTTAGTATTTTAATATTTTTGTTTTCACTTATTTGTGTTTTTGTAAGTATCACAGTTTTAATAGTGAAAAGCTTTTTGGGCGTAAGCCTTGTTTGCTGGGATTAAAACCAGTAAACGTTAATAATTCTTGTGTTGATTTATTTTATTTCACTGCATAATGTTGGATGTGTGGACAGTTGTATCTTACATCTGCACGCACATCCGTATTCTGTTGAGTTGATTAAGCTTCCTAGCTACACGAAACTTTCAATTGGTATCAGAGCCAACTCTCGACATATTACTAAGTGTTGATATTGAAAGTGTAGTCATAATGGAATGCCAAAATCATCATAACAAGCCTCCTGTCTTGGATGGCACCAATTATTCTCTTTGGAAGTCTAAAATGCGTAATTACATCAAAGGCATTGATGAAAGGTCCTGGATGTGTATTCTTGTGGCCTGGCAACCTCCTACTATGGAGAAGAGGCCTGAATCAGGTGTTGGTAAATCTATTTTTGAGAGAAAACCTGAAGAGAGGTGGACTCTTGATGAAATACATGCTGCAAATTATAATTCAAGAGCCATGAGTGCTATTTCCAGCCATGTTTCTGGAAATATGTACAAACTCATCACTAATGAAAGCATTGCTAAAAATGCTTGGGATATCTTACAGATGAAATGTGAGGGGATTCCAAGTGTAAAGGCTACTAGGCTTAGGATTTTAATGGATAGGTTTGAAATAATTAGAATGGAAGAGACAGAGGACATAGTCTCCTATCCTGCAAAAATTCATGAAATTTCTAATGAATGTACTAGTTTGGGAGAATCTATCTCGAATGCCAGACTTGTGAGTAAGATTTTGAGGACCTTACCTGAAAGGTTCAATATCAAAGTGGCTGTTATTGAGGAGACCAATGATACCAACACAGTAGGATTAGATAAAATTATTGCAATTTTGACTGTGTTTGAGCTAAATCTTGAAGCTCAGAAAAAGAACAAAGCCATAAGCCTTGCCCTCAAAAGTGCAGCTGCTGTTTCAACAGAACTTGTGGAACTATCCTTGGAAATTGACAAGTCTAATCTTGAGGAAGAGGATGTGGCTCTTATCTCTAAAAAATTCAGCTCTATGTTGAAAAATAAGAGAATGAGTAAGTTTCCCAATAGGCCTGCTCCCAGTACTACTGAAAAAGCAAGGCTTAGTACTGAGAATGGTTTCAAAAGACCAAATCTTGAGAATAAGAAATCCTCTAATTCTGTGCAATGTAGAGCATGTCGTGGCTTTGGTCACTATGCTAATAAGTGTGCTAACACACTTAAAAAGAAGGGAATGAGCTTAACTGCTTCCCTTAGTGATAGTGAGGATGAAAATGAAGTTGCTAACATGTCTGTAATAAACTGCCATTCTGTGTTTAATGCTTATTTTGCAGAAATTGAAGAAGGAGTTTCTGAGGTAAAAGTGGATGTGGTTCCAGATATGAACACATCTGTTGACACATCTAATTGGATTCTAAATTGTTTCTCTGTAAAAGGAGATTTTGATGATGAGGATAGGGATATACCCTATGAAGAGCTCTTTGCAACGTACAAAGAACTGCATGCAGGCTGGTTGAAGAGGATGGACAAAATTGAGGTACTTGCTAAGGTAAATAAGTCCCTCTATGATAAATTGATTGCCTGTGAAGATGAGAAAACCATACTTTCCAAGGAAAATGATAATCAAAAGGATACCATTGCCAAACTTGAAGTCCTTATGACCAAGAGAGAGGTTGAGCTTGAAAATTTCAAAACTGGGTTTGAAAAAGCTGAGAGTACATTCACCAAGTTGAATACTGGTAAAATGAAACTTGATGAAGCTATAGCTTTTGGTCAAACTGGAAAATTTGGCATTGGGTTTGAAAAACCAAATTTTGTAAAGGAGGGATTTGAGACTTCTAAAGCAAATGAAAAACCAATTTTGAGTGATAAAAGGCCAAGGAGAAGGCACTACATCTGTCATTAGTGATTTTCTCCTGGGCACATTAGACCCTTCTGTTACAAGTTAAAGGCTGATAAAAGAACAGGTTATGATAACAAGTCTCAGATGTGTGAAAAGATGTGTACACACCAGGACACACATTCTAGTAATCTGAGACCTCTGCACCATAAAAAGAAAGTTGAATCTAAGTGGGTGGTCAAACCAAGTGCTACCTTCAATGTTGTCTACTCTTCCCTTAAGAGTAGTGTCTCTGGTTCTTGGTATTTTGATAGTGGGTGCTCTAGGCACATGACTGAGAACCATGATGTTCTAATAGACTATGAGCTAATCAATGGGGGAAATGTGAATTTCGGTGGTGGTGCACAAGGTAAAATCATTGGGAAAGGGACTCTAGAGGTTAAAGGTCTCCCAAAATTGCACAATGTATACCATGTGGAAGGCTTAAGAGCCAACCTGATCAGCATCAGTCAACTATGTGATTATGACCTCCATGTGAAATTTGATAAATACTTGTGTGAGGTGTTTGGTAAAGAAAATAAGTGTGTGTTCACTGGTCCTAGGTCTGCTGATAATTGTTACCAATTTGGTGACAACCTTTCTTGCCTAAGGTTCAAAGCTAATGATATCAATCTATGGCATCAAAAACTAGGGCATGCTAGCAGCAGAAAACTGGAGGAACTCCAAAGGTTTGAAGCTATAAAGGACCTCCCTAAGCTGAATTTCAAAAACACTGATGTTTGTGGTTCCTGTCAAAAGGGAAAACAAACAAAATCCTCACATAAAAAGGTCCAACAATGCTCCACATCTAGGTGTTTAGAGCTGATTCATATTGACTTGATGGGACCTATAGAGGTAGAAAGCTTTGGTAGGAAAAAGTATGCTTTTGTGTGTGTTAATGACTACTCTAGGTACACATGGGTAATGTTCTTAAGGGAAAAATATGAGACTATAGGAGAGTTCAAAAATTGGTACAAAAGGGTCAGAAATCTTTATGGTCTTAAGGCTGTGAGGATTAGATCTGACCATGGTACTTAATATGAGAACTCAATGTTTACCGCCTTCTGTAACTCCAAAGGGAATCACACATGAATTCTCTACACCTATCACTCCACAACAAAATGGAGTTGCAGAAAGGAAGAATAGAACCCTTCAAGAAATGGCTAGGGTTATGCTAAGTTCCAAGAATCTGTCCAATAAATTTTGGGGAGAAGCTTTAAATGTTGTCTGTCACATTGAAAATAGAGTGTTCCTAAGAATTGGAAGCACTGTCACACCATATCAAATCCTTCTTGACAAGAAACCCACTCTAAAGTATTTTCATGTGTTTGGGTGTATATGCTACATCCTCAATGATAGGAAATACTTGTCCAAGTTTGAATTCCAAGAGTGACAAAGCAATATTCATGGGATACTCCACTAATAGTAGAGCTTATAGGGTTTTTAATCTGAAAACAAAAACTATTATGGAATCTGCCAATGTTGTTTTTGATGACTCTCTTGATCTTAACCTCAAGACGGCTGAGGATGATGTTTCAAGGTTTTTGCTAGACTGGAAAAATGCAGAAGCAGGTGATGTGGAACAAACAGAGGCTGCCAGAACTGAAACAAATAATGAGGCAGTGAAGGATGTGACCAAGGATGTGGACACATCTGCATCCACATCTGAACCCACATCTGCTCCCACATTCATTCAAAATCATGAATTTGAGGATAGTTCCTCTGAATCTGATAGGAATGATGCTCCAGGAGGTAATCTGGATGGATATGTGGATAGATCAAGGGATATTCCCTCTAAAATCCAGAAAATCACCCCACTTCACAAATTGTGGGAGATGTCCATGCTCAAGTCAAAACCAGACAGAAAGAAAAAGTAAACTACAGAGAGCTTGCTGGTTTGTGGAGTTGCTCATCAGCATACTCCTAGGTAAATTTTTGTTGCTATGTTTCAAAGATTGAACCTAAGAACCTTACTGAAGCTTTAAAAGATGTTGACTGGATTCTGGCCATGCAAGAAGAGTTAAACCAGTTTGAAAAGAATGATGTCTGGACCCTTGTCCCTAGGCCCTTTCATAGAAATATCATAGGAACAAAATGGATTTTTAAAAATAAAACTGATGAGAAAGGGGTAATTACTAGGAATAAGTCTAGACTAGTTGCTCAAGGTTATACTCAAGTTGAAGGAATTGATTTTGAGGAAACCTTTGCCCCTGTTGCCAGAATTGAGTCAATTAGACTCCTATTGGCCATTGCTTGCTATCTCAATCTCACTCTTCATCAAATGAATGTTAAGAGTGTCTTTCTAAATGGAGTATTGAATGAGGAAGCCTATGTAGAACAACCTAAAGGCTTTGAGGAGTCCAAGTTTCCTAACCATGTGTATAAACTAAAAAAAGCTCTGTATGGGTTGAAACAAGCCCCTAGAGCTTGGTATGGTAGCTAGGTTGACTGACCACTTGCTTTACCTAGGATTCAAGAGAGGTGAGGTGGACAAAACTTTGTTTGTGAGAAAAAATAAAAAGGAGATACTTGTGGCTCAAATCTATGTGGATGATATTGTGTTTGGATCAAATTCTAATTCTATGCTAGCTACCTTTGTGGAAAGCATGACCTCCACATTTGAGATGAGTATGGTAGGAGAGTTGAACTATTTTTTAGGCCTATAGATTAAGCAATTTAAAGAAGGAATGTTCATCTCTCAGTCCAAATGCTAAAAATCTTGTGAAAAAGTTTAAGCTTGAACACTCATCACATCTCAAAACACCAATGGGATCTTCCCAAAAGCTCAGTCATGACACCGATGGTGAAAGTGTGGACCAAACTGTGTATAGAAGCATGATAGGTAGTCTATTGTACCTGACTGCAAGCAGACCTGACATTATGTATAGTGTGTGTCTTTATGCTAGATATCAAGATAACCCAAAGATGTCTCATATGAAAGCCTTGAAGAGGATAATCAGGTATGTGAATGGGACAACTAACCTAGGGTTGCACTACTCTAAGGAGACAAACATTAATTTGGTAGGATACACTGACTCAGATTGGGCTGGAAATTGTGATGATAGGAAGAGTACTACTGGTGGATGCTTTTACCTAGGGAACAACCTTATTTCTTGGTATAGTAGAAAGCAAAATTGTGTATCTTTATCCACTGCAGAGGCTGAATATGTAGCCCTTGGAAGTTGCTGCACACAACTGCTGTGGATGAATCAAATGCTAAAAGACTATGGGTTAAATAGCAAAATCTTGACTGCTTTTTGTGATAACAAAAGTGCCTTAGACATATCTAAAAACCCTGTCCAACATTCTAGAACAAAACACATTGATATTAGACATCATTTCATTAGGGATCTTGTAGAACAAAAAATTGTGTGTCTGAAATTTCTTGGGACTGAAAATCAACTGGCTGATATATTTACAAAGGCATTAGATTTGGAGAGATTTTCCTTATTGAGGAAGTCTCTTGGCTTGTGTGATATTGTAGGATGTGAGCACAAATGTGCACACATCTGCTGAGACATCTGTATAGTTTCTAACTGAAAAAAAAAAATATCATTCATTTGCACGAATTAATCTCAGTGTGGTCACTTGTAAGTTTTACATCTTTGATATTTTCTGATCACCTAATTGTGGGCATTTCTTGTTCATGTTGTCTTTTGATAACTTGATATAATCTTCTTAGATATCTCACAGTAGGTGCCTTAAACAATGAGAAACAGCTGCTTCTCTCACTTGTATGAAGTCAAACCATTGTGATCAAGTGATTCTCAAGAGAAAGTTTGAAATCAAACTTGAAAAGATCATTGGAAGAAAGGGCTATCTTTGGGAAATAAGAAAAGTGAAAGCTACTCAAAATGCAAAATATCCACAGTAAAAAATGGGTGGATGCATCCTAGAGGTTGTGCAAATTAAATTATTGCTCATTGACTTTTTGTGATCTAAATGTGTCCCCAAATGTGACTCACATCCTATTCCACATGTGTAAACTGAGATTTTTCCTTCACCTGTGTGTTGCATCATGCTAGACATACTGCATATTAGGACATATAGGGTACTTTGTAAATATGTTGGTTAGTTTATTTTTATTCTTAATTTATTCTTTGATTTAACATGTTTTTGATTTCCAATATCTCTCATGAAAAAGAAAGGTGTGTATCAAAATCCTTAATGGAAAAGGAAGGACAATTTCAAAGGGATTTCTATTGAAAAAGATATGGCTGAAGATTTTTGTTACCACAAAAGGTATGCAATATTTTGATAAATCTTAATCCCTATTTTTTGTGATTTGCTGTGTGTGGAAAGTTCAAGGGTTTTATAGCCGTTGTGGACTCTTTCTGTATTTGCTGCAATCCCGAGTTCTGTTTGAGGAAGGAATCCTTGTTTGAGCAGGAAAGGGGGAGTTGTGAGTATTTATGTGGCATAACCCATGTCACATCTCCTTAAATCCTCTGTAATTCTTGCTCACTGTCCTCATAATTTCTCTCTCACACACACGCACCATATATTTCTTTCTCTCTGTCTCTGTCTAACCAATCTGCAGAATCAATGGAACTGAAGCTGTGGATGTGGGTCAGGATGTGGCCACATCTTGTCACACATCTGCAACTTCTTTTGATGATCAAACGAAAACCTTAGATGCAGAGATTGCTGTAGCTGATGCCCAGACACATGCCAAGAACCTTAAGGCTTTGAAGGTGGATCTCCAGAAATGGTAGACTACACTTTCTAGTCAAAAAGGGGGAGAAGAAGAAAAAGGATTCGAGTGATACTGATGATGTCTTTGCTGGATGCTTAAACTCAGGGGGAGTTCTACTGTTTGTTCTTACTGGTGAATGAAACATCATCAAGTTTGCTTTTAATATTTGTTAATTTTTACTTTTAATATTTGTTAGTTTTTACTTTTAATATTTGCTAGTTTTTACTTTTAATATTTGTTAGTTTAAAACTTGGTTTGTAATCCCTAAATACATGTGTTGAATGGATACTTTAGTTTATATTTGTTGAACTGCAATTTTTAGTACTAACATGTTCTATGCAGTTTTTGTGTGGAAGTGTTGACACATCTGCACACACATCCATTCAGAGGGAGTTTTCAAATCTGATAAATGTTGGTCATAGTAATCAAATCATAAATTTTTAGTTTTGACCAGAAAGTTCAAAATAGGGGGAGATTGAAAGAGTGAGATTTTAGGAAATATTTTGTTTCCTATTTCGAAATCAAAGTGGTATTTTTGGTAAGTTGATTTTATGACTTTCATGGAAAGATTTATAATTGACCTATTATGAAAAGGACATTGTTAATATGTAAATATCTTTTATTTATGTACATAGATTTAGACTAGGACTAACCTACTAACAAATCTCTTTCTTTGAGAGTATGCTTTATGTTTTCTTGTAGGAATTGGAATCTCACATATGGAAGAGTTTGGATTCGTGAAGATCTTCTCAAGGTGCCTATAAATACAAGTGATCAGCACAAAGAGAAGACACGGCTTTAGAGAATTTTGGAAGACAATTCATATTTGTTCTTCGCGTTTTAATATTGCCGATTTAGGTTGTGAGTGAAGGTTGTGTCTTACATTCGAACTCACATCTAGTTTTTAATCAAAGTTTTGTTTTACTTCTGGGTTAGAATAGGATCTACTTGGAAAAGTGAGACTATTCTTAGCATAGAAGGTGGTAAGAACTTGTTTAGTATTTTAATATTTTTGTTTTCACTTATTTGTTTTTGTAAGTAACACAGTTTTAATAGTGAAGAGCTTTTTGGGCGTAAGCCTTGTTTGCTGGGATTAAAACCAGTAAACGTTAATAATTCTTGTGTTGATTTATTTTATTCCGTTGCATATTGTTGGATGTGTGGACAGTTGTATCTTACATCTGCACTCACATCCGTATTCTGTTGAGTTGATTAAGCTTCTTAGCTACATACGAAACTTTCATTGATATATTTAAAAAAGTGAAGGGGCAATTGCCCCTTAAGCATTGGAGTGGCTCTGCCTCTGAAATTCCTAGTACAGATTTGTTGCACCGTCCCTATAAAATACTTGTAAGTGATTACATTTTTTGATGATGATATTCAATTAAGATTAGTTTGATATATATGAAACTCATTTTAAATCAAAATGTCATATTAATATCATTCATTGGTAAAAAGTGAGAATGTGTTACAAAATCCAAACCTATTATTGATCAATATTTAAAATTATCTAAAAATGAGACATTTTTTTTATGAAAAGAGATGGTATTTTCTTCCCAACGTTGTATTCAAAATATATTTAGACAAAACAAAGTATGTTCCTGAACAGTATAAACCGAGAAACAAACGTGGGCTAGTCCGGGCAAGGTCCAATGGATTGGGTCCAAAATATAAATCCATACAAGTCTCACTTACGACAAAGGGAGTGAGCCTTCCCTACCTTTACTTGTCTTGCCTACTCGTCATTTCCACTATGCCGACCTAGATATAGGTGAGCGTATAATGACTTAAGGCACATCAATTATACATCCCGACGAGGCATAAATCTCATATGCCGAGCAATGCCTCCTTTAAATACGAGGAGCCCCTCCTAGCTCTCCATATAACAAGGAAATGGGCTTCACCATATTTATAATTCTTCTCCTCGGCTCAATGTATGCCGACCAGGCAATGTACGACGAGAAAAACCGCCTCTAAAGGCACATGTGCAGATTACTATTATCCAATCCTACTCAAATAAGAATTGTGAACAATTATAATCTCCCTATTATTTTAACCTTATCTCACACGCATTTCTATTCAACATGAATTCTAGAGTGTTATGCCTATAAACACAACCGATAATCGACTCAGTGCAGATGAACCCTCCTCGTCGTTGGCGCCGAGGAAGGCCTTCCGGTAGCCAGACGACGAGGAATGCTGCCCAGGGAGGAACTGGGGCTTCCCCCCTACAGGTTGATCGCAGAACTCTACTGCATCAACAGATGAAAACTTTGCAACGCATTTATGAAACACAAAATGCCTTGCTACAATTAGATCCTGAACATTATATGGCTGAATTCATGAGACCTACGAGGACTGGAATTCCCTTGGAGGGCAGATTCAAGATGACAGGCGTGGTAGTCAGGGGAATAGAGAAAATATTTCTCGTGGCCAACATCCCCCTTACCATGGCATCTCTGGTAGATCTAGACAAAACCCCCCAAGATGTCCCTACTCGTCGTAAGGCACATGAGAATGGAAACATAAGAAATGAGGTAGATTTGAGAAGTCACTTGAACCAACAAAGGGAGCAGGAGGTTAATTCTGCTGACCTAAGGGCAAGACTCAGTCATGCAAGGCATAAAACCCCTCCTAGTCGTAATACCCTTCCTTGGCCTATGAGCCCTCATCGTCCTAGAAGCCCTTCTCGGCCAAGGAGCCCTCCTCGTCACAGATCACCTCCTCATCCTGAATTGGCACCTAGAAGGGACAGAACACCATCTAGCTATGGGGACAATCATCAGGAGCGTGAGGAACATAGTCGAGTGAACGATCACAGAAAGAAAGGACCCACCACAGCTCTCATTTCAGTTCAGGGATCGATGACAGATAATTATTACTCTTGAAAAAGAGACTAGTTGAGATGGAAATGGGGAGAAAGGAAGTGGATGATGATGATACCAGTGCCACCCGTCCTTTCTCTCAGTGAATTAATGATCTACCTCCCAATTTTGCTCTTAAAATCCCCATTTTTGAAAAATATGCGGGAACCAGCGATGCACGAGACCATGTGCAAAGTTTTTAATCCACCATGGTCCTACTCACCAAGGTAGATGACATTTTCTGCAAAGCTTTTGCGAGTACCTTCTTCAGAACAACTTTATCCTGGTTCCGTAAGCAAAAGAAGGGAAGCATCGATTGCTGGAAAATAATGAGGAGGAGGTTCCTGGACCACTTTGCTACAGCAGGAAAGAGAAAGAAAAGATTGACTGACCTTGCTAACATTGAGCAAGGGAAGAATGAAACCACTCTGAGTTATTACAATCGATTCAGAACCATGGCAGACCAGGTTGAGGAGAGCCTGACTGACCGGGAGGTGATAGTTTGCTTTAACTCCGGATTGAGATCTGGGCAGTTGATCTATGAACTTTCTGCCAGAGATCATAAGTCAAAAACCGATCTATACAATGTGGCATATGTCATAGCAATGACAGAAGGGAAAAGTTAGAAAATGTTTGAGAAACCAGAAGCAGATGTAGCTGGTACCAACCAGGCCTCAAATGGAAGTAGCTATATGGGGAAGAATAGAACTCGGGCTACTGAAAAACTCGAGGTTTTTACCCCCCTCACCAAACCTATCACGGAGATCATGCAATTGGTAAACCTACCAGATCCCCGACCACTAAGTGATAAATCGAAATACACCCGTGACAGCTCCAAGTAATGTGCCTTTCACAAGGACTACAGACATGACACGGAGAATTGCATCTCCCTTAAAAGAATAATCCAGAGATGGGTGGATGAAGGCAAGCTCGATCGCTACATTATAAAGAAAGATAACAAGCGAATAAGAGATGACAATGACGAATATGATGAAAGGGAAGACATGCCTCTTAGGGATAAGCTCCATGTTATAAGAGAGCAGACTGTTTCCAACAAAAAATTGAAAGACCAGATACACGAGCTAATTAAAGTCTATCACATCCCCGCCTGGATTCATAAGGAGGAGGAAGTCATCAACTTCTCCCCTAATGAGCTAGCCGTAAGTCGCGCGGCTCGCGAACAACCCTTGGTAATCAAATGGAGGATTGACAACTGTGAATCCGAGAGACTCCTCATAGACTCGGGGGCCTCCTGAGATATTCTGTATTACTCTACCTTCCAGAAAATGAATCTGAAGGATAGCATGCTGGAGCCATACTCTGGAAGACTAGAAGGCTTCACCCACCACAAAGTCAGCTCCATGGGAATAATTGACTTATTGCTGGAAGTGGGTGATCATTCATTCCGAGCAGAGGCCACAGTAACATTTGTGGTCATAGATCTGGCAAGTAACTACCATGCCATCCTAGGCATTCCAAGTCAAGGAAATCTTGGGTTGGTCGCCTCACTCCCTCACCAACGAGTGAAATTCCCTACACGTGTTGGAGTCGAATGTGTGAGGGTGACCCCCAAGGACTTCTTGGAGCATGTCATGGGGAGTAGAAAAACATCTAGAAAGGTGGAGGTGTACACACCGAAGGAAAACATGAGAATCTCTAAGTCTGTAAAGACTACCAGCACAAGTTCTAGGCTCAACCTGATTTTTGAAGTAGATAACGAAGATTACATGACCCTAGCTATACATGAAGACATTGACACAGTTCTATCCGTCCCAGATATAACCCCTCATCTCGTCAGCGGCCAGAACTCGGGGGCCGATCCTGACTTGAGACAAGGAGAGCTACAGGACGTAGACGAACTAGTTGAAATTGAGATAGACGTTCATGAGGAAGATAACAATGATACAGTTCTGTCCATCCCAGATATAGCCCCTCATCTCGTAATCGGCCATAACTCAGGGGCCGACCCTGACTTGAGACAAAGAGAGCAGCAGGAGGTAGACGAACTAGTTGAATTGACTATCTCTATAACAAAAAATTCAAACTATGACGAACAAAACAACAAGGTCAATAGGCTGCTAGACATAGACCTAGTAAATGAGAAAATACTAGCTGCTCAGAGGGGAAGCAACCTATAAGATGAAGACTCTAGATGGGCAAAAGCTGAAACACCCGTGACATTCTAATCACCTATGGAAGCATTATCACTAGTTTTTAGTCTGTTTTTTATGTAATATATTATTCGTGTTAGTCTTTTACCTTTCAAATAAGATAGGATTGCAGTTTGATATAATCAGTTTCAGTTAATGAAATTCAATTTTCTTCAAGGCAAATGACTAGCAAGACAAACACTGAAAGACGAGGAGATCCCTTCTCGACATCAAAGGGATAAATTCCCACCAAAATTGCCTAATACCTATTATCGAACGAGCGTAGAGAGGTGACTTCAAAAATTATCTAAGACTTATGCCAAATGTCAGTATAGAGAGATAAAGCTCAAAAATGTCATGCCGAGGAACCTCCCTCGGCCTAATGACTAAACATCAAAAATTGCCCAAGGCCTATGGCCGAACGACCCTCCTCGGCATAGAGAGGCAAGCATTAAAATTTACCTAACACCTATGGCCAAATGACCTTTCTCGAAATAGAGAGGTAAAACAGTAAAAATTGCCTAATACATATGGCCGAACGACCCTCTTCGGCATAGAGAGGCAAAGTATCAACAAACTATCTAATACCTATGGCCAAGCAACCTTCTTCGGCCTAGAGAGATGAAATAAAAAATAACCCCAAGTGTCATGCCGAGGAACCTCCCTCGGCCTAATGACAACTTGCAAAGTCACCAAGTGATTTAATACCGAACGAGCTTCCTCGGTTTTAACTACTAAATACCAATGACGAGGAAACTCTCCTTGGCATCCCATGAAAAGTTGAATACTTGGGCAAAATTATATAAGAAACCAACATTCAAGCAAAACAGCTCATATCAAGCAGAAAAGTAAAGACGACAACGAGATGAAGAAAATTCTTTATATTGATAAAGGCATTGAAGTACAAAAGAACGCATATTCTATTACATTCAAACTTGATCACATCCCTAAAAAAGTCTTCCTGCTCGGCGTCAGCTTCTGGGATGGTGCTTGCTCGGCCAGTTCCTCCTCTACATCTCCTTACTCGTCTAAAGCCCGCTCTTCTTGAATCTTCTCTATCAGCACGTTGATATTTTGATGATCGACGGGGGGAGGAACCCAGGAAGAACGGCCTTCACGAGTATCTTGGGCTGCTATCACCTCCAAATCATTTTTAGAATAGGGGACGAGGGCATGACCAGACTGGGCAGCTTCATCATAAGAATCTTGACAAATCAGTCGAGCAAGATGTCCCAGGTCGGCTTAGCCCTTCTAGCCAAGTGAAGGTAGCCGTTAGAATATATCGTGGCTGTTTTTTCAGCCAAAGTCTATCTGAAGGCAGGGCTAATTTTATACCGAGCAACCGCATCACCTTCCTTTGAAGGAATGATTCCAGCTGCTGCTACTTAGATAAAGCCTCCTCGGATTGCCTTTGCGCTTCGGTCCTTTATTTTTCCAGCTCCTCCTTGGCAACTCTGAACTCCTCCTCGGCCTTGGCTTGTGAAAGTGTGATAGCATCACACGTGACCAAGTCAAAAAGGTTGACTTAATTATGTTTTGTTACTTTCTTTATATTTAAATTATGTAAATATTTTATATTTGATTTTTATTATTACTAACCTATTAACCGAAATTTATTATCTTTTTAGTATTGTTTTGGTTATTTTCTAGGACTCTCATATGGATAAATGAAGGCTTAAAGTGATAAAGAAGATTGAAGAGATTGAAGATATGAATCAAAGCTCTTCATCAAAAGCTTATCCTTACCCGTTAGCACTAACCTCCTTGGCTATAAATACAAGAGCCAAGACAGTGTACAAGATACGGTTTTTACACTCCAAAAGGCTGAAGGATTTTAGGCTGAGAGGAGTTTTGTTTTAGTGAGAGTTCTCTTTGTTGATTTAGTCATTCTCTTAGTTTATTTTGTGTAATCGGTTCAAAAGTAATTTAATAAGAGAAGTTTATTGTCTACAGCATATTGGGCTATGACAGAAGAAACAGGCGCTGAAGCTGAAGGAAACCCATGTTGGGCTGAAGACCCATTAATCTGACCTGGTGAAGTAGAATCAGGTTGAGCCGCAGAAGAGGAAGGCTGGATTATAGAAGTGGGCTATCCAGTTTGAGTATCTGATGCTAAATGATGCAGAACTGCTGGAGAAAGTCCAGCACTCAAGAAATCATAATTATGTGACGATGATTGATGGAGAGAAGAAAAAGGAAAACGCGACTCGTCAAACAAGACATGTCGGCTTAGAATAATTTTCTTAGAGAGTAAATCATAGCACATATAACCCCGATGATTTTTCGGATACCCCAAGAAGACACGAGGTGTGGAACGGGGTTGTAGTTTATGTATAGTAGGAGATGGAAAGAGAGGATAACATAGACACCCAAACACCCGGAGATGGGTATAAGAAGGGACCCGATTATATAAGGTTTGTAATGGGGTGTGATAGTCTAAGTGTTTAACCAGAAGAATATTGAGAAGGTAGGATGTCATTTGGAGAGCATAGTTCCAAAAATTTGGTGGTAACGATGCATGAACAAGCAAGGTTCGAACTATATTATTAGTTGTACGGATTTTCCTTTCGGCTTTCCCATTTTGTGGTGAAGTATATGGACAAGATAATCTAAATGATAACCCATTTGTGTTACAAAAATCCCAAAAACGCTTATTGTCAAACTCCCTCCCATTGTCACATTGGATTGTCTTTATTTCTCGTTCAAAGTGAGTTCGAACGAAAGCACGAAAATGGAGAAATGTAGCATAAACTTGAGATTTGTGAGATAAAGGAAAAGTCCACACAAAATTAGAATAATCATCTATAAGAATAAGATAATATCTGTGACCCATAGAACTTAATACGGGAGATGTCCATAAATCACAATGAACAATGTCGAAAGGCATAATAGTAAAAGAAATAGAATCACTAAAAGGCAATTTTATTTGCTTTCCAAGAGTGCAAGAGTGACACAAATGAGTGTTGTCACTTTTATTACAACTAATAAAATTCTTATTCTTAAGAGAGGCAAAGACAGGTGCCTCGGGGTGACCTAAACGGTCATGCCATAAAGACGAACTAATTGCCGCAAATGACGAAGGAGAAGTGGTGGAAGTTGAAAATGCGGTAGTGATAGGATAGAGATCGCCACGACTATCACATCTCATAAGGAGCGCCCCCGTCCGGAAATCCTTCACAGAAAATCCAAAAGGGTCAAATTCCACACTAACTGAATTATCACTAGTAAATTTTCTAACGGAAATGAGATTTTTAACTATAAGAGGTGCATGGAGGACATTTTTTAGGAGAAGGGGATGGGACGGAGAAGATAAAAAAGTATGACCCACACCCTTAATAGGAATTCGACTACCATTACCCACAATGATGCCTTTATTTTTAATGCTCGTATTGAAATAAGACTTGAGCGTACCTTGTTCCGAAGTCATATGATTCGTTGCGCCCGTATCCATATACCAACTAGCATCCGGTGGGCTTAGAGACATAGTATGCATGGCTGAATCTATATCCGTGGGAGTCAAAACCGTGGATGCAACATAGACTTGAGGAGATCGACGACCACTAACCGGGCGTGGGCCAAGCAAGCCGGGCTGGAACTGTGGCATGGGACCTTGGGGCTGAAAGCTAGGCCTGGCCCAATTCATTGTAGGGTATGGACAGGGAGGCATGGCCCAAGGCCATTGACGAGACCACTGCTGCTGTGGCCAGCCGAGAAACTGAGAAGCTTGGCTGTGTGGCTGCTGCTGCCTACCAAAATTTGTGCGGCCTCCCCAACTGCCGCTGCCCCCATTCTGACCGCCTCCATTATTACCTTTGTTCCCTCCCCCATTCTTCTTATTTCCATTCTTTCCTTGCCCTTTCCGGCCTCACCATTGCCACGATTCTGAGTACCAAAATCACTTGGAGGAGTAGGGTCCTCGGAAAACTTAGATTGAGAAGAAACCAAGGCTGAATGGACTGAAGTGGCAGCCCTTTTTGCAAGGCCGGATTCCTCCAAACTTAGCATTGACCTGGCCTGCGAAAAAGTAGGAAGAGGTTCCCGTTGGCGAATAAGCGTGCCCACACCACTGTAAGCCTCGGTGAGGCCAGCAACCAATTGAAGCACCATTCTACTATCCGAAATAGGGGCACCCACATTCTTTAGCTGATCTGCCAAGGACTTTAGGCGTTGGCAATAGGTCGAAACATTAGTGAATTCTTCCATTGTAGTGGAGGAGAATTCTTGCTCGAGAGAGACTGCCCGAGAATTCTTATTGTCTTCAAATATATCTCGTAGTCTATCCCAAGCCTCCATTGCCTTTGCACCTGGAACCAGAATAGTCTGAAGTAGATCATTCGAAATAGTCGAATAAATCCATTTCAAAACTGTTGCATCGAGAGTATCCCACAACTCCTGCTCCTCGTCATTTACCGGAACCTTTTCTTTGCCATTCGCAGATGGAATTATATGGTGGAGAACCTTACATGACTTAGCATGATTGCGAAAAAGCTCCGCCCAAGTCGAGTATTGGACATTCTCCCATTCAAGCACAACGGGGATATCATTGCGAACATTTGAAACAGCAAAGGCTGGATGAAAACCAGTTTTGGAAGACGACATGGTATGGAGAGTAGGTGGAAAAGAGAAAGATAGAAGAAAAGAAATTGACGAAGATGTATAAGGCGGAAGCGAAAGAGATCGTAACCTATCCTGATACCATGTGAGAAATATACTCCGTGAGTTTTCTTTATTGATTATTGTCAATTATATACAACTCTACCCAATCAATCTAAATACAGACAAATATATTTACATAAATAAATACTCCCTCCGTCCCACCTTAGTGTAGACTTCTTTCCTTTTTCGTTTGTCCCACCTTAGTGTAGACTGCCAAAATTAGAAAGTTTTTTATTATTTTTTATTTTTCCTACACCACCCACTCATTCTCTCTCTTCATTTTCCACCATACAATTTATTCAACCAACCTACTATTCACTCCACTCATTCTCTCTCTTCATTTTCTACCACACATTTTCATTATTTTAATAATATTCCTTAGTTATTGTGCCCACCACCTTAGTCTACACTAAGGTGGGACGGAGGGAGTATATTCTAACACTATCAAATACTAATTAATAATTATCTACCCAATCAATCTAAATACAGACAAATATATTTACATAAATAAATATATTCTAACAGAAACTAAGCGCCTGAGAGATGGTCATTTGGCTTAGGGCCGTACTAAATAAACCCCAAAAAGCTATGAGTAAACCCCATTGCTAAGTTCACCCCAAATAAATTGTACACACCTTCTTATTTTCCCTTTATACCCTTGAAGTCATTTAAACCCAAATGGGTTTCCTTTTTTATTTTTGTTAGGATTTAGGCAAATTTCTTGCTTTTAGATGCTTGATTTCAGTGAATTTTGTTGGAATAATGCTTGATTGTAAAAAAATTGTGGAGGATTTGGATTTAGGTAGGGTCGGCCACCACCTGCCGACTTTTGGCTTAAAGGTCGGCCACTACCTGCCGACTTTTGGCTTAAAAGTCGGCCACAACCGGCCGACTTTTGGCTTAAAAGTCGGCCACCACCGGCCGATTCTGGGAAAAAAGAAATTATAATTCACCTAATTTTTTTTGAAATTATATTCAAAAATAATTTGTATGAGCTAAATAAGTCATATACCTAAAAGAAATTATAATTTTTATTGAAATTATACTCTAAAAATTATATACATATTTTTTTTTAAAAAAAACTTATACTCCCTCCGTCCCATTACAAACCACAAACTTTCCTTTTTGGTCGTCCCATTACAAACCACAAACTTCCTAAAATGGAAAGGAATCTTTACTATTCCCTCCACTCATTCTCTCTCCTACATTATTTTAATACTCACAACACCATTATAATTCACTATTCCCTCCACTATAATTCACTTTTCCTTAATTCCCGTGTCTACAGTAAATTTCCCATTACTAATGGGACGGAGGGAGTATATATTCAAGACAAGATTAAAAAGAGCAAATAATTTTTGGAGTATAATTTAAAAAAAAATTATATGACTTATTTAGCTCATGCAAATGATTTTTGTAGTATAATTTCAAAAAAATTAGGTGAATTTTATGAAAAAAACAAGGGGTCGGCCAGTGGTGGATGACTTTTTATTAAAAAGTCATCCGGGTGAGGTGGAAAAAATTACAAAAAGTCGGTCGGGTGTGGTTGACTTTTTTCTCAGAATCGGCCGGTAGTGGCCGACTTTTAAGCCGAAAGTCGTCCGGGTGTGGCCGACTTTTAAGCCCAAAGTCGGCAGGTGATGGCCGACTCTGGTAATTTCCGTTTTTTTTTAGTTTGATTTCTAAATGTAAAATGTAATCACATTTATATAGTGATATAGTAAAGAAAGATTTTCATTTCATCCTTGATTCTTGGTTTTGATTTAAACAGTTAAAATTTTGAGAATGATTTTTTTTTTTTATAGAGAGAGAAAGTAAGGAGCTGAAAATGGGGGTGGGGGAGTGGTGAATGGAGTGATGGGAGAAGATGAACAAAGATTTTCATTTCATCCATGATTCTTGATTTTGATTTAAACAAAATGTTAAAATTTTGAGAATGAGATTTTTTTTTTATAGAGAGAGAAAGTAAGGGGCTGTAAATGGGGGTTGGGGGGGAGAGTGGTGAATGGAGTGAATGGGAGAAGATGAATAAAGGGGTAAAAAAGTAATTAACTTCAATGGCATTTTTGTAATTGATTCATATGGGGTTTACTCATAGGTTTAGGGGGTTTATATAGTAACCCTCTTAGGCTTATAGTGGACTATATAGTTGATGGAGTGAAATTGGGCTAGAAGTGGAAATAAGTGAGCCCACTGAGGTAGGGGAGGTGGTGAAGATGAACATTTCGGGCCAGGTATGTGGGCCGGCCTGCTAGTCCATCGCCCGCCGTCCACCAGCCTGCAGCCTGCCTACTTCGCCGCCAAGCTCGTGAAGCGTAGTCCGTGTCGTATAGTCGGACCGGATCTGGAAAATTTGAAACATGCCGGGTCAAGCCTGGGCTACTTGGGCCTGCCCAGCCCGTTCTGTCAGCCTACCATAATTTCGTTTCCAGCTTTTTTTTTTTTTTTTCCTTTGTGTATTTCCATAGTAGCTCAAAATTAATTTGATATTAAATAAAAAATATGGATATTTTCGTCTTAAAAAAAGGTACATTCAGGATTCAGGTCGACAGAAAAAATGCTATTACAGTTTGTTTGTTTTTTTTTTTTAATCCTACAACCGTTTTGAAGGGTAATTTTGATCCAAAAATTATTTTGATTTAGTATAAATATTTGATGTCATTTTAATTATTTTTCACATCAAATCATTCATTAAATACTCTCAATTCTCAATCCTTCGATGCCAAGTCTCTAGTCTAGTCCCAAGTCCCTACTTTCAAAATTATTCCTAAAATATTATTTTTTGGATTTTCGCAAAATAAAGATAGTTGGGTAATTTGTATCATTCAAGAAGAAATCGTCATCAATACATTCCATTTTAATTTAAGGTTCTCACTTTCATTTTTTCGTCTTTCATATATTACAAAAAAAAAAAAAAAATCATTAATTGTCTATCTACTTTTCACCCACTTATTTTAAAAATGGACAATTATATCATTAACTCACTACTATTTTTAACCCCATTTTTTTCTTGTTATCTTAATAACCGTGCAAAGTCAAAATAATAATATTAAATGGGACGAAGGAAGTATATTTTTCTAATAATATAATAACCGTTGCAATTATCTTATTAATATTATAAAAATATATTATACTATTATTAGTTTAAGACAAAAACTTATGTGAGAACACTATGACCCGTCTCATTCATGAGACGGGTCGGATTCATGACCCATGACCCATCCAAAAAAGAAAAAGGCATATAGACGAGGCCTGATGCTGATGGCGAATCCCGTACAGACAATCAGCGGTGATCTCCTCCTCCATTCAAAGCCAGACTCCTGTTAGAGCAAGAATAATATGAAGGTTATAATGGTCCAAATTTAATCCAAAAAAAAACAAGAATTGACACATGAAACATGCCAAGTAAAACAGCAATTTATAGTGTACTACAGAATGTTGGCTAAATGAACTTCATTTAATTTAACCAACAGAAGGTAAAAATAAAATAAAAATGAAGTTAGAAATACTCCCTCAGTCCCAAAAAAAGTCACATTTAATTTTTAATGGTCAAAGCAAGTGAACTTTGACCAAATATTAATGTCAATCTAATTATTATAGCGGAATTCTGAAAATTAATAGTTACTATAACATAATGTAATGATTGTATGCATATAAAGTAATAGTTTGTATACATTAAAGTAATACATATATACAGAAAAGTAATAGTGTTTTTCCCTATGTTTTTCTTCGTTTGGCAAAAGTAATACTTATTATAACTAAAATAAGTTATTACATTTCAAATGTAATACATAATTGTAACACATATGTATAGATATCTATATGTTTTCAAACAATAAGTTACAATGAGTTCAAATTTATCATGATACATGTAAAAGTATTACATTATCTATAAAAATATGTTACAATTTCATCTATCAAAGTGTTACATTTACTTGTATAAACTATTACATTCATATACATAAGTTATTACATTTCAAATGTTATTACATTTCAAATGTAATACATATAGTTTGTATTACATTTGAAAAAATGGGTAAAAACGAGCTTTTGTTTTTTTTAAAACAGGTATTACGTTTACTTATGAACAATGTTACTTTATAAGTCCCATATATCCCACATCAACTTGGAGAATAAAAATGATCCACTATATAAAGTTGGTTAACCTCACCCCTTAACAAGGCCTTTTAAGGGGATGAGGACCCAATTCTAACATGGTATCAGAGCCTGGTTCAAGTTGATGTTGGGCTTAAGTTAACCCGTGTTGGGTTTGAAGTCCACGTGTAGTGCCAAGTTACCGGCCTACACGTGAGGGGGCGTGTTGAAGTCCCATATATCCCACATCAACTTGGAGAATAAAAATGATCCACTATATAAAGTTGGTTAACCTCACCCCTTAACAAGGCCTTTTAAGGGGATGAGGACCCAATTCTTAAGAATCGAAACTTCTCACCTACACGAGGCGCCCGCCTCCCTCTTCTTCATGCGTCCGCCTCACCGACAGAAGCTCTAAGCCTGTTTCTCCACAACGCGAGGCGCCCGCCTCCCTCTTCTCCATGCGCCCGCCTCACCAGCCGAGGCTCCATCCTGTTTTGATGTGGCCCAGGCGGCCGCCTCCCCCTTCGCCGTGCGCCCGCCTCACGCTGTTATCAACAGTCAGTGCCTTCGTCTCTTCCACTTCAGTTCATGAACAATCTTAAATTAAATCAATGTACCTTTAGAATTAGAATAGCCTTGAGCTCTTGTATATATATCTCTTTTCATTCAATGGAATATACAACAAAATTGCTTTCTTTTCTGTTCTCTTTTATCAAATTCTTCATGGTATCAGAGCGCGTTATTTGATTCAGAAAAGCTTCCGCAATTTTTTTTTTCTTTTTCTTTCGTCTCACTGAAACCCTAAACCATGTCCAAATCTGGTGAGGAAACCAAGGATGAAGGTAGCATGGCAGGGGGAGCTAAGGTGGACGTAATGTCACCCTACTTCATCTCGACTTCAGACAATCCAAACACCATGTTTGTGAGTGATCTTCTGAATGACGGGAACTATGCAGATTGGGTTGATGAGATGGGCAATGCCCTTTATGCTAAAAATAAGATTGGATTTGTGGATGGGTCAAGTCCAAATCCAGGAGAAGGTACTGCAGAATTTGGCCTATGGAAGAGATGCAATGCGATGGTGAAGGGTTGGTTGCACACCTCCATGGAAAAGGAGATTCGTAGCAAGGTGAAACACGCCAAGACCGCAAGCAACCGGGCAGATTTACGTGAACGATTTGGGTCACAAAGTGCACCTAGAGCCTATGAGTTGAAAAGAGAAATAACTCTCACTAGGCAAGAAAAATTATCCGTATCATCATACTACACCAAACCGAAGGGCCTTTGGGACGAGATCAATTCAATATCTCCTATCCCATCGTGCAAGTGTGATGGTTGCATATGCGATGTTTCCAAGCAATGGCGAAATGAAGGAAAAGGAGAAGTCAGTATGAAGTTTCTAATGGGGCTAGATGAGAGTTTTGGGACCATTAAGACTCAGATTTTGGGAACAAAGCCAATCGTTTCTTTGGGTGTTGCGTATCACTTGGTGTCCAGAAGATGAAAGGCGAGGCGGATCACTATGGCTGGAAGGGTTACAAGAGAGGCAAGCAGCCTTTCAAGCCCAAGGAGCAAATAGGCCAAACAAGGAGGACAAGAAGGAGGGAGCGCAGTCAAACCGGGCGCACCCATTGTGGCAAATACTACCACACGGTGGATAAGTGCTATGAGCTCATTGGTTATCCGTCCGACAAGAAGAAAGGAGGAAGCAAAGCAGTAAGGATAAATGGTCGAACAGTGGTCGAGTAACAAAGCAAAGAACAAATCCGCTAACTTAACAACCAATGACGACAGCCCTTACTGTGCCTATCCGCAAAGAAATTACGCCAAGCCGGCCGACTTTTTCAAAGAACTTAATAATGGTGAGAACGATGTGACGCATGCTACCGCAAATATGGCGGGTAAGATTGAAAATTTGTCCTGGATAATTGATTCGGTGCCAGCGAACACATCACTTGTGATGACAGCCTACACAACCTGTCATAACACCAAGAACTCCATGCCGTCAAATTCCCACTAATGGCGATGCCATACCCGTAAAGGGTGTTGGAAGTGCGGCTTTACCAAATGGGTTGAAAATCGATCATGTTTTAAATATTCCGGATTTTAAATGCAATTTACTTTACGTTAGTAAATTAACGAAAGATTTAAATTGTTCACTAATTTTCTATCCGGATTTTTGTGCTATGCAGACTTAACTTCGAGGAAGCCGATTGGAATGGGTAGGCGACGTGATGGTCTATACTACTTAGAGCCTGGCCAAAGGTGGAAGAGTAGCGTTGACAACTATTGTTAGCTCCGACACTTGGCATCGAAGGTTGGGTCATGCAGCTTCTTCCAAATCTGATTACTTTAGTAGTATTTGTGGTCATGAAGACAAAGGGGACAAGTATTGTGATTCTTGTTTTAGAGCTAAGTTAACCAGACTTCCTTTTTCCTTAAGCACTATTCAACTACTTCTTGTTTTGATCTCATTCATTGCGACATTTGGGGTGCCTATAAAACATCATCTCTCTCGGGTGCACGATATTTTTTGTCTATTGTTGATGATTTTAGTCGTGGTGTTTGGGTGTTTTTAATGAAGTATAAGTCTGATGTTTATCACTACTTGACCCTATTCTGTAACATGATTCACACCCAATTTGGCACACAAGTTAAAAGGGTTCGTAGTGATAATGGCTTTGAATTTCAATCACAACGAATGTTAGAATATTTTCATGGGTACGGCATGCTTCTTGAGACCTCTTGTACGGACACACCTCAACAAAATGGGGTGGTAGAACGTAAACATAGGCACATTTTGGAAGTTGCTAGAGCTCTACGTTTTGAAGCGGGTTTACCAAAGAAATTTTGGGGAGAATGTGTTTTAACTGCAACCTACATCATAAATAGGCTACCCACCAAACTTTTACAAAATAAAACCCCTTTCGAAGTCCTGTTCGGAAAAAGACCGAATTATGAGCATTTTCGTTCTTTTGGTTGTCTTGCTTATGCCAAGGATAATAGGAAAGGGGGAGATAAGTTTGATGCTCGGGGACGACCTTGTATCTTTGTTGGTTACCCTCATTCTCAAAAGGGTTACAGAATGTTTGATCTTGAAGCGAAACAGATTTACACTTCTCGTGATGTAAGATTTGTCGAGACAGTTTTCCCATTCAAGAACATGGTGCCAAGTTGCCCCGTGAAAGATTCTGTTGTAAGGAGAGAATTTGACTGGGAGGATGAACTTCTGTTGTTTGACTCAGAGGAGCAAGGTGATCCTTTGATGAATCAGCCAGGTGCTCAATCGGCTGAGCAATCACATGAACAGAACATCGAACAGCAGCCTGACTCTCCGATGAACAGCTTATTGATCGCCACTGTGCGTAATCCAACTGAGCAAACAAATGTTCAACCCCAAGTTGCTGAACCAAGGCGGAGTGATCGACCCAAGAAACAACCAAAGCATCTTGAGGACTACGTTGTTACCTTACCTGGTTCTATAGACCATCCGTCTCCAGCTCCACAATCAGAATCCTCGGAGGTATATCCCCTAGCTAACTTTGTAAATTATGATCGTTTTTCACCTAATCATAAAGCTTTCTTGGCGGCCATCACTTCACGTGATGAGCCTAAATATTATCATCAGGCAGTTAAACATGTTGAATGGAGGGATGCAATGAAGAAGGAGATCCTTGCTCTCGAACAAAATGGGACATGGACACTTGAGACTTTGCCTCCCGGAAAGAAAGTGGTTGACTCCAAATGGGTTTACAAGATAAAGTATAAGCCCGATGGAAGTGTGGAACGCTATAAGGCCAGATTAGTTGCGAAGGGCTTTACCCAAGTCGAGGGCATTGATTATCACGAGACCTTCGCACCCGTAGCCAAGTTGGTAACTATGCGGAGTTTATTGGCTGTAGCAGCCAAGAAAGAGTGGATTGTGCATCAACTCGATGTCAATAATGCATTTTTACATGGTGATTTGCAAGAAGATGTGTACATGAAGGTGCCTCAAGGGTTTGCTAAGGATGGTGACCAACGAGTGTGCAAGTTACACAAGTCACTTTATGGGCTTCACAAGCCTCTAGAAATTGGTATCACAAATTCACAAAGGCCCTCCTTAAAATAGGAGTCCGCCAATCCCGAGCAGATCATTGTCTCTTTATTTTCAATCGAGGTAATTGCTATGTGGCTGCTCTAATTTATGTTGATGACGTCTTGTTAGTAGGGAACAATGAGAACAAGATCGAGCAAGTCAAGTCTTACTTGGATGCAAAAGTTAGCATCAAGGACCTAGGAAAACTCAAATACTTCCTTGGGATGAGGTCGCTCGTTCCAAGGAAGGTATGGTGCTTAGTCAAAGAAAGTATACGTTGGATATTTTGGAAGAGAGCTGGCCGCAAGGTGGCCGCCTAGCACATTTCCCATGGAACAGAATTTACATCTTGCTCACTCAGATGACTCCCCTCTCGTTGATGCTCCTCGGTTTCGTAGACTTGTTGGACGTCTTCTCTACTTAACTGTGACTCGACTGCACATACGTACTCAGCTAACGTCTTGAGTCGGTTTCTTTCAGCCCGCGAAGAAGCCATTTGAATGCAGCCTTTCGTGTTCTCGCATACCTCAAAAATACCGCAGTCAAGGGTGTTTCTTCCATCGATGGTGGCTTGGTTCTTGAGGCATATTGTGACGCCGATTGGGAGGCCGCCCCATGACTAGGCGATCTTGCACGGCTATTTCATGTCTCTTGGAGGTGCACCCATTTCTTGGCGTACTAAGAAACAATCCGTTGTTTCTCGTTCGTCCGCCGAGGCGTAATATCGAGCCATGGCGTCTACAGCTAGTGAGCTTCTATGGTTACGTTGGTTACTTCAAGATATCAAGCACCACAATCCCATGCCACTACACTTTTTTGTGACAATCGGGCGGCCATTTATATTGCTAATAACCCCGTGTTCCATGAACGTACTAAACACGTGAAAATGGATTGTTATTTTGTTCGTGAACGAGTTGCTTCCACATCATTTCCCCATGCAAAATTTCCACTGATGATCAGTGGCTGATCTATTCACTAAGGCGTTGGGCACGGAACGTTTCCGGTTCTTAGTTGGCAAGTTGGGCATTCGAAACTTACATGCGCCAACTTGAGGGGGAGTGTTAAGAATCGAAACTTCTCACCTACACGAGGCGCCCGCCTCCCTCTTCTTCATGCGTCCGCCTCACCGACAGAAGCTCTAAGCCTGTTTCTCCACAACGCGAGGCGCCCGCCTCCCTCTTCTCCATGCGTCCGCCTCACCAGCCGAGGCTCCATCCTGTTTTGCTGTGGCCCAGGCGGCCGCCTCCCCCTTCGCCGTGCGCCCGCCTCACGCTGTTATCAACAGTCAGTGCCTTCGTCTCTTCCACTTCAGTTCATGAACAATCTTAAATTAAATCAATGTACCTTTAGAATTAGAATAGCCTTGAGCTCTTGTATATATATCTCTTTTCATTCAATGGAATATACAACAAAATTGCTTTCTTTTCTGTTCTCTTTTATCAAATTCTTCAATTACTTTTTCTAAACCATTGAAAAGCAGAAAAAATAATATAAAAACTAAAAAAAAAAAACAAAAACAAAAAGCAAAAATAAAAATAAAAAAATGTATTGTGTTCCAGTTCATCTTTCTGAATACAGTAATTTTCTCTCCTCTTTTCAAATTACACCCACAACATTTTTTCTTCCTACTTTTTTTCTTAATTTGCGTGTCAAACCTAAAATGGTGACGAATTTCTTGGAACGGAGGGAGTATATAACAAATTGGAGCTAAATTATAAGGCTGGGGAGTGAGGAAAGATAAAGATGGTGGGGGCAAAGTGGGTAATGTGAAACTTCATTACTGCCTCCTCCTCCTCCTCCAACTCCCATCCTCACATTATCATGGCCAAAACGTCTCCCTTCCAATTGCCCAATTGGCACTTTAAATTTCAGAAGAGGTGGAGGGTGGGTCCTAAGGAGGGCCAGCAGCAATCCAACGCCGGCGACCGTCGATAGTGTCACAGAAGAACTCAGTAATTCAACTGCGGGGTCGTCGGATTCGGGTTCGAAAGTGGTGAGGAAGTTTTATGGCGGAATAAACGCCCGTGATATTGCGTCGGTGGAACAATTGATTGATGAGAATTGTGTCTACGAGGACCTTGTCTTCCCTCAACCGTTTGTTGGTCGGTCCGGGAGAAAAAAAAATTGGCCCATGGATCATGGATTCGGGTAAAAAACCCATCTCATAAAAGAGACGGGTCATAGTGTTCTCACGGGAGACTAGCTCTTAGTTTAAACATTGCCTGTATCAACAACATACAATTGCACAAACATTAATTATTATTATTTAACTTTCTTTCTTTTTTTTTTCTTTTTTGAAATAAAGCAGAAAAATAAAGTATAAACTTATGACTAATTAACTTATCAATTTAGCTCTTTGAACATTAGTTAGACACCTAACAATATATACTTACGACTTGTAGTTTTTGAACATTACCTATTGATATTAGCCCTATAAATTACAACCAAAACATTAACAAGAGCAAAGAGGAAGAAAAATCCATCGAGATGTCTAATCACCCTCCTCCACCACCACCAGAGCCGCGCCGTTCGCCTCCGCATCATGCACCACCGCCTCCATACCCACCTCATAACGAGCCACCACCACCTCCTCATCGTGGCCACTCTCAACCAGGACCTCATGCACCACCGCCTGGCCATCCTCAACCACCTCCACACGTACCAACTCATCACCATCGTTGATGTTTTAGTTCGATGATGCTATATATGTAATGAATTATATATATGAATAATGTTGTAGTCAATAAATTTGGATGGTTATTGGTTGTTTATATGGCTGCTCTCATTTTAGATGGTTTATGATTATTTTTTTCATTGTGTTTATTTTGTATAGTTTTGGGCAACTCCCTTTTTTCTCATCAAATATTCAAATTACTTCTTTATTTTAGTCTATTCAAACTTTCAATTACTTAACTTTTAAGTAATTTTTGAGAATTGTTATTTACCTCCGCAATATTATTGAATACCCCTTCAATACTAAGTCTACCCAACATTCAAGTACATTAGTCACACCACCACTCTTCCTATTTTACCCCTTTCTAGCCCAAGACCCGCACTTATCAATGAAGTTGGCCGAAAAGAATGACTCGTCGAAACATAATCGTCAAAGTTAACCGTTGCACGTTACAACAACCACTTCAACCTTTCTCTAAACAGCCCAGCAGACCGAGATTTACATAAAACAAATTGGAATGAAATCAAAGGTATTTTTCAATCTTCTTCTCCGATCACCCTATCCCCACCGACCACCTACTTTCACGCCCTTGACCGACCACCATGTCCTCCAACAAAACTCTTCTTCTTCCCCTTCGATTTCCCCACCTTCGTTGCCAACCGAAGGTGGAGAAATCGAAGGCGTCGCTCCTTCTTCATCCAACATTGAAGGAATAATTTCATGAGAGGTTGTTTTATATAAATATCGATCTTGTGGGCTGTTTAGAAGAAGGTTGAAGTGCTTTTTTAATGTGTAACAGTTAACTTCGACGATTATTTTTCGGCGAGCCATTTTTTCCGACCAACTTCATTGATGAGCGTGGGTGTTTGGCTAGAAAGGGGTAAAATGGAAAAATGGTGGTGTGATTAGTGTTAAATGTTGGGTAGATTTAATATTACAAGGGTATTTAGTAATGTTGAGTATAAATAACAATTCTCTAATTTTTTTGCCTTAAAAAATAAAAATATAATCTTAATCTCTACGAAACATAACCCTAAATTTTTGCTGTCCTAAAATCAAGCATTAGTTAAAAATTCACCCGTCTTCTTCGTTCCTTAATCTCTGCAACTCCTCCGCCCTTTTCACCGTTGCCAAACACACCCTAAAATGCAACAACCCAAAACCCCACCGCCACCTGGTCTAACCCTCTTCCCAACCCTAGCGCCACCGCACAAAACCCTAACTTTCCACCAAATATCAGTCCTCCTCCTCACCTTCTTAGCTTACGCCTCCTTCCATGCCTCCCGCAAACCTCCCAGCATCGTCAAGAGCGTCCTCTCTCCCCAATCTCTCAACACATCCAAATCAAACCCAATTACCGGCTGGGCCCCATTCAATGGCCCCCATGGCCCTCACCGTCTGGGCGAGCTCGATCTCGCATTTCTGTCAGCGTACTCGTTCGGTATGTATTTCGCCGGCCACATTGGCGATCGGATCGATCTCAGAATCTTTTTAACGATTGGTATGGTGGGTAGCGGATTTTTTACGATTTTGTTCGGGTTAGGGTACTGGTTGGATCTCCATTTGCTTGCTTTTTTCGTAATTGTACAGATTTCTTGTGGCTTGTTTCAGTCGATTGGATGGCCTTGTGTTGTTGCTGTAGTTGGGAATTGGTTTGGGAAATCTAAAAGAGGGTTGATTATGGGTGTTTGGAATTCACATACATCAGTAGGTAACATTGTCGGTTCGATCGTAGCTTCATCGGTCTTGGTTTATGGGTGGGGATGGGCTTTTGTATTGCCTGGAATAATCATAGTTCTTGTTTCTGTTCTTGTTTTCACGTTTCTTGTTGTAAATCCTGAGAATGTTGGTTTAGAATTACCGGAGAAAGAGGTTGAATTGGAGGTGGAAGTAGTGGCATTAGTGAATTCGGAGAAAGTTGAATTGGAAGAAGAAGAAAAAGACGTTGAGCTGGAAAACGGGGATTCTTCGTCTCCAATTGGTTTCCTGGAGGCTTGGAGATTACCCGGTGTGGCACCATTTGCATTCTGCCTCTTCTTCTCAAAGCTCGTTGCCTATACTTTCTTGTATTGGTTACCCTTCTACATTCGTCACACAGGTACTTAATCTGAACGAGCTCATTTGATTGGTCTAATTTTAGGATATATGCTCGCCTAAGGCTTTGTTGTTCTTGTTGTTGCCATCTAAGACTTTGTTGTTGTTGTTGTTGCAATTGAAGCTGTGGCGGGGGTGCACTTATCTGACAAGACTGCGGGGATTCTTTCAACAGTATTTGATATTGGAGGAGTCATTGGAGGAATTCTAGCAGGGTATACTTCTGATCTAATTGAAGCTCGTGGTGTTACTGCAATTGTATTCTTAACATTATCATGTCCAGCTCTTTTATTGTACCGTGTTTATGGAAGCATATCTACTTTGAGCAATATTTCATTGATGTTTCTTTCTGGATTACTTGTGAATGGACCATATTCACTTATCACAACAGCAGTTGCAGCTGATCTTGGCACCCAAAGCATGATTAGAGGCAATTCCCGTGCATTAGCTACTGTAAGTGCGATTATAGATGGTACTGGTTCTGTTGGGGCAGCACTTGGTCCGCTTCTGGCTGGATATATTTCGACTAGAGGATGGAATAGTGTGTTTTTCATGCTTATACTTTCTTTATTTATAGCTGGTTTGTTGTTGATTCGGGTTGTTAGAAGTGAGATTAAAGGGAAGGTGAATGAAGGAAAATGGCTTTGGTTCAGTGGGATTGTATAGTGATGAAGAACTCTGGCGATGGATTCTTTAAGCATACCTATGTCTGACTGATTTACGGGTACGTCTTCCCTGCATAAAACACATTGAAACTTTTGTTTCAAGAATGTATTTTTTGTACATTGATAATGTAGCGCGTCACACACATACATGTATATGTGTATGTCACACACATACATGTATGTGTATGTAAGTATATGGCTACCGAATGTTCGTATACCAAGATTCAGAAAATATGGTTTTGTATGTAATGTTTACACACAAATTATCAATTGTACAAGTAGTTATTCAGATGTTTTCTCTTCTGACATTTATAATGAAGGAAAAAGGAACACACAGATCATGAACAATGTGCACGTACATACACACACTGTCTTCCACATTTCTACGGATACAACATTTATTTCTCCCGACTTTATTCAATTTTTTCTCCCGCCATCGCAGTAGGAAGAATCTCTGCTGGCTAAGGAAGAGAGACGAGATATTCAAAGATTGACTACTAGAGAATACGTAATTCCTACATGATGAATATATGTACAACAGCCTAATAAAAGAGAAGAAATAATATAAACAAAATCAATGAATGTGTTTTTAATATATTTCTTAAAAGAGAATTGTTATTCACACCCGCAAGTTTACTTAATACCACCCAATTACTATTTTTAAAAAAATGCCATTAATTAATTGAAATGGTTTTATTACCCCGCATTTTTTCTGACGCCGTACGAACAATTACGCGACGTTAGACATCAACAAGATCTTCGTTGATGAAGAACCAGAGGAATGGAAGGATCCAAATCAGCCTTACTGTTTAGGTACAAAGATCTCAAATTGGGATGAACAAAGAGGTGAATGGTTAAAGAATAATCCCAATTTTCTCACACCTACTAAACCTAGGGTTTTGCTAGTAATTGGTGCTTCGCCAAAGCCCTGCGAAAACCCAATAGGTGATCATTACTTGTTGAAAGCAATTAAGAATAAGATTGATTATTGTAGGGTACATGGGATTGAAGTATTTTACAATATGGCTTTACTTGATGCTGAAATGGCTGTTTTTTGGGCAAAATTGCCATTAATTTGGAAGCTTTTATTAAGTCATCCCGAAATTGAGTTTCTATGGTGGATGGATAGTGATGCGATGTTTTCTGAGAGGCCAGTTTTCGAAGCTGATGATCAATCTGCTATGTGGTTTATTTGAAAAACTCAAAGAGGCCAAAGAAAACAAAGAAAATGAGATGGGTGGGTGGGAAAATGGAAGTGATAGGGCTAGGGCTTCTTTTTGTGTTTTTCTAGGAAATTGTTGTTTGGTTGTGTTTGTTAGCTACTCAGAATAAATGGAGCTGACAAAAATGGAGAATAAATGGAGATAGCAAAAATGGAAGAGAGAGAGAGAGAAGGGACGGAGTAAGAGACGATGGCAAAGGGCGATGGTGGCGGCGGTGGGAAGTCTTGTTGTTTTGATAGTTTAGGGGGTGTTTATTTGTTGTTTTGATAGTTTAGGGAGTGTTTATAGAAGGGTTTTAAAGGGTATAATAGTAAAAATGGGGGTGTAATTTTAATTTTTAGAAGTAAACTTAGTAATGCAAGGGTATTAGGTAAACTTGCGAGGATGAATAACAATTCTCTTCTTTAAACTGTTAAAAAATATGTTTCAGTTTAATTTGATTTAATTTTTCAGATGAATTTAATGTAAAAATTTCCCAAGCCATTGACTAATGCTTTAGTAGGTACTTTGCCAAAACCAAACTAGACCGATCACCCCTCTATCATAGTGCCAACTCAATTAGTACTCAAGAAAACCCAGAACTGAACACAAAAAGGGGGCCAAAAGGCATGACATCTTGTTCAAATTAATAGAGAATACCCAGAACTAAACACGCAAATAAGGCCACAACTTTAACAAACACTGATTGCGTCTGAATTTCAAAAAATTATAGAAAAATAAATAACATGTCTCCAAGCATTCCATAAACTAGTAACGAAGGATATCCATCCAATTGTCTAAAAAACATTCAACATTGTTGTTGGTCAAAACTGCCAATCCCTTTTAACTCACAAAATCAAGCTAACCATAACAAGGTGGATCAGCCTAATAAAAGAGAAGAAAGAAAATCATATGCCTGTAAAAGCCTTCTTTCCACCACCTGAGGACCCAGCAGGAATCACTTTCAGTACGTTGAATCTGACGGTCTTCGACAAAGGTCTGGAAGAAAAGAAAAGGCAATGAAAATTTCAGTATACAACATACTTCTTCAGCCCCATTTTAAATTAATCATTTTATGGTTGGCAAAAGAATAAAGCAATAATCAAATATATTGAAAAAAATGGCCGTGGGATTGGATTAGGAGATGTGACTTTTCTAGTTAACTACTAATCCTACCTCCCAAAAAATGAATATTAAGCTAAAATATAAATTTCGTGGAGAATGAAACTAACCGGCACTGGCCAACGATAACATGATCTCCTTCCTTCACACGGAAACATGGGGAGATGTGGGCAGGAATGTTAGAGTGCCTCTTCTCATACCTGTCAGTTCAGAGTTTATACAGTTAATTATAGTTCACAAAATTAAAATGGCCAGGTAAAAAATCATAAAACAATGGAACTGGGGATAGTATACCTTCTATACTTCTTCACATAGTGAAGATAGTTCCTTCGAACAATAATGGTCCTCATCATCTTAGCACTGTGGCATGTACCAGCAATGATACGGCCTCTGATGGAAACATCACCAGTGAATGGGCATTTCTTGTCGATGTAAGTTCCTATTACCAAGAAATAATCAGAATTAAGATTAGCATTGATCATCAGACATCAAATGTCAAAAGTCAACATAAGTATCTATCAAGTTATATTTCTCTATTCCCACGAGATTGAAACAATTTAAACAAGCACGAGCATAAGTAAACTGAGTTCAGCACAACACAATGGAGTCCAAGACAAGGGAAAAGGTCGTACATTCACCCATGAATTATAGGCGTAAAACAAAGTTTAACATTGTCAACTAAAAAGAATTCTAGCAACCTACATCATTCATCAGCAGATTTATGGATCCACTTGCATTAAACATGAATCAATGAAATATGAAGAAATCAATTCTATGATCAACTTGATGAGGAATTGATATGAGCACATAAGCAACTTAATAAAAAAATTAAGTATGAAGACCAAAGTGGTACCGGATTTCTGCTAATTAAGTTGGTACCAACATGAAACGTAAACAACAATAAAGCCTTAGTCCCAAAAAAAAAAAATCGAACTAAATCAGCTATTCAAACAAGTATGAGCTGCATTTAGAACAAATAAAATGTTTTTCTTCCAAGAAACAAGAAATAAATTCTGTAAAAGCTGGATATTCATAAGTCAAACTTGTCCAGAACCCCTGCCGGATTGCAAGTAACTGCTCTCATATGGCTGAGCACACCATGAAATTTAATCTTAATCTAAGCTGCTATAGGTATTTGAATGTGTGAGTTGCTACCTGTCAGCTTAAATTCTGAAGGGATTATATATTGAATCACTTTGAAATCAAAATGCTTATCAATTGATACTTGGGGGCAATTCTAATAGATCCGCAACAACCCTAATTGAATGATTAACAGGCTACCAATATAGACCCAGAACAAATTGAAACTTGTTAATTTAAAATCTCTTCAATACATAATTACTTAATTTGAATGCATGTATATCACTTTCAAAAACTCATATCAGCATTTCACAATAACAATCTAGCTAACAAGGCATATAAATTCAAACATAAAGTAAACAAAGCACATTAGCAATACCATCAATGGCTTCTCGGGGAGTCTTGAATCCGAGACCAACGCTCTTGTAGAAACGGTTTCCACCCTTTCCTGGCCTTTTCCCTTTTCCAGTCTTCTTCGAGCTAGCATTTGAAAAGAAAATACACAAAATTATATATCACCAACAAGAACACGCAATAGTAACACAAATTACATAAATAACAAAATAATAACATCAAATTAAAAAAAATCAGGGTACTTACGAGAGAAACACCTTAGGCTGCTTCAAGAATGCCTTCTCCGTCTGCAAACACAAAAATACAGCTTAGGATCTAATAAGATGGAAATGAAACCTAGACTAAGAATGGGAGAAAGAAAGACCTGTTCGGCCATGGTGAAATCTCTGAGTCTTCGGCGAGTCGGTGGCGGCGGCTACGACGGTGAGGAGGCAGGGAGGAAGAATGCGCCCTCGCAAATAACCCTAGCTATCAGATCAATGACTTCCGCTGTGCTAAATATATTCCACGGGACTGGGCTTTTTTTGGGCCTCTTCTTATGGTTACCCTAGTTGGCCCAATTTATGTGATTATAGCGGCTGAGATGTCGGTAAGGGCTGGCTTGTCTCTATAGATGTCCTATAATACGGGCTGGCCCGTTTCTATAATAATAAAATAAATGTCGCATTTCTAAATAAATAAAGAAATAATTTTATTTCTATTATACAATTATACATGTAATTAAAACACATTCCTTAATTGACAAATCAAAGTTACTATTATTATAGGACGGATGATTTTTCAAACCACCATTATACCGAGGACAAAAGCAAAAAAATATAAGTAGACTCTTTACAAATACTAAATGCTACAAACACTCGCCACGCATCCTGATTTACGGAGTGTCACTATTACAAAAGCATAGAAGAGAATTTACATATCCTGGAAATTATTCAAGAAATTAATTAAGTAGCACAGGACATTACAAAAAAAATACAAAAAAAATAAGAATGCAATCACATAGAAGATCCATTTTTTTCTATAAGTTATGAAACACTTCTTTAATCACTACATTATCAGTACAACAATCAGACAAACCAGGCTTTTCATCATTACAAATCAATATTTTAGTCGGACTTTTAACTCGAGATAAAGCAACATAAAGTTGACCATGACAAAACACCGGCTTTTTCAAAAAAAGGCCAACAACAGATAATGATTGACCTTGGCTTTTATTAATCGTCATTGCGTATGAGATTGTCAACGGAAATTGCCTCCTCTCAAATCGGAAAGGAATTCTCGTGTCTGATGGAGTAAGTGACATTCTAGGAATCAATACCTTTCTACCGATATCACCTGAAGAAATGACTTCGCCTTCCAAAATATGGTTTCCAAGTCTCGGTAATAATCAAACGTGTTCCATTGCAAAGACCAAGCGAAGAGTCTATATTACGAAGTAACATCACAGTGAGTCCCGACTTTCAATTGTAAGCAATGATTGGGCAACCAGAAATTGAAATACTATTTATGAATTCAGCGTATGAAGATCTCCAAGGACTCAACACTTTGATCAAGATGACATAGCACATCGGAGCTCAAGTAAGTCCTTGAATGTAGAATTATTCAAAGACACCATATATTCATTAATCGAGTTAACCACATCCAAAGTTGGAGCCAAAATAGCCCTTTCTTCAAAGTACGACGATTCATGAGGGCAAGTCGAAAGTTTGAATATATGGTCTCTACCATCAAGTAGCCACCGGATCACTAAAATCCTTAATTAAAAACTCGCTTGGAATATCAATCAAAACATTTCCATCATTTGGCTCATTAATTTTACCATCTTCAATTTTCGCTATCCAATTCAAGAACCTGTCTCAACTTCTCTCGAACCCAAACTCGAATCTAAGCCTTTAATCTCATATTCTTTGTTAACCTTAACACAACACAATGTTTCCACAAATGTGATGTGAATTAATAGTAGCATACGCACAATATCTTGTCTCGCCGCTCTTTGGAATTACAGAAGTATTTGCCTAAAATCTCCACCAAAGACAATAGTTTTCCCACAAAATGGATAATCATTTCTCTTAGAATCAACAACTCTAAGTATATCCCTCATACTTCTATCCAAAGCCTCAAAACAATGTTTATTCATCATAGGTGCCTCATCCCAAATTATCAATTGAGCTTTTATGATTAAGTCTCGCTAAAGGACTACCCCGTGTGATATTGCAAATGTAATCTTCATTCAAATTAAAAGGGATACCAAACCTTGAATGACCAGTTCTTCCTCCAGGTAATAATAAGGATGTTATACCACTTGAAGCAACATTTAATACAATGAGTCCTTTAGAACGCAATGCAGCAGACAAAGTCCTCCAAACATATGTCTTCCCACTCCCGGCATATCCATACACAAAAAACATCTTCCCAATCTCAAACAAAACATGTCTCATATATAACATTATAAACTTCTCGTTGGTCATCATTTAACTTTCCCACAAGTTCCCCAAACTCAATTGCTAACTTTTCTCGATCATAACACATTTCATCATAAATTAAACGATTCTTTGAGACTTGAAAGTACTCAGCATTAGGGTAGGGCAACATTGTAAACTCAACTAAATTTCTTCCTTGTTTCCTTAGGTTTTTTTCAACTTCAGCAAGGCCATAGTTACGAACTTGGTATTCCTCCAACATTAAACCTATAGATATGATAAAAAATAAAAGAAGAAATATAAACTTTCAAAACAATAAAAAAGATAGACTTACAGGTATAGAAATCAAAGTAATAAATTAAATACGCACCTGGGTGATTAAGAACAGATCTTTGTTTATGAATCACATCTTCACATAAATAGCTCCAACATTTTTCCCACACATGTTCTGGCCTACTCATAGACCCTGAAATGAGGAGGGTAGCGAACAAAGTTCTTATTGAATGTGCAGTAGACCACTGGCTAGATTCAATAATACCTTCAATGTATTCCCAATCATCATTTAACAACCCTAACTCATAGCAAGCATCACGAAAGGTCTCACATTGAACACCATTAACGAAACGAAGTTCATCATATGACTTTGCTCCACATACTTTGTTAAGTAAACACCTCAAATAATAAATTTCACCACAACCAGGAGGTACAAAAAATATTCGGCAATAGAAAATCCTTTTTTCCTTGGAACACATTCCCGTAAAACAGATTTCCACACAAACTTTGTTGGAAATTGTGAATAAGTCAAACATCTCCCTTCAACATATCTCTTGTTTGCTTCCATCCAACCCAAAAACATACTATGCGCAACAGAATCTCGTTGTAGAACAGCTTCAATATTGTCTGTATCTGAAAATATGACATTTTGTTCATTCGGAAGATGAAAACTCAAGCGTTCCACGGGAGGATCTTTATGTTGAATTTCAAAACCGAATATTCTCCAAGCAGCTTCACATGAAGACACATAGCGACAATCGTAATACAAATTAATCTCATCCACAACATGTTCCACACCTTCTCCATTTGTCGTTTGACAAAATGTAGCTGTGACCCGATCATTACCTTTGTTAATGTACTTAAACAGATACTTGATCGCACGAGATTGATTGCACCACTCAACATTCAAATGCGCTCCATATGTTATCAACAAATATCTATTATGAGGGACAACATAACGATTATCCAAGTACACACCATTTTTCAAAATTGTCCTCCCATTATCTCTTCTTCTATACACAGCATATCCATCTTCATCAACTCGAGTCACCTCAACAAACCTTTTCGGATAATGTTTAGAACATTTCCCATTAACCATACATGGAGAAGTGGGTCTATCTTTTCCACATGGCCCATGAATCATCAAATCCTTCACTGCATTAAAATATATCGGATCTCCTATTTCATCTGGTATTTCAAATTTAAAATGATACGATCAATATCTTCGGGGGATCGACTTTTAAAATCAGTGGCAAGAAACAATAATATGTGGGCATGAGGTAAACCACGTTTTTGGAACTCTATTGTGTAGACAACTGCAAAAATGTGTTCAAATAATGAAATTAATAGAGTGAATATAGATTCAAGTCAATAAAGACATATGACAAATGGTATACATAATAATGACTAATATTATTTGAGAATGACAACATTAAACATACCTGCTTTAATCTCGCCGAATATTTTATTTTTCCTGATATCCTTTATCATTCCATCAAGCTTTGCTTTGAATATATGAACTAAAATATTTGGTCGATCCTCTGCTTTTAAATCACCATCCTTTATAACTCTAACCATTTCAGGCCACTTCGGATTGCATGTCAATGTCAGAAATAAATCAGGATATCCAATCCATCTGCATATAGCCATCGCATCTTGATAATTTTGAACCATATATCTGGCGCCACCTGTGAAAGTAGAAGGGAGAATAACTCTTTTCCCAAGCTTTGTTGCATCACAATCACCTTTTAAAACAACTTCTTGCAAACCCTTATACATCTCTGCTCGCAAATGTTTCTGATGTAATCTAATATAAGTTAAACGTGCAGATTCAATCATCGTGTATGCATCCACAAGATATTGTTGTAACAGTCTCTTTGAATATAGAATTAATTTACTCTCACCATTCCTTTCATGCAAACGATATGAAAAATACTCTCGAATACTCACCCTTTTCCTTCCTCCGATGCCATCTTTAGAATTGTGAAAAGGAATATCTTCCCTATATCCATCTTCACCAAAGGGAAATAATAACGGATACTGTAAACTCAAGTAGGAAGGATTAAGCTGATTAATTCTCTCAAGCTTTCCGGATCGACACCGAATAACTATATCTCTTTTCAAATTTGCCACAGAGCTATCAAAGTCTCCGACAATCAAGGCAGCAACTTCAGAAGCAGTAGGTAAATTATAAACCCTAGCATCCCCAGAACGTTTACCAACCAACTTCAACTTAACTTCTCTTGCTTCATCTCCAGACATAATTTTCTCCTTCGCCATACGAAATGATTTCACCAACACATTATTTTCATCCAACATAGATTTTAAATCTTCAACAATATCATCATGTAAATCATTGACTGCACATTCGGACCTAATCAACAACAAATATAAATATAAACATATCAATACACAACAATGAAAGAATTCTAAATAAAAAAATAAATAAAACATTTATAAAAACAATATCACACCTTACAGAAGCTTTACGATTTGCTATTTCATTATCCGTGTCGTATATATATAATTGGGCAAATTTTGGTTGTTGACCAGGTTGTGGCAATAAACTACCAATCAAATGGTAATTTTGCCCATGAATCTTGAAAACAGGAGGAGAACCACCTTGATTAACACTTCGATCAATCTTGCCACCCATAGACGGGAAAGAAAACATATTATTATAAGAACGTATATTTTGCTTATAGTGCTTGCTCCTCTCTGATGAACCAAACAACAGTGTATCTAGAGGAGAAGGAGGATTATTCACCGTAGGTAGACGAATTTTCCCTTGATTGCAAAGATAACCCATACTTCGGTGACCGAGCTCTATAAAATCGAGATAATCTCTCCTCGTACCAAAAATATGCTCCACAAAAAGCACAAGTATATGTTGGATCTCCAATATCCCAATACCCTAATAGAAAAAAAAATAGAGTTATGTTAGTGAATTAGAATGTATAAAACAAAAATATGCTCCATAAATATGTACATACGTAGCGAAGTCAATGAGTGAACATTAATTCCGCAACAAAGAACTTTAACTCGTTTTCGCAATTTAACATTACTATCTATAACATCACTTGAGACAGCTCTTTTAATTTGCGACGATGACGCCACTGAATTTTCGTTTACAACAGGTGCGCTTTCGGATTGCCACCTAGATTGAGTCACTATACAGAAAATGAAAAAGATTAATGTGTCTAGACAAATTGATTAAAACCATAATAGAATATATAAAAAATATGGAATAAAAAATAAGAAAAAATTTATAAATATGTTATAAAATATAATAGTACTCACTCTTCGACATTTCAAACAAAGCATGTCCATGTAAAGATGACGAAGAAGTTGTAAGAGTGGGTTGGAGTAGGTTTTCACCTGCAATACAGTTTAAGTTATAATAAAGCAAACATGAAATGCAATTTTAAAAATTACATAGTCTTTTTTTTGAAAGCTAAAAGTTACATAGTTACTAACCAAAAAATAAACACATTAATAGATATATATACATTTACCTGAATAAATAATTTTATTTACAACAGGGTATTCAATTCTTTAAAAGTAATACATTATACACATATAAAAAATGCTTTCAAAAAAGGTGTGGTTAAAATAAAGATTAATAAAGATTATTAAAAAATATAAAAAAATTAATTAATCATTCTGAACATACCTGGCTGATCTGAACCTTGAGCACTTATTCTCTTCCTAATAACAAAGGATTTGGTCATCTTCATCTTCCTTGTTTGAAACAATCAATTACTTTAAATTGACCTAAAATGGGATAATATGAGGATAGCAGCAAACATTCATTTGGCATTTACTTGAGATTAATATAATGAGCATAATAATTAAGAAAAAGTAAGAGAGAAATTAGTGAAAAAAATGCTGTGAGTGGGAAAAGTAAAGTAGGAGAAAGAGAATGAGTGAAGAAAATAGTGATTCATTTGTTGTTATAAATATAAAAAAATTCTATTTTAGACAGTCTCAAATAATATGAAACGATTAAAAATAAAAATCAATGTCAAGTAAAATGAGTGTCAAGTAAAGTGAAACGTAAAACGAAACCGAGGGAGTACGTATAGTTCATGTTTTGACTCAACTAAAGTCGGTCTGTTGTTGGAACAAAAACGATCCATCAAACCATGAACCGACTCATAACTAGATTAAGAAGAGAAGAAGAAGAAGAAGACGGAAGCGTGTAATTACCTTGTGATTCCATGTTCGTTCTTAATCTTGTTCTTGTTCTTGAGTAAAGAGGATGTAGTAAGAAGATAGACTTCAAATTAGGGAGGAGTAGATCTTCTAAATGATGAGTGCCTTTTAATCTCTTTGTTCTTCAAGTACTTAGGAAGAATTTTGACTGAATGAGAATAATGTAACTAGTGATTCATAGGCTTGATGGATAGGCCTTTATATAGGAATCCAAGGGGCACTTCATTTAGGGACTACACCTATTGATATATAAGACATTACCATTATGCCCATCATTTAATGGTATACTTATATTATGGAATTCTACATATTATTTAGAGTTCTATACTTTATACCATATATTATAATATTGATCATTATATTATTAAGTATTTATATGTTACATTAATCCATGTTCTTACAATCTCCCACTTGGATTATTATAACATATACCTTCACTTAATAAATTTCTTAAATCATATTTATAACACAAATGACAACCCTTATGTGCACTTTGTTGTCATTCGAAAACAATCCCGTCCATTAGTCATATAAGTATAAGGACTAAAGGGGCATTCGTTGTAATTGATTCGCAACTAAACCCACATTAATCACATATATATATATCCAACTAAATGACATAGATAAAGTATAGATATGTAGCATGGAAAATTAATGAATATATATGAAGAATGCATATATATATTCTCCAACTAGTCCTACTTTAACCAAATGAGATCAATTTAAATGAAAACAACACAAGGAAATAGAAACATTTAAAACTCCCACTGATTTAGGCATTATCAAAAGTCATTACACCCATATGAGCAACATGCTCGTGAAATACTAAAGGAGATAACGCCTTAGTAAATGGATCCGCTAACATGGAGTTTGTACCAATAAGTTCTATTTCTATTTGTTCATTTTGTACTCTTTCTCTCACAACAAGAAACTTAATATCTATATGCTTAGATTTAGATGAACTCTTGTTGTTGTTGGAGTACAATACTGCGGCCCGATTGTCACAATATAACTTAAGCGGTCTTTCAACACCTTTGACAATTCGCAGCCCTTCTATGAATTTTCGCAGCCATATAGCTTGATTGGACGCCTCATAGCAAGCAACAAATTCGGCTTCCATGGTGGAAGTAGTAACTAATGTTTGCTTGGCACTTTTCCAAGATATCGCTCCACCGGCCAAAGTGAAGACATAACCCGATGTCGATTTGCGACTATCTTGGCATCCAGCAAAGTCGGAATCGGAAAAACCAATGATCTCAAGATGATCCGACTTTGTATATGTAAGCATGTAGTTCTTCGTGTTTTGTAAGTATCTCATCACTCTTTTGGCTGCGACCCAATGTTCTCTTCCCGGATTGCTTTGATATCGCCCAAGCATGCCAACAATAAAGGCAAGATTCGGGCGAGTACGTACTTGAGCATACATTAGGCTTCCTACTGCCGATGCGTAAGGGATATTTTCCATATACTTGGATTCAATATTATTTTTAGGACATTGATTTAAACTGAACTTATCTCCCTTAGAGACCGGGGTGTCATGTGGTTTACAATTTTCCATGCTAAACCTTTGTAATACCTTCTCTATATAGCTCTTTTGTGATAATCCTAACATACCTCGTGAGCGATCACGATGTATTTGGATTCCTAATACAAAAGAAGCTTCTCCAAGATCTTTCATCTCAAATTTGTTTGAGAGAAATTTCTTGGTTTCCTTAAGAAGGTCTTTATCATTACTAGCAAGTAAAATGTCATCCACATATAAGACCAAAAATATAAACCTACTCCCACTGAACTTATGGTACACACAATCTTCACCAAGATTCATTTCAAAGCCAAATGAAAGAATAACTTGGTTGAATTTTAAGTACCATTGACGAGATGCTTGCTTGAGCCCATAAATGGATTTCTTAAGTTTACAAACTAGTTGACTAGTTTGATCCGAATCGATCACCATTTACGGTTTCTTCATATAGATTGTTTCCTCAATGTCGCCATTGAGAAAAGCTGTCTTTACATCCATTTGATGAAGCTCAAGGTCAAAATGTGCCACTAAAGCCATAATGATCCTAAAAGCATTTTTAGAGGATACCGGTGAAAATGTTTCTTTGTAATCAATGCCTTCTTTTTGAGTAAATCCTTTAGCGACAAGACGCGCCTTATGTCTTTCCACATTACCTTTTGAATCCCTTTTGGTCTTAAAGATCCATTTACATCCGATGGGTTTCACATTCTCAGGTAATGGGACAAGATCCCAAACGTCATTATCATTCATGGATTTTAACTCTTCATTTATGGCATCAATCCACTTATGAGAATTTGGACCACTAATGGCTTCATGGAAGGTGATTGGCTCATCTCCCACTAAACCTAACGGTTCCTCATTTTCGGCAAGATACACATCATAATAATCCGGTATAGCACTCCTTCTTGCTCTATTAGATCTTCTTAATGGCACTGGTTCTTCTTGATTTTGAGGGTGTTGAATTTCCTCATCAACATTTTCATGTTGTTCATTAATAGGAGAATTAACGTCATTTTGAATATTATGTTCTTGTCGAATTTCGAGCACAACGCTTGATTTTCGATAGGAACTATAGGAAGAGGTATAGAAACGAATTCCTCTTCCATTTCTTCAAATTCAAAATTACTATTCAAATTTTCCCCTCTAAATTCAACATCCTCAAAGAACCTAGCATTTCCCGTCTCGAAAAAGGTTCTAGTCTTTGGGTCATAGAATTTATATCCCCTAGATCTTTGAGAATACCCCACAAAATAACTACTAACTGTCTTAGCGTCCAACTTTCCTTCGTTAGGTCTATAAGGCCTAGCTTCGGCTGGACAACCCCAAACATGAAGATGATTAAGGGACGGTTTCTTACCGGTCCATAATTCATAAGGGGTTTTTTCAGTAGCTTTTGAAGGAGCTCTATTAAGTAGGTAGGTTGCGGTTTTCAAAGCATCGCCCCATAATGAGTGAGGTAAAGAAGTACAAGAAACCATACTTCTTACCATATCCTTAAGGGTTCTATTACGTCTCTCGGCTACACCATTCATGCTAGGTGTCCCCGGCATGGTGTAGTGAGGGACAATCCCACACTCTTCCAAATAGCGAGCAAAAGGACCCGGACGTTGTTCTCCTGAACCGTCATTCCGACCGTAGTATTCACCACCACGATCGGATCTAACGTTCTTAATAGTCTTTTCAAGTTGTTTTTCAACTTCGGCTTTAAAAGACTTGAAAACGTCCAATGATTGAGACTTTTCATGAAGTAAATAAATGTATCCATAACGAGAGAAGTCATCTATGAACGTAATAAAATATGTTTGTCCGTTCCATGAAGGGATAGGGAACGGTCCACATATGTCTGTATGAATTAGTTCTAAGACTTTTGTAGCTCTCAAGGATTCATTTTTGTTTGTACTATTTGTAAATTTTCCCTTAAGGCATTCAATACAAAAGTTATTTTCCGGAGTATCAAGCTTATGTAATATTCCCTCGGACACAAGCTTGTCAATTCTCCTTTTGGAGATATGACCCAAACGCCTATGCCACAAGGTATAAGAATTTTTACTTGAAAACTTTCGTTTTATGCCTCGAGAGTTAGTTTCATTATTATGGGACTCATTTAATGAATTGACTGTGTCAAGTAAATATAGATTATCAATGTAAGACAAAGAACTAGTACCAAAAAGCTTTGAATCAAAATACAAATTGCATTTATTATTACCGAAGATACAGGAATAACCTTCCCGATCTAATGTAGTGACGGAAATTAAATTCCGTCTAAAAGATGGAATAATAAATACATTATTCAAAACCAAATAATATCCAGTACTAAGAGATAATCTAAAAGTCCCTATGCCTTCCACCTCTACCGGCTTTCCAGCTCCCATGTAGATGAATCTTTCACCTTCATTGGGCGTTCGGTAGTTCAGGCAACCCTGCATACATGAACTTATGTGAGTAGTTGCACCGGAGTCTAACCACCATGTATACGAAGGAATTGAAACTAAATTAGCTTCAGTACAAACAAAGCTAAATGACATACCTTTCTTAATTCGCCATTGGCGATACTTAGGGCAGTCGGGCTTCATGTGAGTGGGGTCCTTGCAAAAGAAGCACTTTTTCACCTTTTGATCATTTGATGATCCCTTAGGCTTCTTTGATGCAACCGCAATCTCCTTACCTTTTCTCTTAATCCCACGAGAAGAGGTAGATGCATAATGTGCACTTTCGGGTTTGGTGTGTTTCAACCTATCTTCTTCCTCCGTGACATGTGAAATTAATTCATTAATATTCCACTTGTCCTTTTGACAATTATAGGTCGTTTCAAAATGACCAAATTGCGAAGGAAGAGAAATTAAAGCCAAATGCACAAGCAAGTCTTCCGACAAGTCCAACTTGAGTGCTTTTAATTTCGATGATAGATGAAACATTTCCATTATGTATTCCCTTAGGTTTCCGGTGCCCTTATACCTCATGGAAACAAGCTTCCTCAAGGTAGCACTTGTTTCCGATTTATCGCTTTTGCAAAGCGTTGTTCTAGGGCATCTAGAAAACCTTTGCACCAACATCCTCTGAGACACCGTTCGAAATGTCTCCGGATCGCATTCTTAATTATGCTTAGATCGACGCGATTAGAACGCTTCCACCTCTCTCGAACTTAAGCGGTCTTCCGCAAAGTGCTTTTATCGCTTAGAGGGGCAGGAGCTTGTTCTCTTAATGCGAGGTCAAGGTCCAAACAAAGCCTAAGACCATAATAATCTTGTTTTTCCAAGTTTTAAAGTTTGTCCCAGCTTAGCAAAGGAATTGAGTTTAAGGCAAAGAGTAATGTATGAAGCAATCGATCAAATCTGAATGAAGAGAACAAAAGAATGAAACAAAACATATATAAGATACTACACAATGATTAATTATATCAAAATGAATTCCATCAAAATAAAAGATAATCAACATGACATCAAGACTAATCTTTGGATTGCGAATTGACTCACAATTTGATTTATCTTAGGGTAAACAAATAGCTCAAACAATACACTTTAAATACTCGCCTTCCTTTGGGACGGATCAAGCACAAAAAATGTCCTAAAGTTTAAGGTATTTGTTCCCCTGGTAATAAAGAATGTAAACAATTCACTTTAAACACCCGCCTTCCTTTGAGATGGTTCACAGCGTTTAAAATGACCAAAAGTTTAGTTCAATTATTACCCCATGAATGTAAACACTTAGTCAATAACAAGGTCTCCTTTGGGAAACAAGCATGTTATCACATATCAATATTTACATTCATCACTTTAACAAATTTGTATTTAAATAACGTAAATTGCTTTGGCAACAATATTATTTAAACAATGAATAAATTTGTTTAAGCATATAATTAATCATACTTTAGGGCACTTAAGACTTTAAGGTAATTTCTGAAAAATTTAAATGGTAAAGAAACAAACGAAATTTATTAATAAAAGACAATATCCTTTTGTTCTACCCGTCCATTCTTAAAGTTTAATAACTCCAAGAACCACCGAAGCGCGACTGGTGTCCAGACATTATAATTTATTAATAAATTATCAAAATTTTTGGGCAACAAAAGTCACCAATTATACTCATTTTAAAAGTTACCAATTAAAAAAAAAGAAAAGAAAGGCCACGGTCCAAAAGGCTTTATGAACAGCTTTGGATAAAAAGTCACCATTTCTTTAATACCCACGGTTCATGATGCTTTATGAACAGCCACCAAATAAAAGCCACTCTAACCATTAAACTTTTAATACCCACGGTTCATGATGAACAGCCACCAAATAAAAGCCATTCTAACAAGTCGTTATTCACTGTGGGTATTTTAACTTCACATTTAACTTCACATATACACGGCAGATCAAAGAACTCTCATATGTGATACTATTTTGATCACCCAAAATTCCTGTTGTCACTTTACGCACTATCAATGAAGCCTCCGAAATTATTTTCAGAATTTGAATGAAGTTTTTAATTTGATGGTGACTCAATTTTCAATCAAAGTAAGTAGATCCGCATACTCACAACACATTTAAAAAATGCGTGGCTATGCATATGAACAAACTCACAACGCATCCAAGGATGGTGGCTATGTTCAAAAATGGGATAATCTTACATTGAAAGCCTTTTGAGTAAAACCAAAATTTCAGAAATTGAATGAAGTTATGAACATAATACTCTTAGACAAGATGAGTATCATGAACAAGAACAAAACTAAATGAAATCATACAAGAATTAAAGCATAAGGCTTTATAAGAATTTCAAACTTAATCTAGTATATGAGTAGGCTCTGATACCAATTGTTGGAACAAAAACGATCCATCAAACCATGAACCGACTCATAACTAGATTAAGAAGAGAAGAAGAAGAAGAAGACGGAAGCGTGTAATTACCTTGTGATTCCATGTTCGTTCTTAATCTTGTTCTTGTTCTTGAGTAAAGAGGATGTAGTAAGAAGATAGACTTCAAATTAGGGAGGAGTAGATCTTCTAAATGATGAGTGCCTTTTAATCTCTTTGTTCTTCAAGTACTTAGGAAGAATTTTGACTGAATGAGAATAATGTAACTAGTGATTCATAGGCTTGATGGATAGGCCTTTATATAGGAATCCAAGGGGCACTTCATTTAGGGACTACACCTATTGATATATAAGACATTACCATTATGCCCATCATTTAATGGTATACTTATATTATGGAATTCTACATATTATTTAGAGTTCTATACTTTATACCATATATTATAATATTGATCATTATATTATTAAGTATTTATATGTTACATTAATCCATGTTCTTACATCTGTCTCTCTTCGTTCTTATCCCAAACCTTCCCATCACCACCTTCTTTCCTTCCATGTACAAATTTTCATTCCTTTATTACTTTCCATTATTATAAATCCTCTTCCCTCTCCTCATTACTCAAAAAAAAGAAAAAAAAATTCTCTATAATTTCTCCTTTTTCCCCTCACAAAAATCCTCAAAAATCTTTGTAATTACACCCCCCACTCTCAAACAATAAAATCAAAATCACACCTTTTTCTCCATCCCCATCTTCTTCAAACAGCTAACTTTCTTGTGATTTTTCTCTCATTCTTCTCCATAAAAATCCAAGATTTTTCATTTCTTGGATACCCTTTTGATTTTCCATATTATGCTCTCCAGATCCTGTTTCAATCTGTTAAACCTTAACGATTATTCAAGTTTTGATAACCCGACCCGAATACCCAGATTGATGAGTGTACCGGGTATTTTATCAGAGTTTGAAGACTCCTCTTTCTCCGGCTGATCTCCGGCGGGTAGTCATGAACGGAGAGTTATTGTCTCCAACCAGTTACCGGTGAAAGGCCGGCGTGACCCGGATACCAATAAATGGGTCTTTGATTTGGACCATGATGCTTTGGTTTTACAACTGAAAGATGGGTTTCAATTCCGACGCCATCACTCACTTCACCGAAGCAATCAATCTCGCTCCGTCCAACCGCGTCCTCTACTATGGCTGCCGACCAATTTTTTTTTGACCGGTGCACAAACAATTATCTTCCATATAAGTTCTGGATTTCATAATTATGTTGTGGTCGTTGCCTGGGTGTTGGCTGTGATTTTTGGTCTTTGATTTCCTGCTTGAATTTCTTGTTCTAATTTTAATCTTTTGAGCTTTAGTTTCTTGGATTTTTATCATTTTGGTGTTAGTTTGAACATTGAAAATTTGAAATGTTTACAAAATTTATATGGATTATTTGATTTTAGCAAATTTGTGCCCCCTTAATTTCCTATCAAAATTGGACGTTTCCCTTTTGCAATTTCCCAGTGTATGTATGTATGTATGGCTACCGACCATTTTTTTTTGACCGGGCAAGCCCTTCGACCGGTCAAGTCCTTCGACCGGTGGTGCCGATCCATTGTGACCGACCGAGGTGGTTTCTGTTTGTCTGAATTAATGTTTTTCAAACCCACTACCCAAAGAAAATGAAGAACTACGAAAAAAAAAGGGAAGGTTCAAATCTTTGGTTAGTAAAAAAAAAAAGGATTCATATTAAAAATCGAGTATTTACCTCACTCAAATGTCTAATGATCTTCCCCACTCCATTAGAACAACTCTTTCTTCTATCATTTTTGGGTTCTCCATCCACCTATTTTGCAGGAAAAAAAAAGAAGAGAGAGAGAATAGCTTTTTTATTTTGTGTGTTTAAGTGTGTGTATCTGCGTGTGTCTGTGTGTTGAAGGGAGGTAGAAGAAAGTTAAGAAGGATGAAGAGAGAGAGCTTAAGGAGGAAGATAAATTTGAAATTCAAAATTTACACCAGCCTTTCTTTTACACGTATTCTCTTTTTATCATTTTATTCTTTAAAATTGCCACACAGATTAGGGTGAAGACTTATTTACCCTTAATGAAATCTTGGGAAGACAGTTTTGCCCTTTGATAATGACATAACTGAGCGGGAAACCAAAGGACTATCCTCTTGTTATATATAGGTAGATTAGAGACCCAATCCAAGTATTATCAGTTATTACATTGACATTTACAAATATGCAAGAAATGTAAGAGGAGGAATGATGAAAGAGGGTGTTTGTGCACAAAGTTGCAGTAGCATTCTGATGGAAAACATCTCATGGAGACTTAGAAGACAAAAAGATATAGAAGAACCAGCACATGAGAAATGTACTAGCACTCCAACAACTCAATACATCGAACAGTGGCTTTTGGCTTTGTGGCTTTGTTTCATTTTTCCTTTCACATTTATATTCATAGTATTAGTCTGTTTTCCTTCCTTCTTCACATGAATGGGCTACCTATATAAGTGGGTCAGACAAGAGCTGTAGACATGACTTGATTTCGAGAATTATAATCAGATTTGGTTCTTCCTATTTTCTCTCAAAGTTTTTTTATTTGAAGATTCTTTTGAGTTTAATTTTCTGGGTTTTGTTCGTGTAACAACTCCCTGTTCTTCGAGACTCGCTCGTGCAGCGTTTTCTCTGATACGCTTCCGCATTAGTTGGTATCAGAGCAGGATTTGCCTGTTCCAGAGTTATTATCAATGGCTAGTACTACACCGGCAGCAGGAGATGAAGACGGCTCATCATCAGCAAGTACTCAACTTCAGCCGAACGCTTAGATCGTATTGATCAGAAGTTAGCGCAAACACGCATTCAAATGACTCAAGTACAAGCAGCTTTGGAAATGGTGATTAATCATCTTGACCGTATGAATGTCGCTGGACAAGATCAGCAGTTTTAACGGGGTGGGAGATTGGCTCCTAACCGCGCAGCTGCCAACATAGAGCAACAACGAGAACATGTCAATGTGAATCTTCGTAGAAATCAAGTGTACGACGATTCTTCATCTGATAACGATGCTCCAGAACTTAATTTTGGTCGTGGAAATCAGATTCAAGGAGAGTTTCAACGGGGACAAGAAGAATTTAAGTTAAAGGTAGATGATCCAGCCTTTAATGGTAACCTGGGTGTTAAAGATTTTTTAGATTGGATTGCAGAAATCGAGAGATTTTTTTGAGTACATGGAAATTCCTGAATACCGTAGAGTCAAGTTAGTGGCCTACCGGTTGAAAGGAGGAGCGTCATCTTGGTGGGAACAATTGCAGAACTTGAGGCGGCGACAAAGAAAGCAACCTGTGAGGGCGTGGCCTAAAATGAAGCGGCTGCTCATGGCTAGATTCTTACCATCAGACTATGAGCAGCACCTATTTTCTCAATTCCAACAGACTATGAGCAGCACCTATTTTCTCAATTCCAACATTGTATTCAAGGTGAGCGTACTGTTCATGAGTATCATTCTAAGTTTTCCGATTTGCTTTCTCGTAATAATGTGTTAGAGACGGAGGGACAGCTCGTCTCCAGATTTCTTGATGGACTCAGTGATAATGTGCGTGATGAGATTGGTATTCAACCAATTCTCATGCTTTCTGAGGCATACAATCTAGCAATGAAGGCTGAGGAAAATTTGTAGAACAAGAAAAGTACTCGGGGTAGCATGTCTAGAACAACCTTTGGGTCAAATCGGTTTAATACAAGGGAGACTCAGAAGGAAGAGCAGGAACCTCGAGGAAATAGATACCGTGATGATAAGGCCAGTAGTGGATGGACAAGCTGGAGAAAATAAGGCAAATGCTAAGCAACCTCCCCCTAAACTTCCTAATCCCTATCAGAAATTCATGGGAGATAAGTGTTATAGGTGTGGAAAGTAGGGACATCACTCAAATAATTGTCTTGATCGACGACAGGTGAACATAGTGGAACATGGAGACAAGGATGATGATGTAGAAGACTTGGCTTATGGAAGAGAATCTGATGAAGCTCGGGAAGAAGAGATGGGGTCTAAAACATTCGTGGTGCGCCGACTATTGCTTTCACCTAAGAAGGAGGAGGATAATCAGCGCCATAAACTCTTCCGAACCAGGTGTCGTATTTCTAATCAATCAACGCTTTGATGTTGTTATAGATAGCGGTAGTTCAGAAAATATCATATCTAAACAACTAGATGAACAATTGGAGTTACCTGTTGAAAAGTACCCTGAACCCTATAAAATGGGTTGGATTAAGGATGTGGAGACAGTTAGGGTAGTAAAAAGATTTCGAGTTCCCTTGATAATTGGCCTGTATTCTGATGTAGTGGAGATGGATGCATGTCATATCTTGTTAGGACGGCCTTGGCAATTTGACATAGATGTCTTACACATGTGTAAAGATAATGTTTATATGCTTATGTGGGGAAGTAAAAGAATTACTTTGACTCCCTATGTGGAGCGTCCTAAGGTTAAGGAGGAAGTCAGCTCCGGGAAGGAAATATTTTTATGACTAACAATGGTGCATATTTTTGGACGGATGCAAAGCAGTCAAAAGAGATAGTGGCCTTAGTAGTAAAGGGTGTCCTCGCCGTGGAAACAAAAGGTGAATATCCTCCCAAAGTTCGTGAATTATTGGAGGAGTTTCAAGACGTAATGCCAGACGAGTTACCACCGGGTCTACCTCCTATGAGGGACATACAACACGCCATTGACCTAGATCCTTGAGCAACTTTACCTAACTTACCTCACTATCGAATGAATCCCAAGGAGAGTGAAATTTTGCATGAGATGGTAGAAGATCTATTAAAGAAGGGATTCATTCAAGTAAGTATGAGTCCATATGTTGTGCCAGCTTTGTTAACTTCAAAGAAAGATGGCTCGCGGAGGATGTGCATTGATAATAGAGCTATCAACAAGATTACTGTGCGTTATAGCTTTCCTATACCAAGATTAGAGGATATGCTTGATTGCCTATCTGGAGCTTGTGTTTACTCAAAGATAGATCTTCAGAGTGGGTACCATCAGATCCGTATTCGTCATGGTGATGAATGGAAGACAACATTCAAAACCAAAGAAGGGTTATACGAGTGATTGGTGATGCATTTTGGTTTATCTAATGCACCTAGGACCTTCATGAGGTTGATGAAGTCTTGAAGCCTTTTATTGGTAAATTTCTAGTGGTCTATTTTGATGATAATTAATTTATAGTTCTAATGAAAAGGAGCATGTAGGGCATCTACGCCAAGTGCTTCAAGTTCTGCAGGCGAATAAGTTATATGTAAACTTGAAAAAGTGTAACTTCATGGCGACAAGCCTTGCTTTCTTAGGCTTTATTGTAGGCAAGGATGGCATTCGGGTTAATGAGTCAAAGGTTGCAGCTATTCAGTAGTGGCCTACTCCAAAGACAGTGTCTGATGTTCGTAGCTTCCATGGCCTGACAACCTTTTATAGACGGTTCATTCGAAATTTTAGTTCAATTGTGGCCCCGTTAACATATTGCATGAAGAAAGGGAATTTTCGTTGGGGACCTCAGCAGCGACAAAGCTTTAGGGAGATCAAGGAGAAGCTAACAACTGTTCCATGTCTAGCACTACCAAATTTTGACAAGTTGTTTATGGTTGAGTGTGATGGGTGTGGCGTAAGCATTGGAGCTGTGCTATCTCAAGAAGGAAGACCAGTAGCTTTCTTCAGTGAAAAGCTAAGTGATGCACGTCAAAAGTGGTCTACCTATGAGCAAGAATTTTATGCAGTGGCACGTGCTTTAAGGCATTGGGAGCATTATTTGATTCCTAATCAATTTGTTCTTTACACCGATCATCAGGCCTTGAAGTACATTAATAGTCAAAAGCAAACCATCAAGATGAATGCTCGATGTGTGGAGTATCTACAACAAATTCCCTTTATTTTGAAGCACAAGTCTCGGCAACAAATTAAGGTGGCAGATGCATTGAGTAGGAGAGCAACCTTGCTAGTGACCATGCATAATGAGGTTGTGGGATTTGAAGTTATGAAAGAATTTTACGAGGAGGATGACGATTTCAAGGAAGTGTGGTTAGTTTGTAAGACCAAAGCAACACAAGATGATTTTCATATCTATGACAGTTATCTCTTTAAAGGTAATTGTCTATGCATTCCTCGTGTTTCTTTTAAAGAAAAATTAATTCATGATTTACATGGAGGAGGACTTAGTGGTCATTTGGGTGTTGAGAAGACTACTTCTAGTCTTGAGTCTCGATATTACTGGCCACAATTGAAGAAAGATGTGCGTGGGTTTATGCGCAAATGTTATACTTGTCAGGTTGCGAAAGGGCAGTCCCAAAACATGGGTTTATATACCCCTCTACCTGTTCCAAATGGCATATGGGAGGACTTATCAATGGATTTCGTTCTTGGGCTTCCGAAGACTCAGAGAGGAGTTGATTCAGTGTTTGTTGTGGTGGACAAATTTTCTAAGATGGTACATTTCATTCCATGTCGAAAAACATCGGATGCTTCACATATTGCTCGTTTGTTTTTCCGTGAGGTGGTGCGTTTACATGGAGTGCCGGTATCCATTACTTCTGATTGAGATACTAAATTTTTGAGTCATTTTTGGATAACTCTGTGGAAGATGTTCGACTTCGTTGAAATTTAGTAGCTCTGCACATCCTCAAACAGATGGCCAAACAAAAGTGGTCAATAGGACCTTAGGTAATTTGATTCGGTGTATATGTGGGGAACATAAGCAGTGGGATCAAGCTCTTCCTCAAGCTGAGTTTGCATTTAATAGTGCAGTTCACAGTTCTACGGGAAAGTCTCCTTTCTCTATTGTTTATGTGCAAACTCCCCGTCATCCTATGGATTTAGTGAAGCTTCCGAATGTTTCGGGGTAAAGTATTGCTGCGGGTAAAATGGCAAGGGATTCACAAGTTATTCAAGTGGAAGTTAGAGCAAAATTGGAGTCGACTAATGCAAAGTTAAAGGCTGCTGCAGATAACCATCGTCGTATTGTTGTGTTTGAAGAAGGTGATGATGTGATGGTTTTCTTGCTTAGGGAGAGGTTTCTGCTGGGAAGTATCACAAGTTGCAACTAAAGAAGTCTGGGCCTTACAAAGTTCTGAAGCGCATCAATGATAATGCTTATGTGGTGGACCTACCCGCTAGTATGGGTATTTCCAAGACATTCAATGTGGCAGATCTTTCCTAGTTCTACCCTTCCTCCGACGTGCCTATGTATCCTGATCCTCTGGTTAACTCGATGTAGAGTTCTTCTCAAGTGGTAGGGACTGATGTGGAACATCTCATGGAGACTTAGAAGACAAAGAGATATAGAAGAATCAGCATATGGGAAATGTACCAACACTCCAACAGCTCAATACATCGAACAGTGGCTTTGTGGCTTTGTTTCATTTTTCCTTTCATATTTACATTCATAGTATTAGTCTGTTTTCCTTCCTTCTTCACATGAATGGGCTGCCTATATAAGTGGGTCAGACAAGAGCTGTAGACATGACTTGATTTCGGGAATTATTAATCAGATTTGGTTCTTCCTGTTTTCTCTCAAAGTTTCTTGATTTGAAGATTCTTTTGAGTTTAATTTTCTGGGTTTTGTTCGTGTAACAACTCCCCGTTCTTCGAGACTCGCTCGTACAACGTTTTCTCTAATACGCTTCCGCATCACATTCTCAATCTTCCACCTTTTACATCTCGTAACAATATCATGCAACACACAGATGCCTCTCTAATCGTAGGTTGGACAGTGTCATATGTTGGCATTCACAAAATCTCCCATCGTGAAATATTTAGCTTTGAGGATGCAATGATTTAAGGCCTCTAAGTTAGCTATAAACCGCAAACCGAGCATTCCAATCAATGCTATTATCAACAGATGATTCTACAGTGAATGTTGGAATATAAAAGAAAAAAGCAATACTCTCAACAATGAGAGAATGAAAAAGCTCTCAAACAATGAGAGAATACAATAGGCTCTCAGCAAGTAGAGAATGCAATAAATCAAACATCATTTCAACAATATTTCTGTTCAATTTGTCAAAATCTAAAGACAGAGGACTGAAAACAATTAGATTTGAAAGTAGATTTAGAGAGCGAGAATCTCTGTCTAAATCTAAATTTAAATCTGAATAAAAAAGGGGGGATTTTAGTAAATTTCAGATTTCAATTAACTTGAAAATAGTCCAATGGGGGGTTTTAATTTTAAGAGAGATTGGCTGTTCTGCTAGTCCTTGAAAGACATCTATACATAGATGCTAAAGATTTTTCGGAAGAAATCTTCTGAAGACCCTGTCTTTTATTGGCGATTGAATTAGCTAAAGAAGCAAATACGATTAAATTTAAAATGTCCTAAAAGACCAATTTTTTTTGTTACAAACAAAGTGCATAGATATATTGTCAGTTCATAACCTTTGTTCTTCAGAACTCTCATATATAAATTTCTTAATATGTTGCTCAAGTAATATCTTACAACCGTTCACGCGTCAGCTCATATAACCTTGGTCAGAAAAATCCATTCAAGAACCCTAGGTTGAGTCTCCGTCTTTCAAATGTTATTCCTTCTGCAATAATAGAGTGAATTAGTTCAAAGCAAAAAATTTAGTTTAATGATTCCGGAAGACAAGAAGATAAAAAACTATGGAAAGAATCTCATTGGGTCAGCACCTTCTGCGACGATTTGGCCTGGGATCTCTTGGCCTATCTGAAGCGCGTCCATTGCCGTACTCAACCTGATACAAAAAATAAAAATAATAATAACTGAAAAAATTAAAGAATGAAAGAAAAAAAGAAAAAAATAGGAACAAGCTTACATATTCTGAGGCATTCGAATTTTGTGATGGTGTCCCAGCAGCATTGTTGTTGGAATTGGAGCTGCTCGCTCCATTATTTCTCCTCGATCGTGTTCTCTCAGGCTGAGATGGAGAACTCGTAGGTGGTGGTGGTGGCGGTGATGGCGGCTGCAATTTAATACCAAATGCATCACAAAATCACAGTATAAAATGGATCGACTGAGAAAATATTTATACAAATTTCCATTAAGTGCAAAATTTGGCTACCATAGTCGGTGGAGGTTGTCTGATAATATCGTTCATGACATGACCGAGCTGACTGAGATATTGCAATGAACGCCATAACTGGTCCCGAAGAATCCTGGCCTCGTTACGGATTCTCTGCTCATACACATCACGATTACTTCTTTGATGTGTAATCAAGAAACGTAATATCTGCCATGAAAAAAAAAAAACACACATATATAAGTATATACTCCCTCCATCCTATTTGAAGCTTCACTAATTACCCAAATGAGTGTCTCATGTAAAGCTTCACCTTTCCTAAAATGACAAAATTCTATTATTATTAAATTATACATTCCCCGCTTGTCACACTACAATTCTTTCAGCTTTCTTATTTTTTGTGCCCACAAAAAATGCCAAAGCTTTAAATGGGAGGGATGAAAGTTAACAAGGGAAACATCAAATTTTGAATTTTCTCATTGATCACATTAGCTCTATATGTTTATAGACATAAATGACTTTGAACTCTAACAGAAAGTCTAACTGACTAACAAAATATCTACAATTTACATTCAACACCCTTGTCTTCATCTAAACTAACATTGTCCTCCCTTGAATACGAGTTAACGGTAGATGTATCTTTATCATCCCCCCCTCAAGCCAATAATGCGAAACAAATGAAGCCTGGAAACAAGAAACTGAAGCTGAATAGAAGATAAGGCCTTGGTGAACTAACATTTTGTTGAGGTGTCTCAACACAGGAGCTTTGGTGTTCTATCCCTAAGGAAAGAAGGTAGGAAGAGGTAAGATTATTGGAAAAACTCAGATCCATTATCAGACCTAATTTGCTTAATCTGAGTATTGAATTGAGTATTGACCATTGCCACAAAGGTTTGAAGATAAGAAATAACCTAATCTTTGGATTGTAATAAGTATATTCATGTGGCTCTAGAATGATCATCTACTATGGTGAGAAATGAGTGATGATTTCGATAGGTGAGATGAGAATAGGGTCCCCAAACATCACAATGAATAAGACCAAAAGGTGAATTACAATGAGATGTACTTACAGAATAAGGCACTCTTGTTTGTCTAGCAAAATGACAAATGTCACATACATGATTAGGAGATATATCAGTAGGAAGAGAAGTGGATACATGTTTGAAAGCATTGAAAGGAAGATGTCCTAGTCTCATATGCCACAATTCACAATCAGCCTTAACAGTACATGAAACACCACTATTCTCAACAAGGAACAAACAATTTGAACTCTAACATCATATTGTGTATTTTCTCATTGATCACATTAGCTCTATATGTTTATATACATAACTGACTTTGAACTCTAACAGAAAGTCTATCTGACTAACTAACTGACTAACAAAATATCTACAATTTACATTCAACACCCTAGTCTTCATCTGAACTGACGTTGTCCTCCCTTGAATACGAGTCAACTGTAGATGTATCTTTATCAAGGGAGTACGTGTTATTTTTCCCTATTATTATTTTTTCATAAAATCTGGGGATAATCATTTTCAGGATAAAAGAATATGCTAGCGTAATATCAATACTCCTAGTTCTAGCAAGCACTTACATATACAGTGAGGGCAATGTTGTTAAGCAGTGAACTCGCTGACTGTAACACGCCTACCAATGGTTGTTCAGAAGGAAATCTTGCTACCGAAAATCCTCCACCTGCCGAACATATTTAGTGAAGTGGTCATCATTTCAACTGTTTATAATGAGCTACAAAATTAATACTCTTCGTCCCATAATAAATGTTGCATCTGACTTGTCAACGTTTTTAAGAAATGTGTTAATTTGTTTGTACATTGCTTGTACATTGGTAAATTTATACTTGGTCTATTTCCTTATTTAAAAACGTGACATATATTTAGGGACCGACCAAAAAGAAAAGTGCAACAATTATTATGGGACAGGGGAGTACTGTATATATACTACAAACAGACTCGAAAAATGATAATTAATTAAACTGACCACCCCATTGAGATGATCGCCTACTCAGATCAGTTAGTTCCACTGTCAGGGCCGTCATCACGTAAGGATCTTCCTGAAATTATCATCCGTGACAGTATTGTGTGTGAGAGATCGAGGGCTTAAATATATACTCCCCCTGTCCCGGAATAATGTCCTACTTTCTATTTTGGTTCATTCCCTAATAAATGTCACATTTCCAAATAAGAAAAGTGACCTAGTGCAATTTTATCATTGTAAAAGTAATGTACAAACTAGTAAAGCACCTTCCTCAAAACGTTGAGAAGTCAACTGGGACATTTATTCTAGGACTGAGGGAGTACATAATGTGACTACATATATTAAATTATATCATGTGGAGAGCGTGAAATTGTCAATTACCGGCTGAATTGCTGGATTGATGGTGTGGTTCATAACTAAACCAGTTATAAGTGCCGAGAGAATCTGTACTAAAGGGAAAAGTTCATGAAGGAAAAGAAACACTAGATATAAGAATGAAGCTTCCATCCTTAATTACCCATAGCTTTACCTGGTTGGTGTAAGCCGCACTTCCGTGGCCATGGAAATGAATATTAAACGGTGCATGATCCTCACTGACAGGGGCAGGAGGGTCTGTTGCAACAACATTAAAAACAAATTTTATGATCAAATATTAGAGCAAAAAGGCCCATTTTCTTAAAACCAAAAATAAAACTGGGTGACCAAAACTCACTCAAGTCAGATGGTGAGGCATTTGGCTGTTGCGTAACTAAGTGAAGTGTATCTCCATTTTCGACATCTAATTGATATTAAGAATTACATCTAACTAATCATTTGATACAAATTAATACAATCAATGGAAGAATGAAACGACTTTTACATTCATTAATAAAATCATAGAAGAAAGAGGGAAGAAAGGATACTATAATGTGAGAGTTTTTCGCCATCACTCAAGCGATGTGCATGATAAAGTAGAAGCTGATGCTCCCTAGGAACACCTGAAGGACGAGCAATTTCTTCCTTTAATTGACCTATAAGAATCTGCACAGCATGAAAAAAGAGCAACTTTGTTGAAAGAAATGTACATTTTGGTCAAGAGACGAGATCAAAGAAGTACTCCCTCCGTCAAAAATGAATGTCCAAAAATTTATCAAATTTGCTCTAAATCAAGTGCAAATTTGATTTTTTTTTTCTTCTGGAGATTCATTTTGGGACGGAGGTAGTAGATTATAAATGCAAAACGCTGCTCTGACCAATGAAGTTAAGATAATTATAAAGCCTCTAGATTGATAATTAGAAAAGTAAAATGTGGCCACCTCTTTTTGTACTCGCAGTAGGTATCTTCGTGAATCCAAAGTTAAAATATTAATGCTGATCATATCATTTTCAGTAACAGCTCTTCTGTTCGCCATAATAAATTCTGAAGATGAATACGAGTTAATATTCAGTATATTTTGTAAACCGAAGTACTTAATTCTGCATTATACACTTAAAATGGCTCCCTAATTAATTTATACGGCTTTTCAGAGATCTGAAGTTGAAGTGAAAAAGACAGAAGACATTTTACAAGACAAAGGAACTTTCATATCAGTTATCCATGGATTAAAGATCTTGCATGAGTTACTACCATTAAACGTGCTTCTCACGTAATCGTATAATTCATAATTCGATAGAGTAACTTCGTATATCGCTTTATATTAATGCATATTGGTGCCCACAAGATACATTAGTAAGATTCTTATGTAACACTTAAATATATACATCACTAAGAGCATCTGATCACCAAATAAGCCGTTCTTTAAGGATTTATCAGCCTAGATATTTACTTGATATTCACCTTAAAAACCCAAATAACCAACAAAAAATGATGTTTCCACTAATAACTAATGGATGTGTTCCAATACATTAAAAAGCAAATCTATTGATATATCGACAAACATTGCCTTTTCCCGAATCACAACGTACTTTCGGCTTTACATTCTCAAACTTATTAATGATCTTAGATAAACCTTATAATGCAAAAGACGTGCACCACAAGAAAATTAAATCACATGATTTGCTCTATCATATAAGGGCACAATCTTAAAACAAAGTATATCATCTCCATCGATTCAATTTTAATACTAATCATTTCACATTCTTCAACAGGATCAAGTACTATGCTTCATTAGGATTAAATGCAACGAAATGCTAGCACAAATTTTTTTCAATTTTTATAAATTCATTAAGCTGATTAAATAAATCACCAAAGCTGAAAATAACTACCAGTGAGCTGATTGTATTTTAACAGGAAAATTGACAGGTTAGCAAAACAGGAAACACACAAAAAACAGCAGGTAAAACATTCTGTGCAATCAAACTAGTGAGCTGATATGTTTTCACCAGTAAAAACATTGGAGGCATGAATCCCCACAGAGTAAGTGATATAATTAAACATTTTATCATGTTCAAATGCCATTTACTCCTAAGCATAGAGTGAAGATTTTATTGGTGACTATATACTTTTTTTTTTTTTGTCAATTAGAGACAAATCCAAAGTCCAAACGAGAGTAGATCACAATGATCGAACAACAAATGCAAGTAGATCAAATTGAACACTCGGGACAAGTGACATCATGACCCCCGCCCCCTGGTTCATCCTATCCCTAACCATTAAGATTAATTAAAAAATCCATAAAATCAAAAAAAAAGTCACTAAACTTAATTATTTGGCTTCGTAACTCAATTTTTTCAGGTTTTCAGGGTAGATCAAATTTAAAGAATCACATAACCCACACACAAATATGATGATCCAAAGCTTTCCTTTGCATGCAATAGAAAAAATTGATCCAAGGCTGCCTTGAACGAAAGATGATGATAACCAAATCGCTTCATACTAGACCAAGAAACAAAATCAAATGACTTTTAGCAAAGACTCTAGACATCAATTGAGAGCAACAACCAAATGACATAAAAAACGAAATCAAACATGCAGAAACCTTTAAAGTTGATGATTGGAAAAAATTAACAGAAATAAAAGAGATAGCGAAAAATTTATACAACCTTAGATAAGAAAGATCAGACAAAGAACAATCTGCAAAGGAAAATGAAGAGATCAGTTGCAGAAAAAATCAAGCAGCTTCAAAGTTCAGGGTGAAACTTGGCTATATGTTTTGCTGAATGACAATCTGTTTTAGAACTCTTTAGCTACTGACTACTGTCAACTGGCGTGTCATTTGACAAGCAACCGAGGATGTCCGTTACTTGGCATCTTTAGCTTTAATTTTCAGCCACATGATCTTTATGACGTTCATCACGAGGCCCGATCTCTTACCCTTGTCTTTAATGAGACTATTTGTACATATTAAGAAATAATATTGATTAGAGTCTTTTTTTTTTTTACCAATATTTGGATCTGTATTTAATTTAGAAGAATATGATTGTTATTCTATTAATGGGTTAAGAAGCTATAAATCTAGATAATTAGTATGGGGTATAGTAGAAAAAGAAACAAATTAATTATTTAAAGTATACAAGCATTTTTAGACAAATAATAATTGAAATTAATACAATTTCGTCACAAAAATAGTGATATATAATTTCAGTCTCTCAAGGTCAAACCCCTTTATTGCACAATTGTCATTTCAAATGAAACAAGGCAGATTGTTCCCTTGGGGATCACCCTTTTTATAATTTTGGCTGCATTTGTTCAAGATGACCCATAATGTATTTTTATTTTACTTTTTACACTGTGAAACATTTTTTGTTTGGCACTTAAATTTTATTCTCACATTACAAGAGCAAATGTCGTATGTTTTGTAAGAGTACACTGTTCGCTAGTCGATCGATAAGTTTTTACTTTATAGTTTCAAAATGGAACAAGGCAGATTGTGAAACATTTTTTTGTTATGCATTTAACTAAAAGTTCTTTCCCAAAAAGTAAAGAAAAATATAATTTTTCCGATGGTTAGATTTATAAAATCTCCAAAAGGTTTTCAAATTCTTTGCATATGTAGATTTATGTAATAAATTTTTGATATCCCCACAAAATTACAAAAATCTAACCAGATTTCTCAAGTTATTAGACATATCTGGGATAAATTAATTTTGCTGCTAGGCTATCGCAGTTTTGTTTATTGAACTTCAAAACTATATATCAATAGGCTGTAATCAATGTGCGTTTTCTTAATGTTATAACATTCGTCAATAAATTGATTAAAAACTGAATTTTGATAGAAGTTCATATAAAAAGAAGTTTAAGTTTCATGGCTAATCCAAAGTAGTACTAACAACTAATATCTGCAACTGCAACTTGGAACAAGTTTATATAAATTTCCAAAGAAATTAGTAAGATGGTCACTGCTAAATATCAAATATGTTTCATATGGCAGTTGTGGTGCTTTATGTTATTGTATAAGAATTACATTATTTCTGAAATAATCCAACTGTTGCAGTTGCAGTACGAAATCTAAGGAGAGCTACCAATATATTCAACGAAGTATGATCCAAAACCTGCTTGATAATAAGAAGACATAAATATAATCTTAAAAAGAGAATCTTTGGGTCAGCACCTTCTGTGGCGACTTGGCCTGGGATCTCTCGGACTAGTGAAGCATGTGAATTACCGTCCTCAACCTGATACCAAAAAGAAAAAACAATCATAACTTCAAGAATTATTCATCATAAAATCCAGCTGAATTGATTCTGCATTTGCATGCAACGGAGTTGTCGATAATTAAAGAAAGAAAACAAAAACAAGCTTACTAATTCTGAGGCATCTGGATCTTGTGAAGATATCCAACATACTTATCGGAATTGGAGCTGCTCGCTCCATTATTCCTCGCCCTCCTGGATCTTGTCCTTCCAGGCTGAGACAGCAAACTCACTGCTGCCTATGGCTGCAATTCATACTAAATGCATCACAATAAAACATGGTCCAAATGATAAAATTTCTGTTAAATACAATTACTTCCATAAAGTGCCAGATTAGGCTACCGTAGTCGGTCTGGTGAGCAGATCATTAATGACATGACCAAGTTGGTTGAATTCCATAACTGCGCCAAAAGAATCCTGGCATTTGTCTTGAGTCTCTGCTCGAACGAATCAGGATCACTTGATTAATGTGCAATCAAGGAAAGCACTATTGACATGAGAAAACACACACATATAAGTATATATTTGTGAGTGTAATATTGCTCCTTGTAGTTCCTCACCTTGCTCAACATTGAAGCAGTCACCTTAAATTCTTACTGACCACTCTCCAGAGATGGTTGCCTTAGGCGGATTGCATCTATGTTTAGGGATGCCATCATATAAAGATCTTCCTGCAGTTACCCAAACATTGATGGTCTTGTGTGTGAGAGAGCACCTATATTAAAATAGAAAACTGTGCCTACATACTGACTTATGTCATGCATGAAGAAGGTGATATCGAAAATTACGAGGGCAACTTGTGGATTGTAAGTGCGGTTCATAACCAAACAAGCAGAAAGGGAGGAGACAATCTGTATAAGAGATAAATTTTACAAATGAAAATAATCACTACTCCTATATGAGAATGAAGCTTCCGTACTTCCGCGACCATGAAAATGAATGTTGAAAGGAGACTCATCGTCGCTATTGACAGAGGGAGGATCTGTTGTTAACATATTTAACGAATTTCAAGATTTAAAATAAGAAATAATCTACTTTCTTAATACCAAAAACGTAAGGGTGACCATGATTATATACTCACTCAAGTCATAAGAAGGTGATGCATCATTCGTTGTTGCGTAACTAGGTGCAGCATATGACCGCTCTCGACATCTAACTGATACTCCCTCTGTCTGAAAAGATTGTCCCACTTTAACTTTTATGGTCAGCTCAATCTAACTTTGACCATACTTTTATGAAAACCTAATTATCCATATGCAATTCTAAAAATTCTGATTGACAGTATTCCTAATGGTGAATTAATAAAAAAAATTAGAATTGCATAGGAATAATTAGGTTTTTCTTAAAAATATGGTCAAAGTGCGATTGGGTTGACCATGAAAGTCAAAGTGGGACTAACTTTCTAGGATGGAGGGAGTATTAAGTAAAACAAGGTGCTGCTCTCCATTATAACTTCTAAAGATAAGTATCTTTTTCAAGTCGAAAGTACTTCTGTGTTTTCACTCCAAATGGTTCCCTAATTTAGATAGCTTTTCAGAGATCAAAATTTGAAGTGTATATGACATAATGGCATTTTCCAAGACAAAGGAACTTTTGTTTCAGCTACGCATGAGACTAGGCGTGGATACAAGAACTTGCACGAGTCAATGCTATTAAACATGTTCCTCACATAAATGTATAATTTATAATTCAGTACTTAAATTTGTATATTGCTTCACAATGATGCATATTGGTGGCCCCATGATAAATTCGTAATATCCTTATGCAAAGGACAAATCTATCCCTCACCAGGGAATCCGATCACTAATCAAGTATCAGTTTAAGACTTTAAGGATTTATCAGCCTAGATATTGATTTGATATTCGCCTTAAAAACCTGACTAACCGACAATATGAATTTCCCACAAAAGATAAAAGGTTGTGTTCCATTACATTAAAAACAAATCTAATAATAGATCATCAAGTGTTGCCTTCCCCAAACGACGTGGTTAAAATCATGATGTGGAATCTAAATATTTGCTCGGCTCAAATTAAAGTCTTCATTGATGAGATAACCAAAGTTATTAATGATCTAAGATAAACATTATAATGTAAATTAAAGAAGTGCACCATAAGAAAATCAAACCATAAGATTTTCTCTATCACGGCAAGGGTACTGTCTTAAAACAATATATTTCCGTTAATTCTATTTTTATGCACTCAATTTCACATCCCTCAACAGGATCAAGTACTATACTTCTTTAGGATTAAATGCAATGAAACCAGCATGAATCTTATTTTCATTTTTAAGAGGATTAAATATTATCAGGAAATCAACAAAACTGAAAATCACTACCAGTAATGAATTGAACATTTACTTCAAGGAAAGAATCAAGGAGTTCCTTATGTTTAACTATTTTAAGTCATATAGTTCCAGTTCAATTACAATTAAATTAACAGGTTAGAAAAAACAGAACAAAGAGTAAATGTAGATGATTTTCAAGTGATCTAAGAGAACATTTCAGATATAAAGTTGGAGGAAAACACGTGTTTCACTTGTGAAAACATCAGGGGCATGAACCCACACAGAAGTAACGAATACAAATTAACATTTTATCATGTTTATATGGCATTTATTCCTAAGAAAGCAAATTGCCGAGAATGTTGTTGAACAATGCCCTTATGACCACAAAAAGGCTTACCAATGATTCGGGCATGGGGTCCTCTCCCCGAGTGTTTGGGAGTGCTTCAGACGACAGGGACAAATGTTCGCTGACCATTGGTCTGATGTTCAAGAGATCATACTTCAAAATGCAGCATTGTCATTGCAATCCTAACCTCCAGTGTCAATCTTGTATGTAGCACGTGTAACTGAAACCAATTTGAACAAATGTTAACCAATTTCCTACTGTAATTAAGAATGTGTCATACTATGGCGGATACATTTCCGTGCAGCCAATGCTTATGTATAGTAAAGACCATCACGAGGATTTTAACTGTAGAGGTGAAATCCTTTCGGAAGCATTTCATAAGCAAGCGCCATTACATCTTACTTTGATGGCTCTCTTTCAATTTCCTCTGCATTTTTGGCTTGAAAATGTTGGTAATTCATTGAGCTTTAAATCGAAATCTATATCATCAACTTGTGAAATTTAACATCAGGCACTAATTCCTATAATATACTCCATATGATTCAATAAAAAATTCTCTTTGGCGATCAAGTTGCAATTTATTGTTGCTTTAGTGGTATCTCTTTTTGAATGAATCATATGAGACATAAAGTAAATATATCAAAAGAAAACAAGAGAGGAAGCAGCGATCATACAATCAATGGTGAACGATCTATGCGTGATAGGAATCAATTGACGAACCCTAACTTTGATAGACCTCGCAAATTCCTAATCAAGCACGAATTGTGCCCTAATTTATTTCCTTGAATCGCCAAATGCATCATCCGACGTCGTAGTATGAAATCTCCGACCATATAATTCAGGTAATTGAGCATATGCATCGGCGCACGCACCCTTCCTCATTGAGGTGGCCGGTTCATTAAACCGCCGGTTAGCCGGTTAACCCGGCTCGACGGTTTGGATCTGCTCGATCGAATTTTTGGTGTTGCTCGACCGAGCAACCCTTTTAGGGTTTAGGGTTGCTCGGCCGAGTCTTTGGTGACCCTTTTAAGGTTTAGTGGTTGAGGGTTGCTCGGTCGAGCATATCATTTTTCAGTTAATTTTTTAACAGTTTTCGTTAACTTTGTATGTAGTATATTAATTTTTTTTTTTTCAATTTTTTTTTAGATAGATAAGACTATTTTGAACTTAAGTTTACCACATACATTTTTTGCAAAAAGGTTTATAAAAAAAGTTATGAATTTTTGAATAAATAAAAGTTAACGGTTTTTTTAAAAAAGTTAACTTTTAATTTTTTTCAATTTTTTTTTTTGATAAATAAGACTATTTTAGACTTAAGTTTACAACATACTCCCTCCGTCCCACCCGAAGCGTCACTTTTTACCCAAAAGGGTGTCCCATTTAAAGCGTCACCCTTTCCTAAAAAGGAAATATTTTATTAATATTCTATTATCCATCCACTATTCCCTCCACTAATTCTCTCTCCTCTACTGTTTCAATGACACTTTTTAAATTCACTATTTCCTCCACTAATTCTCTCTCCTATTTTCAAATTACACTCACAACATTTTTTCTTCCCACACTTTTTCTTAATTTGCGTGCCCCCTAAAATGGCGACGCTTCTACCGGGACGGAGGGAGTACATTTTTTGAAAAAAGGTTTATAAAAAAAGTTATGAATTTTGAAAGAAAGAAAACTTAACTTTTTTTAAAAGAAACAAAAGTATATAAAAGAAAAAAGGGACGGTACCCTTAAATTTTATTAATCAAAATAAAATTACAAAGAGAAGGACAACCAACCTTACCCTTTTTTTAATTTTTGACTGCCCAAGTTAAAAATTAACGGCTAGTTTTTGAAAAAGTAGCCGTTGGAACATGTTCTGGCGTTATGCTCGGCTGAGCAACTCATATGACTCGGCCGAGCATGACCGTTATTGGAAATTAACACACTGGAAGGTTCTGCTCGGCCGAGCAACTCATATGACTCGGCCGAGCAAGTCAAAAACCGGCGGTTGACCGATTTTTCAAAATTCCCAACCTTAACCGAACCGGCCAATTACCGGTTTCGATTAGCCGATTTCGATTAACCGCCGTTGACCGGTTTGACCAGGTTTTGACCGATTTTCAACCGCCAGTTTGACCGATTTGATTTATAAAATGGGCACGTCTATTCCTCAACAATCGATCATTTTTCTTCTTTACAAAATTTTAAATTTATTGTAGTCTTTTATATATTTATATATATATATATATATATATATATATATATATATATATATATATATATATATATATATATATATATATGATGCTACACGAGAAAAATGTGTTGCACATATTTGCCGAACCCAGCTCGCACCGGAGGATACTCATTTGGACTTCTTGGAATGGTTATCTTCGTCTCCTACACACAAGTAAATAAAGTGAACTAAACCGGGGTGGTTCCGGTAAAACCCCTTCGACGTGAGAATAAGTGAACTGTGGCTGAATAACAATGGAACTTTAGAGAGAGAAATGGTTTAGAGAGAGTGAGAGAGACTTACAAAGTAGTGTTTCTTCTCATGCTTATATACTACCATGCAACCATGTGTCTTGCACATGGGGGATACGTGTCAATTATCCATGATATCAAGTCAACCACCCCATAAATAGTGGGAAATCATTGTTCACCTCGTCACATCACCATACTCTGACAAGGGTAGGGGGTGTACACGTGGCAACACCACAATCACTTATCAATCAGCAGTCATGGCTTGGCGACAGCCCTACCAAAGGACCATGCTAATATTGTCGCCTAGTCCAACCCCTACACATGTCGCCTAATGGTTATACTCGACATGTTACTTCCCACCACTGATACTTCCCGCATAACGTTTAGTTACGCACTTCGACTTACTCTTGGTGCCAACTATAATTCTCGCCCGTTGAGGAGGGGTCTCCTTTGTCATCCATTCTTTATTCTTTTGCCACCCTTAACATATATTAACATATATGGCTCATTCTGGCCCACTAGGTCCAACCCTATATTTCATAATCACATCATAATCACATCAATATATATATATATATATATATATATATATATATATATATATATATATATATATATATATATATATATATATATATATATATATATATATATATATATATATATATTTATAAAAGAAAATTTATTGTGTTCTCTTATTAAAAAAAAATGCGAAGTCTATACAAACTCAATTTTTTTTTAAAAGAAAAAATAAATGTTATAAAAAAAATTAAAAAAAAAAGTAAATGTTGTAATTACGAGAGAAACCGGAGGTTCCGGAACTGCTGTTTAGTGCAGAAAGGGTTTCATAGCATATTTGCTACCTACCAACCACTGCTGTTGTGCAATAACTGATCGGTTAAATTAAGGTTTGTTTCTTTAATGAGGAAATAAAAATGAACAAAAACATGTTTTATTTTTCATATAGTTGAAAATAATTACAGAAATATATATGACTACCACATTTTCATCTTGTCAACAAACAAGTTGATATATTTCAACTCCCCGAAGCATTTCGTCGCTTACTACGCCCTTCCTCGTCTCTGGGTGCCTAGGTATCCACTGTAAGCCTTTTCTCATTTATACCAAGCCTTTTCTCTTTTATACCAAATGAATCCATGACCTCTTCGTCCTATTTAAAACCATGAAATTCTATACTCTTCTGCCTCCTGTCGCCCCGACGTCTACTTTTCCCTTGCCCTCTGCAAAAAAGTGAGATGAAATAGATTGAGAAGAAAATACTCTCAAGTCAAAGGTAATAATACATCACAACTTATATAGTCGGTCACCTTCTGATGTTTATTACGATCTGATGAACTTGGCCAAGGATCTCTCTCTCGCCTTCGTGACCTCCCACCATTAGCAGCTTCGTCCTGACATAACATATTTATATTTAAAACTTTTTTCGACATTCATTTAGGTACGGAGGGAGTAACAAATATTCATTAACTGTATGAATTAGCCTACCGGAGTGTTTGTGGGGTCGATTTGAAGGGTGCTTGTGATCCGACCAAGCTCAAGCGTCCACGCTGGGGAATTGGGATTAGAACTGACAGCCAAACTCGCAAGGGACGTGATTATCTGCACAAAAGGGTAATTAAGTCAATAGTGGGGAATATTGATCACATGAAAAGCTTCCACATTTAACGATATAGCTTTACCCTGTTCATGAGCTCTGCATCACTATCAGGAGCTGGGTCACTCATAGCAAATGAACTACTACTTTGACCCTGGAAACGGACAGGGCCCGTTTGTCCGGCAACAAGATGGAGCGTATTCCCATCTTGAACATCTAATCCGTGTTGAGTATAAACATATAAATTCTGATTATCAAATTTTAAAAACATATGTGCTGTTAATGAAAGAATGAAGTGCATACTCCCTCCGTCCCATAACAATTGTTACTAAAACTGAAAGTGAGGGAATTAAGGAAAAAGTATTTGTTGCGAGTATAAAAAGCAAAGTATGAGAGAGAAAATAGGGTAGGGAGATTTTTGTTGTGAAGCAAGTGGGTCCCTTTGACACTTTGGGCAAGTAACATTTGTTATGGGACGCCCAAAAGAGAAATTTGTAACATTTGTTATGGGACGGAGGGAGTATACGTTAATAAATACCCTATTCAATCATTTAGGAAATAGATGGATACTATAAAAAGAGAGGGCATTCTCGTCCGTCAGCACACGTCCAGCGTATCTTATACGCTGGTTCTGGACTGGAATACCAGTGACCATAGCAATGTGCCCCCTCAGCAAAGGAACAGGAATCTGCACAATATTCAGAAGAGGAAACAAATGAAGAAAATAATTCGCATTCAGCAAAGTAATAATAAATTCTGTATGCAACTAAAGGTGCGACAGTCATGAAAAAATGAAGTCATGAGCATTATATATTTATACAACCACGAGATTGGTAGATATGCCAAGTGTGCATAGTTACCTGATTGTGCACTCGCAGACAGAACGTCCGCGAGTCAACCATCTTGATGAAAATATTTATCATATAAGATCCGTTGTTTGCCATTTGAAGTTACCTGAAGACAGTCGAAGTTGAGCAAAATCAGCAACTTTTGCAGTTCATATATGCTTTTGCATAGGTCAGAGTCGATTTAACGTGCTTCTTACACCATTGAATTATTCAATAGCGTAAATTTTGTGTATGAGTCCATAATAATAAAACATTTTGAATGCATCACAGACATGATCTAGTACAGAGGCCAATGGAAACAAAAACTTGGATCACATAGCATTGCCTAAATATACAGTTAAAAGTGTACTTTTTATTACGAGGGTTCTTAATTTTCAAACAGAAATTAAACCTTCTCTAAATCCCAAATCAGTAATCTTATACTTCCACCGTCTCAAAATGAATGTACATTTTTGGTTGATAAAAAACAAACATTCATTTTGGGAGGGAGGTAGTAACATTTAATTATGCTCTTAATTAAATTAATTTTTGTCAATCAAAAATGATCTGATCCAAAACATAAATGCATCAATACCACACAAATTCAACCAGATTCAATGTTTCAGCATGTCTCAATGAAGATCAGAATTTTTTCGAGGAAAAAATCATTAATTTTTGTTTTCAGAATTCACAACTTCTTTCAGCTTTTTCATAACAAGCCAACACACACACACACACACATGATGGTATAAGGATTTCCACTGCATGCATGCAGCACAGCAGCAGGAAAAGAACTGATCCCTTGAATAGGTACATGGTAGCTACACTAGAAAAACACAATTAATATTGAGCTACATAAGCAAAACCATGCACACGACACATGGTAAAGCCTCCAAAAATCAGATTTAAGTGAATAAAAAGCACGAAACAAGTAAAAAAATGCTTATAGCAAAACTCAGAAACAAATTCAACTGACAACCCAATAAAAGTCAAACAAACAAAAACTTGATAAAGCAAGGTGATTCAACAAAACCCTAAAACTGAAAGCTCAGCTGAAGCTAGAAAAGAGGGATTGAAATGTATACGACCTATGATAGATTGATAAGATCGAAGAGGAATGAAAGAGCAACGAATCGTTTTCGAGCAAGAAAAGACTCTAGTGTGAGAGTGAAAGATGGCTAGATTGCAAAAACCAGCTTTTGATTAGATTCAGGCTTGAGTTGTGTTCATTCAACAGGAGAAGGCTCTTTATATAGAGTGAGGAGGGGGTGGGAGCTGTGTTCAACTCATGCTCTCTGACTGACAACTGACTAGGTACTGACAGCTTGTTATTTGACGTCAGATTAAGGATGTCTGGTTTCAGGAATCTTTCAGGTTTCATTTTCAGCCACAAGATTTGTGGTTTTTTGACGTTAATCACGAGAACAATGTTAAACCCTTTCTTCTCTTACCAAACTCAAACTTGAAACGGTTTTTCATTTTTGTCTGCACTCCCTAATAAGGTCATACCCTTATTAGTTTGCTTTGTCCTTTTAAGACTGCAGAAATGCAGATTGTGCTTCTTTTTTAAAAAATGGTTGTTCATATAAATAAATAAATATATATATATATATATATATATATATATATATTATATATTATTTCCTCTTTTCCAAATTGAATGTTTATATTATTTTTGATGAAGAACAAAAATAGATATTTATTTTGGGACATAATGAGTAATTATTTTAAGATGAGTGTTTATTTGTATTGAAATTCCTAAGTCTAATATGAGATTTTTTCGGTCATTCACTTTGGGACAGAGGTAGTATCATACTTATTAGTTATTCGGCACTAGCAATAATTGTATGTGGCCATTAAAAATACTTATGCAAATGTGTCAATACAAGTACAATAACAACAACAAAGGTTTAATTAAAATTAAAATTAAAATTAAACACTCATGTAGCAATGAGATTAACCCCTAATCTTAATCTAATAGAGTTAACTTTGACTATACATGTACCATGTTTTGGGCCTCAAATTCAAACATGACTGGTGTGATGATGTTGATGAATACATTGGTTAAATTCAGGAATTAATTTCAATGTCCACCCTTAAAGTTTAGACATTTATCATTGCTATCCTTATGGTTTGGTTTCATCTTACCGTTTTCTTTTATCAACTTTATGTAAATAAAATAATAATTTTACCCATAAATCTCCTGCATGCAAAATCCAAATACTAGATTAATCACTTTAGAGATTTAGGAATATAATAGTCATTTTATTTTTAAAAAGTTAATGAAGTGGGAAAATTAGATAAACAAACCTTCAAGGGGGGCAGTGATATTTGTCCAAACCTGGTTGTGGAATTTACCCTTTATATTACCGTTTAGTAGTATCACATTAGCAGACCGATCGACCAAATTAAAAATGACCTAAAAGACCATTTTATCATTGAATGAAATAGAAAGAACAATATGCCCTTTTAATTGTGATGAAGGTCAGCTCACATAACCTTTGTTCTTCAAACTCTCAGATATAAAGCTCTTAATGTGCTGGTCAAGTGGTATCGCACAAAATGCTGTAATGCTGTTGGTCTATCTTGAAAGGTTCTCCGCCATTCACACGTCAGCTCATATAACCTTCATCAGACCCCTGTGAAGAGCCCTAAATTAAGTCTCCACCCTTCACATGTCGTCCCTTCTGCAATATTAAAGAAAATGGATTAGTTAAGAGCAAAATGTTGTTTAACAAGTCCGAAACGATAAGAAAATGCTCAAATATGACTGTTAAATATCAATATCAGCCCAAAATATTAACAACGTATGGCAAAAAAACCTAGTTGATAATATTAAGACACAGATAAAACTAAGGAAAGAATCTCATTGGGTCAGCACCTTCTGCGACTATTTGGCCTGGGATCTCTCGGCCTATCTGATGTGCGTCTATTGCGGTAGTTAACCTGATACAAAATAAAAATAATAATAACTAAAAAAATTAAAGAACGAAAGAAAGAACAAACAAGGAACAAACTTACATATTCTGAGGCATTCGGATTTTGTGATGATGTCCCAGTAGCATTGTTATTGGAATTGGAGCTGCTCGCTCCAGTAGTCCACCTCGATCTTGTTCTCTCAGGCTGAGACGGAAAACTCATTGGTGGTGGTGGTGGTGGCGGCTGCAATTTCATACTAAGGGGGCTTTTGTTTTTTTTAAGTGCTGAATGCTGAAATCTGATTTCACCTCTGAAAATGGCTGAATTTTTAAGAGGCAGCAACTGAAAACTGAATTCTGAATTGGATAAGTTGTTTGATTTTCTATCTGAATTCATTTTCTGAAACAGTTAAAAAAAAAAAAAAACCCAAACGTAAACGCAGTATGAACAGTAAACGGTTTAAAAAAAAATTAACCCAAACCAAGTATGAACAGTGGCTTTTCAGAGGCTTTCAGCTTCAATTTCACCGCTTAAAATTAAGAGGCGTTTAAGAGGTCTTCAGCGCTGAAAGCTTAAAAAAAACAAATGCTCTTAATGCTTTCACCTCTTATCAGGTCAGAGATAGACCTCTTATTAAGAGGTAAAATCAAAAAACAAACGAGGCCTGAGAGAATATTTCTATAAACTTCAATGAAGTACAAAATTTGGCTACCATAGTCGGGCAGGTTGTCTGAACATATCGTTCAAGACATGACCGAGCCCACCAAGAAATGGCGATGAATGCCATAACTGGTCCCGAAGAATCCTGGCGTAGTTATGGAGTCGCTCCACGAACAAATCAGGAGCACTTCTTTGATGTGTAATCAAGAAACGTATTATCTGCCACGAAAAAAACACAGATAATAAAGTAAAAGTATATACATATATGTAATTTTCCCTGTTACTCCGTATATCAAATGCAATGAAATTCCAGCAAGAATCTTATTTTCATTTAATTCATTTCTTAAAATGATTAATATTATCGGAAATCAACAAAGCTGAAAATTACTACCAGGAATGAATTAAGCATTCACTTCAAGGAATGAATCAGTGAGTTCCCTATGTTTAACTATCTTGGGTCATATAGCCTCAATTCAATGAAAAATGTCAGGTAATAAAAACACAAAAAACCAAAAATAAACATCGGTAAAATCAAACTAGTGAACTGATTGCAGTTTAACAGTTAATATTATTCCAATATACTCCCTCCGTCCCATTACAAACCACAAACTTTCCTTTTTGGTCGTCCCATTACAAACCACAAACTTCCTAAAATGGAAAGGAATCTTTACTATTCCCTCCACTCATTCTCTCTCCTACATTATTTTAATACTCACAACACCATTATAATTCACTATTCCCTCCACTATAATTCACTTTTCCTTAATTCCCGTGTCTACAGTAAATTTCCCATTACTAATGAGACGGAGGGAGTAGATGAATTTCAGGGGATCTAAGAGAAATACACATGTTCCAGATATAAATTTGGGATAACGTGTGTTTTCACTCGTAAAAATCAGAGGCATGAATCCACACAGGAGTAAGGAATACAGATTAACATTTTATAATGTTCATATGGCATTTATTTCTAAGATAGCAATGTAAGAGTTATCGAAGATAATAAACGGTCCATTCTAATTAGAGATGAACCAAAGCGCAAACGAGAGTACATCACAATGATGGAACAACAAATGCAAGTAGATCGCAAGATATCAAAGACCTTTTGGTCAAGCGGTATCCAGAGTCCCTTATTGGGACTCTCCATAGGGGAGGTCCTGGGTTCGAAACTCACAAGCCCCGTAGACTAGGAAAAATCACCAAAGCCACTCCAAGTGTCAATCTTGTAATAGCTTAAGGCATTTATTAATAAAAACCCAATTTATATACTCCCTCCGTCCCATAACAAGCGACACACTTTTCCATTTTGGGCGTCCCACTGATAAGTCACACTTCCTAAAATGGAAAAGAATCTTTACTATTTCCTCCACCCATTCTCTCTCCTACATTATTATAATACTCACAACACCATTATAATTTACTATTCTCTCCACTCATTCTCTCTCCTACTCAACTATCTACACTCACAACACATCAACCTTTTCACTTTTTCCTTAATTTCCGTGCGAAACAGTAACTGTGTCGCTTGTTATGGGACGGAGGGAGTATAAAAGAAATCTGCTTCGTGGCTTGGAAATGCTTATGCTCGAGTCTTGTTGGTAATTCACTGAGCTTTAAATTGAAAACAATATCATCAACTTGTGAAATTTTAACATCAGGCATTAATCCATACAATATACTCCATATGATTCAGTAAAAAAGCCATCTAAATTGCAATATTTGTAGCTTTGATTGTATCCCTTTTTGGATGATTCATATTATACAGAAAGTGATTTTATGAAAAGAAAACAAGAAAGGAAACAGCGATCATACAACGAATGGTGAACGGACTCTCGGTCGAGATAGGAATCAGTTGATGAACCCTAATTTGATAGGCCTCGCAAATTCCCAATCAAGCAAGAACTGTGCCCTAATTTATTTCCTTGAACGCCAAAGTAAATTTATCCGAAATAAATGTCGTGTATATGCACACGAGATGTTCTCACTCATCTCGTGTGAATCTACACGAGATGTCTCGTGTACATATACACGAAATAAATGTCGTGTATATGCACACGAGATGTCTCGTATAATTTTACACGAGATGTGTCTCGTGTGAATCCACACGAGATGTGTCTCGTGTGGATCCACACGAGACGTGTTTTCTCAGTTCATTACTGAATTAGGGTTTCAATTGCTTCTTCCACCACCGCTCAAATTAACGCCCTAGGACACCCTTATTGAACTTGATCTAACAATTGTTTACTCCAAAAATGGCGTATACCCTTACCCTCTCCCCTGCTTCATTCCTTCCCAAATCACCCCTTTCCCTTTCTCCTTCCTCTTTTTCATTACCTCTATCTCAATCTCCCCGCTTTCTTACTTCCCACCGTTCCATTCAATGTTAGGCCGCCGGAGGAGATTCCTCCCCTGTTTATCAAGGTGTTTACGGTCCATGGTCTGTTGATTCCGACGACGTCCGTGAGGTACTTCCATTCTCCCTCTCTTACTTTTCAGTGGGAGCCATGGAATGGAAGTTAGGTCGCCGGCGAATGGTTTGGTGAGGGAGACTGTGTTTGCGTATAGAGAGAGAAAGCTCTTAGGTATATAAATGGGTATTTTGGTAATTTACATAGTTCTCTGTATTTTTGGTTCTCTGTATTTAACTATATCCCGCCTAGAAATGTCGCTTTCAAGGGTAAAATTGTCAAAGTGTTCATGAAATTTGCACTTACTAAGATGACCTTGAGTTGTGTCCATGTTAAACTCCAATGAGGGGTATATTGGTCATTAGACTTTGAGTTGATGTAGTATGCATGTGAGACATTTGTTCTCTTTTGGACAAAAAAGATTGACACGTGTATATTTTGATCATTTAGAACTTAAAAGAAATGAAAGAATTTTTTTTAAAAAAAAAATCTTAATGAAAATTTAAAATCTCATTTTGGCATTATAGGCGGATTTTTAGGCTTCAAAATTATAAGCTACTTCAATTGTTTTTTCCATTGAAAATAGATACTTTTTTTTTTTGAATGAATTTTTGGCTTTTATCTACTGTATTTAGGAAATAATTTTCTATGTTGTTTTTTTTTTTCTAATGTTTTTTTAAAGTATTTATATTTATTTTTGAAAAGATGACATATAGTAAGTTATATAAAATGATCTAATAATACAATATTTTATCTTTCTTTTGTAAGTTTATTTAATTTTTGTTATATCAAAATTAGATAAGATAGTCATATAAAATTAAAATTATTTTAAAGGTACAATCTTTTTTTAGAATAGTTAGTAAAATAATTGTTATATTATTTTGGAATAATAGTTGGTAATTTGACTTTTTGAGAAATTTAACTAGAGAAATAAGTCATTTTTTGGGAGAAAGAATTTTGAGAAACTTAAATATGTCATCGTTTCTTGGAAGATATAATTATTATTTATTTCACCTTTTTTCTCAGAATTAATTTCTAATTTTTTAATAGAAAGTAAATTTGATTTTTTTTTTACATTTACTTTGCATTCATTTTAGAACGGGAATTTTTTCATAATAAATAAGAGGAGAAAGAGGAAGAAGTGTGGCGTATTTAGGAGATGGAAGTTTACATTTGAAAATTGAAGATTGTCTTGAAAATAGTAACATATTGTAATTTTATATAAAGAAATGGAAAATCAAATTTAGTTTCTATTGAAAATTGAAGGTTGTCTTGAAAAAATACTTTTTCTCAGTCCATTATTTGTTTCCCTTTTTCTCATATCATCCTACCGACGTCTACTTCTTTATACATCAAACAGGCACTGTGCAGTCATTATACAAAATAGCCATAGTGAATTGTGAGAGTAACAACTGTCCATTCATTTGCCACGTGTTAATCGGTACAACACAAGTGTCCACAAATATCTGCAACAAATAGACAAGTGAAAGAAATTTATAATTTCATAATTGAAATTTGAAGCCCACATAAGGAACTATCCACCTACGCACTATCATTTTTGGAGAGAAAAACAGAGCAAATAAAAGAAAGGGTGAGAGAGAAATCTTGAGAGGTAGAGAGAGAAAGATCCGAACTTTAGTGAAGAAGAAGTCTGTGATGACGCTGTTGTGGTTGGTTGTTTGGGGGGGGGTGATTAAGAAGATGATGGAGCTTGGGTTCTTCAAATGTGGGAGCGGCGGCGTATAGAGAAGAGACGTCAACCTCCCTCAGATGTGTTAGTTTCGGCGGCACAAATCTCGGCGATTATAAACAGTACATGATCCGGACTCCCCTCAACCAGTAGAAGCCATCGTAGTCGACAGAAACTTACAACTCCGACGTCACGGGGGACCATCCATCAAAGCGAATCATTATCGCTATTGGCTGAGGTATTCAAAAATGAGAATAATGGCATGAAAGTGGAGATCATTGGAGCTAAAAATTGTGACATGGTTGTGGAGGAGAAAAGGGTCGTCGGGTTAGAGAGGGTCAGAGAGATGGTGTGTTTGTATTTTATTTCTATAGAGAGAATGATATTTTATTATTAGAGAGAAAGGCTGGGGTTATTAATGAAGGAGTGGAGGGTTAGGGGACATGTTTGACATTTACACAATACAATTATTATTATTTTTGAAATTTTGATTTCGCTGCTCAAATTTAAATACTGATGTTGAATTGAAAAAAAAAATATAAGAATTATGCTTAGCAAAGAGTTAACGTGAATAAAGTTAATAAGTAAAAGGTTCTTATTATATTTACGGAACTAGATTTTGTTTTTAGGTTTTGTGGACGGGGGAAATTATTACCACATAAATAAAAAAATTTAATGGAAACATAAAAGAAAAAAATGGAAGGTTGTTATGTGAGTTTCAAATATCCCAATGCTAGGGTGAGTAATATAAATGGTTGTAACACTGAATTTTTATTTATTTACTAACTATTAAATAGTTGATGGAGTAAGTAGTGTAATATATATTTAAGATTTATGAATTAGCATGCTATTTAATTGTCTTAGGAATTATATTTACTACTCGGATCTAAGCTCAAAAAAAGGAAAAAATATTTTAAATGTTTGTGTAATAAAATTATGAGTTTTAGAGATTATATGTATTTTTGTACATAGTACGTAGCTGTTTACATTTAAAATGTGAGGCTCCCCCTCACCTTTTTTTGTTAAGAACCAGGACAGCACCTGCGAAAATTTATTGATGAATAAAAAAGAGTTACATCAATGAGTGGGAATAAAAGTTTGCCCAACTCTAAAGCCAAAAAAACACATAACTATCAACTTTACTTGCTTATCAATGCAAGCTAAGTAAAACAAAAAACCCAACCAATTCCAAAACAGTCAAATCCACCAAACCTCACCAGAGTGGAAACCGTCCCAAGGCCAAAATCGCACCGGGGCCAAAACCTCACCGAAGCCAAACCCGCATCAAAGCTAAACCTCACCTGCCCCAAACCTCTGATCAAGCACCTCCTGAGCCAAACCTCCTGAGCCAAACCGCACCCAAAACCGCATTCGTGCCTAACCGCCTGATTCAAACTGCCTAAGCTAAACCGCATTTAGACCAAACCGCACATGAGACAAACCGCACTTAAAAACCGCACAGCCCAAACCTCCTTACTTCAGCCCAATCCGTCCAGCCAAACCGCTACGGGGATGGACGCTCCTAAGCCAAGGTAGCGGACGTTCCAGAAAACCAGAAACATTCCAGGCAAATGGGAGCGGACGCTCCCACCCATTTGGAGTGGATGCTCCCCAAATGCAGAAACTCCAGCGTTGAAAAATATCCTTTTGCACGACTGAGTTCCATAGCATGCACGGGCGTGCCAGCCCATGCAGGATTTAAAAGCATGGCCATGCATTGTAGCAAAATTCCTTAAAACAGCCACCAAAGTCCATAAAAAATGCCCCATGTCAATGACGATCCACATAAATGCCTAAATCATCAAACCTTAAGGCATTTATCACCTCCCCAGGCAACTCAATAGCCGTATTATACCTTATATGTTGACGATGAACATGAGCAATTGATGCGAGCCTGTCTGCCACACCATTTGCCTCCCTCCCCCTCACCTAGATCCTTTGTTTAAGGAAAATGTGTTTCATTTACTTTACTAAAATACCAAGGAAAAAACTTAGTATAAACATTGAGTAAATATTACTTATATCATGTTGTATGCAAGGAAGTATTACAAATTTTGTAATTACTTATTTCTACTTTTTGGATAGTACTATATAATATGGTTACATTTAACTTTTGTTTCTCTATTTTTATTAATTCATTGTACGCATAGAGGGATTGTATCGTTTAGAGATTTAAAAAAACACGAGATTGTAGTATCTAGATTCAAGTGAGGATCAACGGTAGAGGAATTTGCTAATTGGATTGCAAATGTTGGGGATGAGAAGATTAATGAACCTAATGATGGGGTTGCGAACGTTGATATACCAAATGATTTTTTAGTGAAAGAATTTAGTGACCGATTAAAAGATATGGTTGAAAACATTTATGTTGATTGCTTGAGTAGCCGTACTGATTTGTCCTACTTTGAGGAGAGAACAATTTAGTCTCACTTCGGATGTTGGTAACGCCGTTAATAATATATGGTATCCATAAATGACTTTTTTGGGAAAAACTTATTTATGTGCAAATATAATGTTGGATTTTTTTTCTTAAGGATGCAAATGGTTTAAGGAATATAATAGAAATAAACAAGAATATGTATTCCTAAATTATCTTTTTTTTTTTTAAGGCGTAATTATCTTAATGACCAGGATCTTCAAATTAAAAGTTGGTAAGGTTATAAATTATGTGGAATTGTGATCTCATTAGAATTACGTTTAAATATTTCTTCTATTGATCTTATCTTGAAGAGAAATTTTTTGTCCAGAGATTTGGTGCGACCGCCCCTTCAAGGGTGTGTGATCGCCCCCTAGGTGGTTTGGGCCTGTTGGACATGGATGGTCTGGGATTGTCATATTGGGGCAGTTTGGATCAAATGCGGTTTCGACTGGTGCGATTTTGGTCCCGGTGCTGTTTTGACTCTGGTGCGATTTTTGGCTCTGGTGCAGTTTTGGCATTGATGCAGTTTTGGCCTTGGTTCGCTTTCTGGTGCGGTTTGGTGGACCGTAGATTAGGCGGTTTTGGATCGGGTTGGATTTCTATATATTTTTACTTTGATTTTACTTAGCTTGCTCTGATAAGCAAGTAAGGTTGATAGTTAGGTGTTTTTTTGGCTTTATAGTTGGGCAAACTTTTATTCCCACTCATTGATGTAATTCTTATTTATATCTTTAATTCCTTTTGTATTTGTTTTGATTTCGATCAATTATTCGTTACTAACTGTCGGTGCATCGCACGGGTGTTACACTAGTATATATATTCAGGTACGTAAGTTTTGGATATGCATCCGTGCGAGTAAAGTGCTAATAAGGTCCTTCACCTATAGTCACGTTTTCTTATTAGTCACTAACCTTTATTTGTTTTCGTATCAGTCATTAATGCATTGGCTTCTATATGCTAAACACATTTTCCCAACAAAACTATATCAGAATTTGAAAAGTCATTTTCATTACTTCTTAAACATTTAATAATTACACTATTTTTAACCATAATTATTACACTATTAAAAAGAGATATTTGCAAAATAAAAATTGTACAAGTTTATCATAGCAATTTATACCTTTTATGAATTATCATAAGAAATCTTGTAAAAAAAATTGTTGCAATTTAAATTTTCTTCCCGTTAGTTATTAAAAATAACTTATAAAAGTGCACCCTCTAAATATTATCCAATTTATAGTGCTCTTTCAAAAATAAAATATTATTATATTTTTATTCTTAAACCAATGGAAAGGTTATTAAAAGACAAAATAATAAAATTATTGATTTAGCTCATTCACAAAATTTTAAGTGATGTTTAGTCAGCTCTAATATTTTTTGTTTATTTTTTTTTAAGAATGGAGTATATCTTTTAATTTCTAACTAAGACTAACACTATATGAAATTTAATTATAGTATTTTCAAATAAATATAAATTAAATGATAAATATTTTAATATTCGTAAATATGAGTAACGTGTTATAAAACTTAACTATATTTTTTAAAAAAATGTTAATACATAGAATTATAAAATTAACTTTTAGTTAGTAGTATGACTATTATTTTCTATTTCAATATTCATGGGTATAATTACTTAATAAAATATTTTTATTATTTATTTATTTAGTTAGTTAGTTATTTAAAGCACAAATTTATCAAATAATGTTCTTCTTTTAAAAGATAATATTAGTAAAAAAATAGGTGATCAAGTGATGTTAATGTCACTTCCTTTATAAACATCTATATATATATATATATATATATAAAGGCTCAAGTGATCTAAACACATTTTCTCTCCTAAACTATATCAGAATTTGAAAAGTCATTTTCACTTCTTCTCAAACATTTAATAATTACAATATTTTTTAACCATAATTATTACACTATTAAAAAGAGATATTTGCAAAATAAAAATTGTACATGTTTATCATAGAATTTTATACCTTTTATGAATTATCATGAGAAATCTTGTAAAAAAAATTGTTGCAATTTAAATTTTCTTCCCGTTAGTCATTAAAAATAACTTATAAAAGTGCACCCTCTAAATATTATCCAATTTATAGTGCTCTTTCAAAAATAAAATATTATTATATTTTTATTCTTTAACCAATGAAAAAGGTTATTAAAGGACAAAATAATAAAATTATTGATTTAGCTCATTCACAAAATTCTAAATGATGTTTAGTCAGCTCTAATAATTTTTTTATTTTTTTTTAAGAATGGAGTATATCTTTTAATTTCTAACTAAGACTAACATTATATGAAATTTAATTATAATATTTTCAAATAAATATAAATTAAATGATAAATATTTTAATATTCGTAAATATGAGTAACGTGTTATAAAACTTAACTATATTTTTTTAAAAAAAATGTTAATACATTGAATTATAAAATTAGCTTTTAGTTAGTAGTATGACTAGTATTTTCTATTTCAATATTCATGGGTATAATTACTTAATAAAATATTTTTTATTATTTATTTAGTAAGTTAGTTAGTTAGTTATTTAAAGAACAAATTTATCAAATAATGTTCTTCTTTTAAAAGATAATATTAGTAAAAAATAGGTGATCAAATGCTGTTAATGTCACTTCCTTTATAAATATATATATCTATATATATATATATATATAAAGGCTCAAGTGATCTAAACACATTTTTCCTTCAAAACTATGTCAGAATTTGAAAAGTCATTTTCATTACTTCTCAAACATTTAATAATTACACTATTTTTTAACCATAATTATTACACTATTAAAAATAGATATTTGCAATATAAAAATTGTACAAGTTTATCATAGAATTTTATACCTTTTATGAATTATCATAAGAAATCTTGTAAAAAAATTGTTGCAATTTAATTTTTCTTCCCGTTAGTCATTAAAAATAACACCCTCTAAATATTATCCAATTTATAGTGCTCTTTCAAAAATAAAATATTATTATATTTTTATTCTTTAACCAATGGAAAAGGTTATTAAAAGACAAAATAATAAAATTATTGATTTAGCTCATTCACAAAATTCTAAATGAAGTTTAGTCAGCTCTATTTTTTTTTTTTTAAGAATGGAGTATATCTTTTAATTTCTAACTAAGACTAACATTATATGAATTTGATTATAGTATTTCAAATAAATATAAATTAAATTATAAATATTTTAATATTCGTAAATATGAGTAACGTGTTATAAAACATAACTATATTTTAAAAAAAAATGTTAATGCATAGAATTATAAAATTAACTTTTAGTTAGATGTATGACTAGTATTTTCTATTTCAATATTCATGGGTATAATTACTTAATAAAATATTTTTACTATTTATTTATTTAGTTAGTTAGTTCTTTAAAGCACAAATTTATCAACTAATGTTCTTCTTTCAATAGAATTATATCTTTTTAGATAATTTTTCAAATTTATTTATCCGTGCGTTTAACGCACGCGTGTAAAACTAGTTGTTATTAAGTAATTCTTCCGTCAATTGACGTCAAATTTACCATTCAATTTGTTGATGTGGCATGGTGACATCATTGCTTTGCTTATTTGCATAAAAGGTTGTTGACTATTGATATTGTGAAAGTTTAAATTAACTAGAGGGGTGAAAGTGTAAATTTTAAAATTTTCGTATCATTCTTTTCTCTTCCTTCATAAACGCCACCACCTTCAACAAAGTAAAAAAAAAAAATAACCCCCGAACCACCACCACCATAGCCCACTCCATCATCAAAACGACCATCGCAACCAATGGTACGTAAATAAACTTAATCCACCATTAACATATTACCAAACGTACGCATAAGCACACACAATGTTAGTAATTCGTTGAGCTTTATTGGGCTTTAGAAATCTGAGTAAGAGGGTGAGAGGTAGTGGGTGGCAAAGGGGAATAAGAACGAACCTGTTGAGATAATGGCCAATGGATGCTTGGTGGTAATGGTGCTACAATTTTCCCGTTCGCAACTTAGCCTTCTCAGCGCAAAACGACACTTCCACTTTATGTGTAGAACGAAACTACAATAAAAATAACAATATTTTTTTAACCCCATAAATTTACTTTGTATATGAGGGGGTCAGTTGTATTTTTCAAGTGGGTCAAAACAATAGTTTTAAAAAAAAAAGGCTGAAAGGACAAAAATGAAAGTAAAAGGGCCATTCAAAATTTTGGGTCATGTGTTATTGGGCCGATTGCACACCCTAATAGTCGGGCTTGGGTAGGAGGGTGATGGTGATGGAAGCTTGATCGGAGCAAGGGTTTTACCGACAATAGGAGAAAAGAGCATGGCCAACATGAAGCTATTAGTTCGGTGCGACAGAGGTAGGAGGTGGTGGAGGAGAGGAAGGGAAAATATATACTCCGTTCCAGACTAAATAGTTCTAATTTCCTTTTTTATATTTATCATACATACTAAGAGCCCTACTTTATTTTATTCCCAAAAAGGCAAAAAATGAATATTGTTTTGGACATATTGTTGGAAAAGTATGTTGTGTGTGAAGAAAATTGTGTACATTTCCTTGGAAAAATCGTTTGTCGTTGGACAAAGATTATTGTGGGTTCATATTCTACTTCGTGAGAACATGAAAATGATATTTTATTTGTTCAATTTGAAGATTGAATGATAAAAATATTACAGCTTAAATAAATGGATGAAAGTTGGAAATGTGAGTTTGTCTCACATGTGAAAAGAATGGAAAAACTAGTTGATAGTTTTGGCCATTTTTTATTGAATTATAATTCTTTTAATTCAATTAATTCCAGGAATAACTTTCAAAGTTAATGTCCATTTATGATTGGCAAATGAAACTCCAAGAATAAATTGATGGCAATGTTAATTGTTGAATTAAGATGATCATCAATATGTGGATTAATTGGAGAGTTAATCCTTGGGGAGTTTTGAGCTATAAAAGAAATACCCACAACTCTTTGGAAAAAAGAGAAAAAAAATAGAGAAAAAGATAAGAGGAAAACACACAAAAAGAAGCTTTTTCCATCAATCTTCTTCTATCCTCTTGCAATTCGTTCATCTTCTTCCTTTGCCCTCCTTGAATAATTGGAATGGTGATATTGTCCAAGCATATTAGTTCATTTCGCCGGAAAGCTCAAGTGCGAAGTGGTTCCGGTTAATCCGTTTTATCCTGGGAGACTAACGCCCGTTGAAACCTCAAGCACTCGTAGAGAGGAGGACGAATTAGTCTTAAGGAGAGTGTGTTCTCACACGACTCGGATACAAGAGGTTAAAGATGGACAAACCCAATGAAGAGATCAAATACGGTTGTATCTTTCTTTTTATGGTTTTTCAGAATTGTTGTATATTATATTTTCAATGTTGTAATTTGTTTTCCTTTCTATATTTTCAAGATTTTTCTAACAATCTTAAGACTAATTCTCTTTGTTGAGAAAGGATTGCAGATTACAGGATTCTTGTAGCGTAGTGGCTACGGGAGAAAATATTGAAAAGGGACGGGAAAACAATGAGAAAGAAATCAAGAAAATTTCTGCACAGATTTTTCTTGATCAGGTGTAGTAAAACAGCATTTCCTGCTTTGTTAACCGTTGGATCGAGCTCAAATTTGGTTAGCATGTTCTAATCTCATATAAGAACAATCTGGACGGTGGAGATCGAAATCTTTTATCTGGAGATGAAGATAAAATTTTCTGAACAGAACAGTTTATGAAAGGAAAAAAAAATATTTTGAACATATAATGAACTCACGGAAGAACATCAAGGATGTTGCGATGATTGTGTAAAATAGTTGTGGCGATGCCACTTCTAGTATTTATACAATGGGTGATATATCTCTTATGGTTCATGAGATCATAGTGAGAAAAATCGAAAAGTTCGTAGGAACTAAATTGAGAAATTGAAAGTTGAAAGATGTAATCTTTAACTTTCTTATGGTTCATAAAATCATAATGAGAAAAATTGAATAGTTCATTGGAACTATGTTGAGAAGATGAACGTTAAAAGATGTAGTCTTTAACGTTGCATTTTATCAATGATGTATTGACAAAGATGATAGGGCTTCTTGAAAGAAGTTGTTAAATCCTATTATTGTTAATAGTGACAAAAGTCACAAAGATAAAAACAATAGAGCTTCTTGAAAGAAGTTGTTGAATTCTATTGTTGTGAACATTGAAAAATGTTACAAGAACTAAAACCATAGGGCTTCTTGAAAGAAGTTGTTAAAACCTATTGGGAAAATATGTGACTAATGTCAATAAGGCTTCTTGAAGGAAGATGTTAAATCTTATTGTTGTTGATGATGACAAATAACACAAAATATTTAGAATGGGAACTTCTAAAAGAAATTGTGTATTTTGTAAATGAGAATGTGATTTTCTCTAATTTAGAGGTGCTCCAAGATGAGACCTTTAAAGTTTTGGAATAATTAACCTTCAATTATAATTCCATTAAGGAATTCAAAGGTTTAAAAATATGAGTGGTTATAAGAAATAAATTGTGTTAATTCTCCTATTGAATTAGCAATTTATTCTTAAAGTTAATTCTCTAATTAAGTTAGAGAGTTATAATTTTAACAACAAAGTTATAATTGTTAAAAATTAAAGCCAATGGTTGATTTGTGTAAAGACAAATCTCTAATGGAATGTGGTTGTTCCAAGTTTTCGGATCACCATAGTGAAAAGTTAGAAAATTTTGTTGGCCTTGACTTTAAGTGATGGCAACAAAAGATGTTCTACTTGACCACCTTGAACTTAGAGAGGTTTCTTTTGAAAGATCCTACAAAGTTGGGTGAAAATGTGATGGATGTTCAAGCCGTGAGTGCGGTTGAAGCATGCAAATTTTCTTTATCGGAACTATATACTTAATGAATTGTCGGATTCATTATAAACCATATATAGTACGGAGAAAATTGCAAAACATTTGTGGAAGTCGTTGGACTATATATATAAAATCGAGAATGCGGGTGAAATGAAAATCATCGTAATCCGCTTTCTTGATTTTAAATAGTGGAATCCATAAATGAAATAAAAAATTATATGGAAGAAGTGGAAATAGTCTTCCATGAAAAACCATGTCGAATGGATGGTGTTGAGTGAAATTCTCAAGTGATGACAATAATTGAGAAATTGTTTTTCACTTGAAAATATTTTAAAATCACCTCAAACATAATGAATGAAAATGAATGTTGAGGTGTGTGTTATTCGTCTTTGTGTTGAAAAAGAGAATAGAACTTTGGAGAAAAAGTTGTCTAACATTTCTTGTGGCAAAAGAAAATGTGATGAAGCATGCCGAAATGCTTAATACTAAAACAAAGTTGGTCAAACTTGTTTGAAATGTCAAAATCGTTTGAAAAGTCAAACGTGTTTAAAAAGCCAAATTTGTTTGAAAAGTTGAACATTTACCTTGTGTCTTGAGAGACAAATGTGATGTCATTCATGATGTTTAAATGAATGAAACGGAAGGGTGTTCAAGTGATCAATATGAGAATGAATCCCTTTATATGGTCAAAATAGATTCAAACAAGACTTATCATATATGTGCTTGAAGTTATAATCAAGGCATATTGATTCTTGAGATGTGAATATTATTCACTAGATGATGGTAAAATGTAAATTTTTGCCTTTAACGTTGCTTGCTAAAAGCAAAATGTTGAATCTTATCTCTTTAAAGGAAAAGTTGGAAATCAACTTAATAAAGAGATAGTGATAAAGCACAACTAAGTGTAGTTTGTGTATAAGTTACACAAAATACTATTGATTGCATATGGTTGGGTATGCTTACAATAGTTGTGATTATAGAATTCTTGTTTAATTCAATAATGGAATCATGAAGCGCTTCTTTCTTTAAGAATATGTTTCCGTATAAATTAAGAGATGAGACAAACTCATTTAAACGGATTCATGATTCAATAGAAGAAGAAGAAGACACTTATCATGAGGAATGATAAAGAAAAGGCATGACCTCGACATAGCAAATGAGGTAGGATAAGAAAATTCTATGGCCCGAATTTTCTAACCTCCATGCTAGAAAATGAATCACAAAGTTATAAAGACATTGAGCTCTTTGAAAGAATCTTTGTGGAAAGAGGCCGTTAAAAGTGAGATTGATTCCATCTTGGAAAATCACACTTGGAAACTAGTGGATTTACCTTCGAGTAGTAAATCACTAGCATATAAGTGAATTTTCAAAAAGGAAATGAAGACCTATGGAACAATCAATGAGTACAAGGCTAGACTTGTAATTGAGGATTACAAGGAAATGAAGAACTTGATTACTTTTATACTTATTCTCTCATCACGAGAATAAAGAGTTGTATTTGCAATTCTTTGCATAGCGAATTTGAAATACATCAAATGGATGTAAATAACCTTTCTAAATGTCGATTTAGAAGAGAAAATTTACATAGAACAACCCGAGGGGTTTCTTGTACATGAACAATGAAACAAAGTGTCCACAATGTACACCATGATCAAATGGTGAAAATTGGCATTATTGCTAATTTTGGGACTAACCCGAAAATGTGGGGGTGAGTATACTTTGGAAAATAATTACCTATTGGAAAGGTTTTCCCAAGAAAACAATGAGATGTCCATATGAAGTATGGAAACGTAGGCCTACGTACACTTGTGAATGTGGGGTGTTTCGCAAAGTAGCAAGTCCAATTATCAAAGAAATTGAATTTGATTATTAAATGGTGGATTGTGTTTCAAGAGTTATTGTGAGGACCCCGACCCGGAACCTACACGTGTCCCGAGTTGGAGCGTCCTCAAACTAACCCCAAATATACTAAACTTTTAAAACTTTGAATTAAACTTCAAACATCAACATCATTAACATTTCCATTTCAAAACAACTCCACTACTCTCCACATCGGAGGAAGAGTGGACCAACTTTGAAAATACTTAAACTGTTTTAGTTACAAAAGATTATGGTTCCAACGTAAAGATTTGAGTTTATAATTACAAACTCCCAAAAGGAATTATAGCAAAATAATTTCTACGCCAACCTAACGTATCCCGACAATACCCAAAAGCTCACTGCCAAACTCCTTTCCGTCCTTACTTGGCCGGTCCTCCTGTCTCGGGATCTAAAAACATTAAAGGGAGAGGGGTGAGAATAAATCTCAGCAAGCTATTATGAATGCAGCAATATGCCAAATAAATGCAACATATAACAAGTCGCACATAACACCTTGGGAAAGCTATAAACACATTCCATTACCTTGGTTTACCTTTTCCCGTACGAACCGGTAGTCGTACAACATTGGGTATAATCATACTCCAATCTTACAGTGAGCCGCTAAGCAATACTCACGTCTTATAAGACCCGTTTTCGGGGAACCAAATAAGACAGTAGCAACTACGTAAGGCTTTTGGCTCAATACGAGATGCTATACCCCATCTGTGGCCAGGAGGGGACGGCCACGAATATAACATAATCCGATCACATTAGGTCACACTTCCATAATTGATCGTATTATGTTATACCCCCAACGTCAGCTGACTCACACATTATCAAGCACATAATAGATACTTGAATAAAATCCACAAAAAGGGATAACAATATAGCAACATGGTAAAATATACTCATGTCCAACCAATATCATAGTGCAACATTTAATCAATACACTATGCATAATATAAACAATGTATATGAACTCAAGTAAGGCAAGGAAGTATCATCGAATCCATCCTACAAGATCATTATACAATAATACCTAGCCTCTTTAAAGGTCTAAGTTAAATCTACCAGTTGGGATTATAATTGTCTAGTTACCAAACTAGGTTAGCTAACGTTTTCCCAGCAACATTTAAAGTACTTCCACTACTCCATTTTGATCACTTAGAATGTCATTGTATAGCCCAAGTATTCTAATTTAATCTAGGTTAAAGATATTTCATTTCGATTCGAGTTTGATTAGGTTTGAATAGCTCTAAAGTTGATGTGAAAAACCAGGCCAGGGCACGACTCGTGCCCCAGGGCACGACTTCGTGCTCATTCCCTTAAGTCTCTCGAACGATTGGACCTCCTAGGTACGACTCGTGGTCACGACTTGTCCAAGGAGCACGGCTTGCTTGGTTTCTCACGACTAGGGATCACGGCTGAAAATTGAAGGTCACGACTCGTGCTCTAGTGCACGAGTCGTGCTCGCACCACTAGTGCTCATTTGCTCATTTGCACTACTAGTGCTCCCGTGCACTACTAGTGCTCCCATGCACTACTAGTGCTCCCATGCACTACTAGTGCTCCGTGCACTAGTCGTGCCAATACCAATTGTTGCGATGTTTCCATCAGCTGCAACCCACAACTACAAAACCCCATTTTTGCTTCATCTAGCTGCACTAAACTAACCAAAACCAGTTTATATACCATATTGAACACATATCAATACTCAATCCATGCTTTAAAACCCTCTATCACCTTCAATCCCAAAGTTGATCAACTATTTAATTACTCTCTTCATGTTCATCAACATTATGCTTATCTAATCATTCCCAAAGCCAAGAAACAACACAATCAAGTCCCAAAAGTAGTTTATAGCACATTTACATATCATTTAGATTCATATGCTCAACATTGAAGGGAAATCATAATAACTTACTTTAGCTAGAACAAGATGAGATGAAGCTTTTCTAGGCTTGATCAATTCCTTGAGATGTACCACTCACAAAAGGACACTTGGATTTGAAAATGAAGTAGAAATGGCCTAGCTATAAGTCTTGAAAGGGGAAGCTTTAATGGAGGCTTCCCATGGAGCTTTCTTGGCTAGAGAAGAAATGGTAAGAGAAATGATGGAGGAGATAGATGGAGTGTGGAAGTGTAAGAGGAAGTATGGGGAGGTAAGGGAGGATGTTGACTTTAAGAGCCAAAGTTGAGGGAATTAGGGGGAAGGGAATGGCCCCCCCTCAAACTAAGGCTTTCACATTTTAATGAGACACATCACTCTAATTATTTATCTACCCAATTTATCCTCCTCCTATTATTCATTTATTTGCTATTTTTATATTTTTCCTAGAACATTAATTTATTTTACTATCATGTATCCTAACTTATGAAATCAGTATATAAAAATGGACACATAATATTAACAATAATATTAAAAGCACACAATATGATATTAAAATTAGTGCCTAGGGTTAGGGTCGTTACACTCACTCCCCCTTAAAGAAAATTCGTCCCGAATTTTAAAAGAAAACTTACTTGGATTTTCAAACAACCACGGGTATTTTGCTCTCATCTCCGACTCTAGCTCCCACGTCGCTTCCTCTACGGTGTGGTTCTTCCAAAGGACCTTCACTATAGGAATACTCTTAGACCTTAACTCCTTAACTTGGAACTCTAGGACTCTCAAGGGTTCCTCAACATAAGACATGTCCGCTTGGACATCATCGGGGGGAGAACTCAAGACGTGGGAAGGATCATGACAATACTTCCTCAACATCGAGACATGGAAAACATCATGGAGTAAGGAAAGAGACGGAGGTAAAGCCAAACGATAAGCCAAATCCCCAATCTTCTCTAAGATCTCAAACGGGCCAACGAACCTCGGAGCCAATTTACCCTTGTTACCAAACCTCTTGATTCCCGTCCTCAGAGAGACCTTCAAGAACACAAAGTCACCAACACTGAAAAGATAAATCTCGTCTTCTATTGTCGGCGTAGCTTTTACGTCTACTTTGAGCCGTCTTCAATCTATCCCGAATCACCTTGATCTTCTCCGTAGAATCTCGAACCAAATCCGGGCCCCAAAGTCTCGCTTCACCAACCTCGTCCCAACACATCGGAGATCGACACTTCCTACCATACAACGCTTCATACGGAGCCATCTCAATACTAGGCGATAAGCTGTTGTTGTAGGCAAACTCCACTAAAGGTAGATGATCCTCCCACGACAGCTGGAAATCCATCACACAAGCCCGTAACATATCCTCAAGTATACGAATAGTTCTCTCGGGTCGACCGTCGGTTTGAGGATGAAACGCCGTACTAAAACACAATTTAGAACCCAAGGCTTCATGCAATGCCCTCCAAAATCTAGATGTAAACCTCGGCTCTCTGTCGGAAACAATACTAGCAGGAACCCCGTGAAGTCTCACAATCTCCTTCATATACAACTGAGCTAACTTCTCTAACGAAAACTTGGTCGATACCGGAAGAAAATGAGCCGACTTCGTCAACCGATCCACAATAACCCAAATAGCATCCATCTTCTTCGCGGTAAGAGGCAAACCCGAAACAAAATCCATCGAAATCCCTTCCCATTTCCATTCCGGAATATCCAATGGTTGAAGTAGTCCCGCCGGTCTCTGATGTTCGGCCTTAATCTGTTGACAAGTCAAACACTTAGAAACATAATCCGCAATTTCCCTCTTCATTCCATTCCACCAATACCCACGCTTCAAGTCTTGATACATTTTGGTACTACCCGGATGAATCGCAAACTTTGACTTATGGCCATCCTCTAAGACACGCTTCTTGATTTCCGGTGATGAAGGAACGCAAATTCTCCCTTGGAAAGTTAAAATCCCATCTCTATTCAAAGCAAATTCCCCGGCTTTCCCATCTTGCACTTGATCTAAAATTTTCTTCAATTCCGGATCTCCTTGTTGAGCTTCTTTCAAATCTCCATACAATGTCGGAACGGCTCTAACATTCGCAATAATTACCTCACTCTTCAATTCTCGGGAACTCAAAGCTGTCACATACGCCTTTCGGCTAATCGCATCCGCCACTACATTGGCTTTCCCCGGGTGATAGGAAATGACACAATCAAAATCCTTCAAGAACTCAAGCCATCTCCTTTGTCGGTTGTTCAACTCCTTTTGGGTAAATAGGTACTTCAAACTCTTATGATCGGTGAAAATCTCAAACTTCGCCCCATAAAGGTAGTGCTTCCACTTATGCAACGCAAATACAATCGCCGCCAATTCCATATCATGAGTAGGATAATTCTGTTCCGCCGGTGATAACTTCCTAGAGGCATACGCGATAACCTTCCCATTCTGCATGAGGACACAACCCAAACCCGCCTTCGAGGCATCACTATAGATCACAAAATTCTCACAACCATCCGGAAGGGTAAGAACAGGAGCCGTCGTCAACCTCTTCTTCAATTCATTGAAACTTTCCTCACACTTGGAATCCCATACAAACGAAACATCTTTTCGAGTCAACCTCGTCAACGGAGTAGCAATCCGAGAAAACCCCTCAATGAACCTCCGATAATAACCCGCCAAACCAAGGAAACTACGAACCTCAGTTACAGTCGAAGGTTGCTTCCAATTAACCACGGCTTCAATCTTTGAAGGATCCACGGAAATCCCCGAACTCGACACAACATGCCCCAAGAAAGAAACCTGCTCAAGCCAAAACTCACACTTGCTGAACTTGGCGTACAACTGCTTCTCACGAAGAACTGACAAAACAATCCTCAAATGATTTTCGTGCTCTTCCCGGGACTTAGAATACACAAGGATATCATCAATGAATACCACCACGAAACTATCAAGATAAGGCTTGAAAACACGGTTCATCATATCCATAAACACGGCTGTAGCATTAGTCAACCCAAACGGCATTACAATAAACTCATAGTGACCATATCTAGTTCGGAAAGCTGTCTTAGCAATATCATCCGGCCTAATCTTCAACTGATGGTATCCGCTTCTCAAATCAAGCTTTGAGTAGATAACGGAACCTTGGAGTTGGTCAAACAAATCATCTATATGCGGAAGAGGATATTTATTCTTAATGGTGGCTTGGTTCAACAAACGATAGTCAATACACAATCGTAAGGTACCATCCTTCTTCCTAACAAACAAGACCGGTGCTCCCCACGGAGACACACTAGGACGAATAAAACCTCGGTCCAACAATTCTTGCAATTGGACCTTCAACTCTTTTAACTCGGCCGGAGCCATTCTATAGGGTGCTTTAGAGATAGGGGTGGTACCGGGCACTAAGTCAATACAAAACTCTACCTCACGATCCGGAGGCATAGAGTACTCACTAGAAAACACATCACTAAACTCATTCACAACCGGAACATGTGCTAACTCGGGAGACTTCTTATTGGAATCTACCACATAAGCTAAGTAACCCGCACACCCCTTAGATAGCATCTTTCTAGCTTTTAAGGCAGAAATAACATGTAACCCAAACATAGATTTATCGGCATCAAATATAAATGTAGGCACATCAGGCATAGCAAATGAGACTCGTTTTCTACGACAGTCTACCAAAGCATGACACTGACTCAACCAATCCATTCCAAGGATCACATCAAAATCACGGATTGGTAACTCGACCAAATCCACCGGCAATACATGCCCACATATAGTCACATCACAACCACGATATATCAAAGAAGATGCAAGGCACTCTCCCATAGGAGTAGAGACCTCCAACACATAAGGCATAGGTTCAGGCAAAATATGCAATGAGAATGCAAAATGAGATGCCACAAATGAGTGGGAAGACCCGGGATCTATAAGAATGCGGGCCTTAACTCCTGAGACAGGAACTATACCTCTAATGACGGCATTGGGATCGACCTCTCCTCGACCCAAAGCAAACACTCGACCTTGCACTCTATCTTTGGGTTTCCCGTCTACATCTCTCTTCACACCACTACCTTGTCCCCCTTGACCACTACCCGAAGCTTGCTTACTCTGCCACTTGGGACAATTCCTCCTGAAATGGCCTGTCGACCCACACTCCAAACACTTGCCTTGCTTGCTCCAACACTTGTCCTCCGAATGTCCTTGCCTCTTGCAATATCCACATGTTGCCCCAAACTGACAGGAAGTCGAACGATTTGCCGGAGCCGCTACGTTTCCTCCTCGATTTGCTCCCGGAGTGAATGTCCTTGGTTGCCCTCTCGTTACGTCCCGAGCCTTGACCTTGGAATGCGTTTACGTTTCCGCCTTCATTTTTACCCCGATGCTCCTCTATGTCATTCTCAATCCGATACGCCATGTTCACCGCCGCTTGGAAGTTGGCGAAGTCATGAGTCAAAAGCTGCTTTCGGAACTCCACCCTTAAGCCTTTCACGAACCGGTAGATATGCCTCTCCTCATCTGGCACCAAATGAGGACAATAACGGGCTAGCTCCGTAAACTTTGCTGAATACTGTGCTATAGACATTGTCCCTTGCTCCAATTTCAGAAACTCAACCTCTTTCTTATCTCTAGTCACCATCGGAACAAAGTGGTCCCGGAACTTACGTGTGAAATTATCCCAAGTTTGCGGTGTCAAATCCCGGTCCCAACCATCCTTTACTACCTGCCACCAGTGCTCCGCGGGTCCTTCCAACTTGAAAACGGCACATCTCACCTTTTCCGCATCCGAACTCTCCATAGCTAAGAAAATCTTGTTCATCGCTTCAAGCCATCTTTCTGCCTTCACCGGATCCGGATCTCCGTTGAAGCTAGGAGGAGACATCTTCACAAACTTCTCTAAACCATGGTGCCCTTGCCTACCTTCGGGTTGTTGCTGTCCCCTACCTTGATTACATTTGTCATATTCTGAAGAAACACTCGGAACATATCCATCATTTCGGCATTCGGATTACCAACATTACCCAAAGCCCGATCCTGATCTCCATCATTACCCGCCATTAGTACAAACTCCTGCATTAAACACTCGACGTCAGTTATCACACACTCTCACTCAGCTAGACTCTACCCGAGAACTCTAACCGAGCTCTGATACCAACTGTGAGGACCCCGACCCGGAACCTACACGTGTCCCGAGTTGGAGCGTCCTCAAACTAACCCCAAATATACTAAACTTTTAAAACTTTGAATTAAACTTCAAACATCAACATCATTAACATTTCCATTTCAAAACAACTCCACTACTCTCCACATCGGAGGAAGAGTGGACCAACTTTGAAAATACTTAAACTGTTTTAGTTACAAAAGATTATGGTTCCAACGTAAAGATTTGAGTTTATAATTACAAACTCCCAAAAGGAATTATAGCAAAATAATTTCTACGCCAACCTAACGTATCCCGACAATACCCAAAAGCTCACTGCCAAACTCCTTTCCGTCCTTACTTGGCCGGTCCTCCTGTCTCGGGATCTAAAAACATTAAAGGGAGAGGGGTGAGAATAAATCTCAGCAAGCTATTATGAATGCAGCAATATGCCAAATAAATGCAACATATAACAAGTCGCACATAACACCTTGGGAAAGCTATAAACACATTCCATTACCTTGGTTTACCTTTTCCCGTCTGAACAGTAGTCGTACAACATTGGGTATAATCATACTCCAATCTTACAGTGAGCTGCTTAAGCAATACTCACGTCTTATAAGACCCGTTTTTCAGGGAACCAAATAAGACAGTAGCAACTCTGTAAGGCTTTTGGCTCAATACAGATGCTATACCCCATCCTGTGGCCACAGGAGGGGACAGCCACAGATATAACATAATCCGATCACATTAGGTCACACTTCCATAATTGATCGTATTATGTTATACCCCCAACGTCAGCTGACTCACACATTATCAAGCACATAATAGATACTTGAATAAAATCCACAAAAAGGGATAACAATATAGCAACATAGTAAAATATACTCATGTCCAACCAATATCATAGTGCAACATTTAATCAATACACTATGCATAATATAAACAAGGTATATGAACTCAAGTAAGGCAAGGAAGTATCATCAATCCATCCTACAAGATCATTATACAATAATACCTAGCCTCTTTAAAGGTCTAAGTTAAATCTACCAAGTTGGGATTATAATTGTCTAGTTACCAAACTAGGTTAACTAGCGTTTTTCCAAGTAACATTTAAAGTACTTCTCCAATTCCATTTTGATCACTTAAAATGTCATTGTATAGCCCAAGTATTCTAATTTAATCTAGGTTAAAGATATTTCATTTCGATTCGAGTTTGATTAGGTTTGAATAGCTCTAAAGTTGATGTGAAAAACCAGGCCAGGGCACGACTCGTGCCCCAGGGCACGACTCGTGCTCATTCCCTTAAGTCTCTCAGAACGATTGGACCTCCTAGGTACGACTCGTGGTCACGACTTGTCCAAGGGCACGACTGCTTGGTTTCTCACGACTAGGGATCACGACTGAAAATTGAAGGTCACGACTCGTGCTCTAGTGCACGAGTCGTGCTCCAGTGCACCACTAGTGCTCATTTGCACTACTAGTGCTCCCGTGCACTACTAGTGCTCCCATGCACTACTAGTGCTCCCATGCACTACTAGTGCTCCCGTGCACTAGTCGTGCCAATACCCAGAATTGTTGCTGATGTTTCCATCAGCTGCAACCCACAACTACAAAACCCCATTTTTGCTTCATCTAGCTGCACTAAACTAACCAAAACCAGTTTATATACCATATTGAACACATATCAATACTCAATCCATGCTTTAAAACCCTCTATCACCTTCAATCCCAAAGTTGATCAACTATTTAATTACTCTCTTCATGTTCATCAACATTATGCTTATCTAATCATTCCCAAAGCCAAGAAACAACACAATCAAGTCCCAAAAGTAGTTTATAGCACATTTACATATCATTTAGATTCATATGCTCAACATTGAAGGGAAATCATAATAACTTACTTTAGCTAGAACAAGATGAGATGAAGCTTTTCTAGGCTTGATCAATTCCTTGAGATGTACCACTCACAAAAGGACACTTGGATTTGAAAATGAAGTAGAAATGGCCTAGCTATAAGTCTTGAAAGGGGAAGCTTTAATGGAGGCTTCCCATGGAGCTTTCTTGGCTAGAGAAGAAATGGTAAGAGAAATGATGGAGGAGATAGATGGAGTGTGGAAGTGTAAGAGGAAGTATGGGGAGGTAAGGGAGGATGTTGACTTTAAGAGCCAAAGTTGAGGGAATTAGGGGGAAGGGAATGGCCCCCCCTCAAACTAAGGCTTTCACATTTTAATGAGACACATCACTCTAATTATTTATCTACCCAATTTATCCTCCTCCTATTATTCATTTATTTGCTATTTTTATATTTTTCCTAGAACATTAATTTATTTTACTATCATGTATCCTAACTTATGAAATCAGTATATAAAAATGGACACATAATATTAACAATAATATTAAAAGCACACAATATGATATTAAAATTAGTGCCTAGGGTTAGGGTCGTTACAGTTATGTTCATAAAAATTGTGCATATTGGTTTGTTATATATGATTCAATAAGTTTGAATATATATAAAAATCAAAAGAAAATAAAATCAATAAAAATCAAGCATTGATGTCAAATTCATGAAAGTGAATAAATGATACTTTGAATGAAATAGATCAAAGTGTTGAAATGGTTCAAGAAATGAAACCTTAGAAGAAAATGTGCTAGTTTGTCTAGTTTGTAAAGTCATTGTATGACTTGAGACAATTACAAAGATAAAGACATCAAAGGTTTGATTGTGTGGATTTAAACAAGAGTGGCTACGTCACTTTGTTTATTAAATCCAAAAACGATATGTTAACTAAGGAAAATTCTAGTCAATTTGATCTGTTGATTCAAATTCAAGGAAAACTAATGGACTCGTGGTTAAACAAGTCATTAGGTGGATATTCTTGAATTATTTGAAAGGATCAATATGGAATAGCTGGGATTTAACTAAATCTGAGTTAACAGTTATCAAATGGATAAATCTTGTGTTAGCAAGATGGTATATTGCTAAGTCAATTTATGATTGAAAAGACATATAACAATATGTGTAATGGTAGTCTAAACATATATGTCTAAGACATAATACCATTAGAAAACTACTCTCAACTAATTTGACTATGTGAAGTCAAATGATAAACGGATCCGTTAACCAAAGGGTTAAATCGAGAGTTAGTTGTAAATTCGGAGGGGAATGGGACTTAAGCCTCTTGAAAGTTAAACACAGCGGAAAACCCAATCTAGATGACTGGAGATCCCAAGAACTAGATTCAATGGGAGATCCCAAGAACTAGATTCAATGGGACCACCTAACTGTTAAAAGACTTGTAGCGTCACTGTGGGGGAAACAAAACCCCAAGTCCATTCCTATTAGTGACATCCCGAAAGGACAAGGATAAGCATATGGCTTTTAATGATTCTTACGCGTCGAAAATTCGAGCGGGGTAATATGGGTTACCTTTAAGAAATCACCTATGTGAGAGAGAAGTGGGGCCGCTTCGAGGAGAATTGTGTGAGGCTCAATTCTTAGACCCTCTCACAGAACCAGGCATTATGTTCAGGGCCATGAACGAACATAGCTATGAGAAATGAAGTATGTTAGGACATTACTTGTGTCTAGTATATGATCGGCTACACAAAAAGCATATCGATTCAAGGACATCGCGTCTATCGACTTGCGAGTAGAGTAAATATGCTAGTTCGAGCGGAGGTTCAATGGGCAATATCCCCACACCTTCGTATGCAAGTTTTTGTCTGCCGGACTCTATCACCAATCTCGTCCTCAATTTCCTTCATGTGGGGGATTGTTGGAAAAGTATGTTGTGTGTGAAGAAAATTGTGTACATTTCCTTGGAAAAATCGTTTGTCGTTGGACAAAGATTATTGTGGGTTCATATTCTACTTCGTGAGAACATGAAAATGATATTTTATTTGTTCAATTTGAAGATTGAATGATAAAAATATTACAGCTTAAATAAATGGATGAAAGTTGGAAATGTGAGTTTATCTCACATGTGAAAAGAATGGAAAAACTAGTTGATAGTTTTGGCCATTTTTTATTGAATTATAATTCTTTTAATTCAATTAATTCCAAGAATAACTTTCAAAGTTAATGTCCATTTATGATTGGCAAATGAAACTCCAAGAATAAATTGATGGCAATGTTAATTGTTGAATTAAGATGATCATCAATATGTGGATTAATTGGAGAGTTAATCCTTGGGGAGTTTTGAGCTATAAAAGAAATACCCACAACTCTTTGAAAAAAGAGAGAAAAAAAAAATAGAGAAAAAGATAAGAGGAACACACACAAAACGACGCTTTTTCCATCAATCTTCTTCTATCCTCTTGCAATTCGTTCATCTTCTTCCTTTGCCCTCCTTGAATAATTGGAATGGTGATATTGTCCAAGCATATTAGTTCATTTCGCCGGAAAGCTCAAGTGCGAAGTGGTTCCGGTTAATCCGTTTTATCCTGGGAGACTAACGCCCGTTGAAACCTCAAGCACTCGTAGAGAGGAGGACGAATTAGTCTTAAGGAGAGTGTGTTCTCACACGACTCGGATACAAGAGGTTAAAGATGGACAAACCCAATGAAGAGATCAAATACGGTTGTATCTTTCTTTTTATGGTTTTTCAGAATTGTTGTATATTATATTTTCAATGTTGTAATTTGTTTTCCTTTCTATATTTTCAAGATTTTTCTAACACATTTATACCCTCTTCTTTTAATAGAATTACAAAAAAAAAACAATACTCACTACTCTACTCATTACTCACTTGAATCATCAATAGTATTTTGGACAATTATATTCTAAATTCATTTGCCATTGACTCATTTTTTGTGTTTTCTTTATAAGCATGCAAATACTTAATATAATGATATAATTCTTGATCCGGAATGAAGAAAATAATCGAAAAGTGAGAAGGTCGGAGAGAGAGAGAGGGGTTGTTCGGAGGGAAATATGTTGAAAATAAGAGAGAGAGAGAGAGAGAGAGATAGGGGGGGGTGTTCGGAGGGAAATATGTTGAAAATGATGGATTAGGGCAAATGTAGGCTTGCTTTATGGTTTAGGTGGGAAAGAATTATTGGGGTTTAAGTTATTTAAATGGATGAGGGCCTTAGACTAATATACATTTCCTATGCGGACACAAAGAGAAAACGAAATAGTCCGTCCTCTTAAAGAGTTAGGCAAGTTTGAGGGACGTTTTGGGAAATTATTCCTTTATGAAAAAGAGAGAGAGAGAGAGAATGTACTCCCTTATTCGAAAAAAAAAATTGAGAAAGTTTTATAAAATATCATCCAGATTTTCTTACATTAACAAACAATGTAATCTCTTTATTGAAAAAAAATGAGAAAGTCTGATAAAACACGGTATACTTTCTCTCTGTCACATAATAATATGTATAAATTGGGTTGACATAATAATAAAGAAAAAATGTGGAAAATGTGATGTATTGTGAGGGTAGATAATTGAGTAGTTGATTACTTGGGACGCCCAAAAGAAGTCTTTTTGTTTCGGTTAACAATTTAGGGCCTACCTAAAGTGTCAAAATTTTTCCAAATTATGACTTTTGACGAATTTCGTTAGAAAAATTAATTAAATCGTCATGTGCCACACACATGTAACATAATTGAGGGTAATTCAATAATTTTATGGGGGAAAGACTAAAAAAATAACATGATATTGCAATTTTCAGGCCCTAAATTGCTATAAACCTAACTTCGTACTCCAATTTGGATAGAGTGTACACCCACTTCGGGGCCTGATTTGAGAATACATTCAGAGTACACCTCAGTTCAGGCGGTTATCTGGACAAATTATTAACATCTCAAAGTCAGGGATTTAGTATAGCTCCAACGTTGATGCCACAAGACGAGTGGCAATCTAAAGGGTTCTTGGTGTTAGGCGGTCTCTTGACACCGACAGATACCTAGACCTACCGTCACTCATTGGACGATCAAAGAAGGCCATTTTTTCTTACTTACTGACAAACTTTGGAGGAAGTTGCAAGGATGGAGGACCAAAAATCTATCAAAAACCGGAAAATCAATTATGATTAAGTAGTAGCGCAAGCATTGCCGGCATATTGCATGTCTATTTTCCTACTCCCGAAAACCCTCGTCAAAGACCTAGAACGCAGATGAACATTTATTGGTGGGATAATAGGAAAGATGGGCGTCGTGGGATTAATTGGTTGCGTTGGGAGAAGCTTTGTGTGCCGAAAATTGAAGGTGGTTTGGGGTTTCGTAATCTACAACTCTTCAACTTAGCAATGTTAGGCAAGATCGGATGGCGGTTCATTGTAGACCCGAGTGCTCTCATTTGTCAAGTACTTAAAGAAAGATATTTCCAAGGGGGGGGTTATAAATGCCATATTAGGGCAGTGTCCAAGCTTCACGAAGGAGTATTCACGCTTCACAAGACATTGTCAAGTTGGGAGTTCGTTGGAGAGTACGAAATGGTTCCTCAGTTAATATATGGTACGATCCTTGGATACAGAGGGATGCTAGGTTTTATGCCCATCATAATGAGTCTTAATTCTTGAATGTGTAGAAGGTCCAAGAACTGATTCACCAAGATACGAACCTCTGGAACCGATCTCTTGTACATGCCATTTTTCAGCGAGGAAGATGCTAGGATATATCATCTTGACAACACCACTACCTCTGGACTCTAGCCAGTCAGATTCATTAATTTGGAAATATACAAGGGATGGAAGATTTACGGTACGAAGCGTATATAGACTAGCAAACTCTTTGACATTGCAAAATTTACAAATTTCGCACAGGTTTTGGCGAACTATTTGGAACTTGCAAATATTCGGAATATAATATCATAATATTATATTCAAGTATATATTGTTATATATAGTAGGAAACTCAATCCTTGTATTAGATTAGGAAGATTGTATAGATCTAGAAACCTTATAGGAGATTATCTCCTCTCATTGTAACCCTATAAATATGTATCTCTAACAATATAATCAATTGAGTCATTCATATCAATTCTCTCTCTTTCTCTCTCTCTCTCTCCATGTATGAATTTACTTCGTCTATCATCATTTATTATAATATGATATCAGAGCAATAAGATCCATAATAGGACTTCTCCGCGAAACCCCAAGCGGCAAAACCCTAAAGCCGCCCCACCATCAAAACCACTACCTCCTCCACTTCCAAAACAACTCGACAAAACCCCTCAAGCAGCCTCACCTCATTGCTTCCGCCACCCTCCATCAAAAACCCCACCACCTTCAACCTTCTAAAAACCCTAGCGGCAAACCCCTCAAGCCGCCCCACCCCCACCCATTGCTTTCGCCACCCTCCATAAAAAACCCCACCACATTTCGAAACCCTGATTCTTTTTCCTTTTTTTTCGTCCAACATCAAAACTCCACCCCCTAAACCTTGGCAAAACCATACTGCCAAACCCTTTCAAACACACAATCGGCAAAACCCACCAGCCAAAACATTTTCTCCTCAGCCCTAAGCCGCCCCACCCTACTTGCGATTTGCGGTACAACCCTACAAATACCGCCCCACCCATACACCTCCAACCACGGACGTACAGACCACCTTCCTTGGGTGCGATGGAAAAACCCAAACCGCCCCACAACCAAATCGAGTTGCCATGTTCAAAACTGGCCTCCAACCACGGACGTACATACCACTTTCCTTGGGTGCGATGGCAAAACCCAAACCGCCCCACAATCAAACCGAGTTGCCATGTTCAAAACTGGCCTCCAACTACGGACGTACAGACCACTTTCCTTGGGTGTGATGGAAAAACCCAAACTGCCCCACAAGCAACCCGAGTTGCCATGTTTAAAACTGGCCTCCAACCACTGACGTGCGGATCACTTTCCTTGGGTGCGATGGCAAAACCCAAACCGCCCCACAACCAAATCGAGTTGCCATGTTCAAAAATGGCCTCCAACCACGGACGTACGTGTTGGTGTAATGCCCTAGGCTTTAGTTATGTTTAACTGAAAACCGTTATGTATCATCTTTATCGTTTATGTTTATTATTTGATTATTATATAGTTTGCATATTTATTGTAATAATCTCCGTCCCTAATTATTGAAAGAATAATTAGTATAATTGTCAATGGATAATCATGTGATGATTATATGCATTGAAATTATGAGTACTTGTTAGAGAACAAGTGGCTGGACATGACCCGCATGAGATTTATGACATGGTCAAGTGTCATAAGTAAATCTCATAAGGTTACTTCATTTAGTCCCTAGACCTGAGATTATCATGTCCTTACATGTGATGAAAAGTCATGTTTGATTTTAGTCAAACGATATCTTAACACGATATCTATAAAGGCTATCTTTGGCATGATCGGATTCATGATGGGAAGGATGATAAGTCAAGATGGAATTTGTCCCTCGGAAGAGAGATGTTTTGCTTGGGCCCCTCGATGAGTGATAATGATGAAAGTGTATGGCCGTACCCCAATATGATTGGAATTATCATTATACTCAAGGAATCGAGAAAGCATTGAACATAGACAAGTTGACAATGACCATGACTTGTGTTCAATATAACATCGTGAGACAAAGGGAGAAATGGAAGTACACCGTTGGAAACGTAAACTCTTACGTTACATTATTTGGGTAGACATAATGGCTTGCTAGAGTCCGCTTATGTCTTATGAGGTTCGATATGATCTAACTCATTGCCAACATAATGTAATCCTATTGGGTCACACACAACTAGAATGAATTGATTAAACCGGAGGAAGAATGATTGAGAGTTTCAGTATCTGGCTATATATGTCACGCGACATATTAAGCCAATGGCTTAATATACCGCGCGACATAATAGGCTCGTACGCGGTTTGACAGCCTGTCTCTCCTAATACGATTAGGAGAGGTATTCCTACTATTGTAGTATAAATACAAGGGTTCTGTCAGACCTAAAAAGCTAGCCGAAATTTTTCAAGCAAAATTCATAATTAAATACTCTCAATATTCTTCAAGGTTTAGATCTAGCAATCATCAAGAAGTTGTTCTTGGATTCATTCAAAGGTGTGGATACCGAAAGAGGGTCTTCGCTCGTTCATCGATCAAGGCCTAGAGTTCAAGCAAGTTGAAGAATGAAGTTTGTGATTCGATATCACATAATCAAAATCGTTCGATAGCTCAAGACCGGAAAGCGTTTCAAGGTTGGTTTAATTCTATCTCATAGGAATTTAAATTAATTGTATAGAACGGATCCTAGGGCTTCTTGGGTTTTATGTTTTAATGCTTAATTCCGCTGCGCATGGACCCGTAAAACCCAACAGTGGTATCAGAGCCCCGTTCGTATGATTAAGTTTGAATTAACATGCTAGGTTTAAGATATAAATTGTTTATATGCTTATTGCATGTTTTGTATGCGATAGAATTTTTAATTGTTTATGTGAAACAATGTGAAAATCGTTTTCGAATTATGCTGAATTAAATCTGTAAAAGGCTGTTTTATGTGATTTAATTGGTTGTAATTTGTATTGGTTCGAATCTGGAAATCATGTTACCTGGCTGCTTAAGTCGCGCGACATATTGAGCCATGTGGAATTCTGGTTATCTGGCCTGTTAGGTCGCGCGACATATCAAGCCTCTGGCTGATGTTGTCACGCGACATAATAAGCCAAAACTGGGCAGAATCAGTTTGTTTAATTTTTCTGCTATTCTGTGATTGTGTTTACAATCTGATATGTTCATATGAAAATCTGGATGTTATAAAATTGAGTTTATAATGCCATGCTAGATTGATTCATTGATATGCATGATTAATTGATTAAAATGTGATTTTAATAATTATTGCGATGCATGTTTTATTTGTTCTTACATGCTAAGAATTTTAAATTAGATGTTTAGTTGAAACATGATATTTAGTTTCCTAATATGTTTAGATTTAGACATTGTAAATTTTGGATCTTATGATTGTTTATGGAAACAAGTCATAAATACGCGAAATTTAAAAGGAAACTGATTGTTTATAAAAGGTAGGGATTATGTTGCCTAATCAGAGTTGATTTCTAAATTATGCATGTCTAGGAGAGTTCTGTCTAAGGAAGAGTTGGTACTTAAGAAGTCCTTGTGGCTCACCTATCTTCCTGGGAACTTACCTGGTGCATGATTTTTGACTATCTTTCTGATATGCTTATAATCTACCTTTAAAGAACCTTCATTTAACTTTTAAGTTCTTTATGCCAATTCATGATTAAACACTTGAGACCATTCGGATAGTTTTGGGTAGGCTTGCCATAGCAAGGTGCTTTGATTCTATTCGAATGCGAGCAAGATGAGGAAATGGTGGTTCCTATAAGTTTAATATGAATGAACTTAATTGGGTTATCAAAATGGTTTTGGACCCAAGGCATAAGATGAGATTAAAATATGCCTAGACATATGATGTCTTGAATTGATCTCATAAAAGCCCTAAGAGTCATATACGATATGATTGATGTTTTCTACCTAATTAGTTTAATCTTGAGCGGTGCGCCATAGCGTACTTGAGATTAAATTAAAGTTGGATCTTAGCCCATTAAATGCATATTATGCTTATTAGCATTGGAAGGTGTATGATTTAGTGGGAGTATTTGTAAAATACATTATTTGCTCTTAAATGATAAATGTGTTGATATTGATATGTGTTCATATAATTTGTATATTTTGTTGTAGAAGTAGAATTACATAATGATAATTGCGATTCGTCCTTATGAAGGACAAAATTCGAAAGGAACGATACTAATAATTTTGATTGGATCAAAAACCTAAAGAATGGTTCTTAGGTAAATGTGTACGTTCTTAACGAATCCGTTCCTACTGAATCCATTGCAAATGTTGCAAAGGGCAAATAAGGAAGCAACATTAGAAACATATTGATGATTCTGACAATATTGTTTGCCTTGTATTTCCCATCATGTTTAAAGGCTCTTATGAAGAACCTCGAACACATGGAAACTGCCTTTTGTTCTAGCACACCGCATAAAGGAAATGTTCCAAATGCGAACTAGGCAAAATATATATGTTGTGGTGAAGGCTCTCAATTCATATGATGAAAGAAGGAGCAATCCGCAAATTGTGTTAATGGTTAACACAATAAAAGGGTTCATAAAGGAAGGAAAAGAAGGTAAAGCAAAAGTTGCTAAACCTAAGGCAAAAGTTGCAAAGTCGAAGAGGCTAAACCCAAAGTGTCTCAAAAGGGGATGCAGTTTGCTATCATTGCAATAAGATTGTCATTAGAAGCAAAATTGCAAGGCTTATTAGGAAGGCCTAAAAGGTGAAGAAGGGCAATATGATTGCTACTACTTCAAGTATCTATATGATAGATATTTTCTTTTCGACTTCTTGTTCTTGGGTATATGATACCGGATTGGATCCCACATTTGTTTAAATGTGCAAAGAACAAAGAATAGAAAGCTACTCAGAGAAGGTAAATTAAACCTATGCATAAGAATGGAGCAAGGGTTGCTACATTAGCCATAGGGACTTATGAAGTCACTTTACCTTGTGAAGTAGTACTTGTTTTGAACAAGTATGACTACGTTCCGAATTAGAGTAGGAGTATTATTTCTGTTTCTTAAATGGATGATGAAGGATATAATTTTCTTATTTTCAATAAGAAGTTTTATATTTATTTAATAATATGCCTTATTGTATTGCTTATGTCATTGAATGGTCTTCATATCCTTGATGTTAAGAAACAAAATAATATTGAAGATATCTAAAATATAAATGGGAATTCTGAACCGAACAATATGAACAACGCGTTCATATGGCATTGCCGGCTTGGTCAGATAAATAAGAAACATATATCTAAACTCCATTAACATGGACTTTTAGACTCATATGACGATGAATCATTTGAGGAATGTGGATCATGTTTATTGAGATTATTGATCAAACCACCCTACACTAAGAGTAGTGGGAGGGCTAGTGACTTATTGGTCATTATACATGAGATGTATATGGACTGTTAAGTAGCATTGCTAGGGGAAGACTTCGGTATTTCATCACATTTCACTAAAGACTTATCTAGATATGACTATGTCTATCTGATGAAGTCCGAAGGTGAATCGTTTGAGATGTTTTGAACATTTCAAAGATGAAGTACAAAACAACTTGGTAAAACTGTTAAGTACTTCGATTAGATCGAGGTGATGAATATTTGAGCCAAGAATTTGACAATCATCTCAAAACTATGAAATCGTTTCAAAGTTGACTCCACCCAGAACACCACATTGTATGGTGTGTCTGAAAGGAGGAATTGAACCTTGTTTGACATGGTTCATTCGATGATGTGTCAAGTTGACTTTCCTAATTCCTTTTGAGGATATGCATTAGAAATAATGCGGTTACACTGAATTGAGTCCTTACTAAATCGGTTCCTAAGGCCCCACATGAGATGTGGCATGGAAGAAAACTTAGTTTGTCTTTCATGAAGATTTGGGGTTGCGAATCTTATGTAAAGAGACTTGTCTCTTATAAGTTAGCACCAAATTTGACAAAGGTTATTTTCGGAAATTAATCTTACAACCGCAAAGAGAACAAAATGTTTGTTGCTCTATACGATTCGTTTCTTGAGAAATAGCTTCTCAATAAAGAATCTAGTGGGAGTAAAATTAATCTTGGAAGAAGTTCAAGAACCCGAAAATAATATGGAACCAAGAGTAGAGACAGAACCAAGTTCACAAAGGAGTTGTGAAACCGGTTCAAGATGCACAAGTCCATCGTAGATTGGATAGGTTACGATCCGAACTCAAGAAATAGTGATTTCTCGTTGCAGAAAGTGATGAAGTGGAAGTCATTAAGAATGACGATCCTACTTGCTATCAAGAAGCGATGTCCTCTCCTAATTTGGATAAATGGTTAGGAACCATGGAATCCAAATTACAATCCATGTTTAACAATCAAGTTTGGAACTTGATTGGGCTACCTAAAAGTGTAAAAACTAAAGGGTGCAAGTAGGTCTTCAAAGACCGACATGGATGTGAAGGTGTATACTTTCATGACTAAGGATTGTAACAAAGGGATTTAGGCAAATTCATAGTATTGACTATGTTGAAACCTTTTTCGCCAGTTACAATGTCGAAGTCTGTTAGATTTTCAATTGCCATTATCACATATTGTGACTATGTGATATGACAAATGGATGTCAAACGACTTTCTTTAAATGGAAAGATTATTAAGGATGTGTATAGTACACAACCCGAATAGTTTGACGATCCAAGAAACTCTAATAGAGTATGCATGTTGCAAAGATCCATGAGATGGGTTGAAGCAAGCTTAAAGGAATTGGAATCTTCATTTTGATGAATTGGTCAAAGAGTTTGACTTTATCAAGTACGAAGATGAACCTTGTGTATGCATGAAATTCAGTGGGAGCATGGTATTATTTCTATTGTTTATTACAATGATATCTTACTCATTGGAAAAACAAGTTTCGACACTTAAGACTGTTAAGTCTTGGTCAAGGAAAGGTTTCTCAATGAAAGATATGGGTGAAGCCGCTTACATCCTTGACATCTATAAAGATGGATCTAGAAGGATAAATTGGTTTGAGTCAAAGTGTTCACATTGACAAGATTCTTAGAAGAGTCTAAGAAGAGTAGCTTGTCAATGGGTCATGGTATTTCTCTTAGCAATATTCATTGTCTTATGACAACTGATGAGCAAAAGGGAATGAATGAAGTTCCATATGCTGCGGCACTTGGATCTGTCATGTATGCCATGATTTGTACTAGACTCGACGTCTCGTATGCTATAAGCATGATGAGTCGATACCAATCTGATCCTGTTGAGAACCAATGGATGGCAGTCAAGATGATCCTAAGTACTTAAGAAGAACTAAGGATACATTCTTGGGATTTGAAAGATTGGAAGTTAATCTTGTTGTAAGGGTTACAAAGATGCTAGCTTCCAAACTGACAAAGTTATTTTAAAATCGCAATTAGTATTTGTGTTTGTGCTTATTAGAGGTGCAATTTTGATTGAAAGAGTTCCAAGCAGAAATTGTAGCCAATTCTACTACTAAGGCCATATTTTAGCAACATATGATGTAGCTGAAAGAGGCAGTTTGGATCAAAAGTTCATTTAGTGTTTTGAAAACACTTCAAGTGTTTTTCCAAGTATCACTAATCCGTGGAACTTTGTTGTGATAATTATGGTGTCATTTGTGCAAACAATGGAACCAAAATCACAACGGTGATCCAAACACTCACTTAGACGTTCTTCGAGGAATTCATAAAGAATGAGAAGACGTTAAGATATACGAAATATCAACCGATGATGACATAAGGGATTCACTTACAAAGACCCTCGCATAGGCAGAAGCATGATGGGCATGTTAGATCCATGAGTATTCGATACATAAATGGAGCCTAGTGCAAGTGGGAGACTGTTGGTGTAATGCCCTAGGCTTTAGTTATGTTTAACTGAAAACCGTTATGTATCATCTTTATCGTTTATGTTTATTATTTGATTATTATATAGTTTGCATATTTATTGTAATAATCTCCGTCCCTAATTATTGAAAGAATAATTAGTATAATTGTCAATGGATAATCATGTGATGATTATATGCATTGAAATTATGAGTACTTGTTAGAGAACAAGTGGCTGGACATGACCCGCATGAGATTTATGACATGGTCAAATGTCATAAGTAAATCTCATAAGGTTACTTCATTTAGTCCCTAGACCTGAGATTATCATGTCCTTACATGTGATGAAAAGTCATGTTTGATTTTAGTCAAACGATATCTTAACACGATATCTATAAAGGCTATCTTTGGCATGATAGGATTCATGATGGGAAGGATGATAAGTCAAGATGGAATTTGTCCCTCGGAAGAGAGATGTTTTGCTTGGGCCCCTCGATGAGTGATAATGATGAAAGTGTATGGCCGTACCCCAATATGATTGGAATTATCATTATACTCAAGGAATCGAGAAAGCATTGAACATAGACAAGTTGACAATGACCATGACTTGTGTTCAATATAACATCGTGAGACAAAGGGAGAAATGGAAGTACACCGTTGGAAACGTGAACTCTTACGTTACATTATTTGGGTAGACATAATGGCTTGCTAGAGTCCGCTTATGTCTTATGAGGTTCGATATGATCGAACTCATTGCCAACATAATGTAATCCTATTGGGTCACACACAACTAGAATGAATTGATTAAACCGGAGGAAGAATGATTGAGAGTTTCAGTATCTGGCTATATATGTCACGCGACATATTAAGCCAATGACTTAATATACCGCGCGACATAATAGGCCCGTACGCGGTTTGACAGCCTGTCTCTCCTAATACGATTAGGAGAGGTATTCCTACTATTGTAGTATAAATACAAGGGTTCTGTCAGACCTAAAAAGCTAGCCAAAATTTTTCAAGCAAAATTCATAATTAAATACTCTCAATATTCTTCAAGGTTTAGATCTAGCAATCATCAAGAAGTTGTTCTTGGATTCATTCAAAGGTGTGGATACCGAAAGAGGGTCTTCGCTCGTTCATCGATCAAGGCCTAGAGTTCAAGCAAGTTGAAGAACGAAGTTTGTGATTCGATATCACATAATCAAAATCGTTCGATAGCTCAAGACCGGAAAGCGTTTCAAGGTTGGTTTAATTCTATCTCATAGGAATTTAAATTAATTGTATAGAACGGATCCTAGGGCTTCTTGGGTTTTATGTTTTAATGCTTAATTCCGCTGCGCATGGACCCGTAAAACCCAACAGTACGGACCACTTTCCTTGGGTGCGATGGTAAAACCCAAACCGCCCCACAACCAACCCGAGTTGCCATGTTCAAAACTGGCCTCCAACCACGGACGTACGGACCACTTTCCTTGGGTGCGATGGCAAAATCCAAACTGCTCCACAACCAACCCGAGCTGCCATGTTTAAAACTGGCCTTCAACCACGGACGTACGAACCACTTTTTTTTTTCTGTCACAAACCCTACAGCCACATCCACGTCCGGGAACACATCCGTCTCCACCCGCTACATCAAACCCAATTCATCTCATCATTCTTCAAGATTGGACTTCTCCAAGGATCGTCCATCTTGCAGGAGCATATTAGAAATATAATATCATAATATTATATTTAAGTATATATTCATTTCTCGGTGCTTTGCGAAAGAGTGCTGTGTGAGGTTGGATTATGGCATCTTCTAATCCCTTGGTCAGAATCTGCAATGTCATTCGTGGAATGGTTTGCCTCTGCCCTTTCTTCTTTGGCTTAGGACCAGTTGGAGTGTTTCGCAACGACGCTTTGGGGAGTTTGGAAGGAACAAAATTTGTAGGGCTTCGCGAAATACTTCCACACATAGCAGCCGATTATGCCATGATGTTCTCAACATTTTATCTGACCGGAAGGAGGCTCAACTTTCTTCTTCAATCACAGGCACTTCACGTTCAAGCTCTACAGCCAGTATTGATTGCAAAGCTTAGCACCCACCTCTTCCGACATTCACGAAAATGAACTATTACAATAAGGAAACATAATATATGATTGTAATATTATATTAACGAGAATTATCTCGAACTTGCACTATTTAATAACACACATAACATTTTCTTTTTTCAAAAAAAAATATCTGTATAATGGTAATTGATGACGCCAAACAAATCAGGGTCAGAACGATTCGAGGATATCTGGCAGGATATATTTTGTTGGTATGGTACCTAAGAACACAATACAAACGAAGCACAGTTAAGGTCAAAGTTGGATGTTAATCCAACTCAGGCCATCGGGTGTGAGAGTAAGAACACCGAGATTTAGAAGGCTTGAAATGCCTTAAAGTGTGTGTGTGTGTAGGGTTTGAGAGTAATATGGCTTACGATGTATATTTGGAACTTACCTTGTCCAAGGGGACAAAGGTCTTCTATTTATAGGCAATGGGAAGCTGCTCGCTGACGTAAGCCATGAGGTCAGCCCTAAAGGGCACTTTAGTCTTTGACCGCATACACGTGTCCGCATTTGATTGGGTCTTTCAGGGAAGGAAGATTCACTATCAGAGGGGATGTCGCTGATGTGGACAGGAGCCGTGTATTCGGCGCGGCGCATTAAATGCAATAGTAGGCGCCTGACTGAGCCGCATTGAATGCGATAGGAGTGAGCCGACTACTTGCATGTCAGAGCCAGTAAGATAACTTGCTCAGTAAGCCTTGGTATCAACCGGGAGTCTGGGGGATTAACCGGGAGTCAGGTATGAGCCCGCGGTCAACATCTTAGGCGCGGTCAATGGTAATTGACGCGGGCACATATGTTGTGGTCACAACTCGTGCGGTCACCAGGCTGACGGTCAGGATCCCTTCGGTCTGGAGTAGGATGACGAGGAGAGGAACGCGGTCTTTGATGAGCCCGGATCTACTGGACCGGGCCCGCGCTCGGTCTAGTCCAAGGAACCAGTGACGTGGCAGTTCCTAGACCGCTGGAGGGAAGACCGCGGACAAATAGGCCCTTGTGGTCAAGACCGCGTCCCTCCTCGCATCATCCCCATCGAGGACCATTGGGACCACCGCTCGGATCCGTGCCCGCATGAGTCATGACCGCATCAACCGTGCTCGCGTCATATATCTTTGACCGCGGGCACAACGTTGACCGCGGGCACATGTACCTTCCCGGTTAATGTCAAGCCTTACTGAGCAAGTTAGCTCACTGGCTCTGACAGGCCACTTGCCGGCTCCCCCATAACGCATTCAATACGGCTCAGTCAGGCGCCTACTATTCCATTTAATGCACTAAGCCGGCTACACGGCTCATGTCACTTTCAGCCATGTCCCCTGGACAGTCAATATTCCCTCCCTGACAGGACCAATTAGCTGCGGACACGTGTAGCTGGTCAAAAACCAAAGTGCCCCCTAGGGCTGATCTCATTGCTTACATCAACTAAGCACCGCCTCATTGCCTATAAATAGAAGGCCTTTACCCCCTTGGGCAAGGTAAGTTCCATGGACAATTGAGTAAGCTCTATTACTCTCTAAACCTAAACACACACACACCCCAAAGGTATTCAAAGCCTTATTACTCAGTATTCTTACTCTCGCACCCGAGGGCCTGAGTTGGAGTAACATCCAACTTTGACCTTAACGGTGCTTGTTTGTGTTGTGATCTAGGTACATCAAACCACCAAATATATCCTAGCCAGATATCCTGAACCGCTCCTGACCCCAAAAGCTGTGGCGTCATCAGTGGTTCCATTGCCGGGAACCGACTTTCTTTCATTTTCTCGTTAAAAATCTTTTGTTTTCAAGGCACCTCACGTGTCCTAAACAAATTCAGTGCCGAAAGGCTCTTCTTTTTTCCATCATCTTCTTTCCAGAATATGGCTAGAATATTGGAAAATGTTGGTCACTTGACCCTAGAGGAGGATGATCAAGCCTCACCCTCCGTCATTAATAAAGGCAAGACTCCAAACTCAGTTTTCAATAGAATGGGGGCACGTTCCCAGCCACCAAACACCCTCTCTCCTGGTCAAAGGGCCATACACCAACTCACAGATCAAATACGTGCTGAAAAAGCACAGGCCCTCCTAAACAAGAGCCCAAAAACTCCTCAACCTCCCCCAAGAAACACCACCATGAACACTCCTCTCTCCCCAGAGCAAATAGCAAGGAGACAAGAAATTCTGGATTCCAAATCCAAGCTGAGTCATGAGAAGCCATGGCAATTGCTGACCAACAACTGGAGATGTTCGAAATAGAGGCCAATGGAGGGCTACAGCTCCCACAAGGGTCCATAAGGTTCTCCCAACGAGCTCCCGCTCACTCACTTGCTAGTCAAGCTGCGGGGGCAAAAAGGGCTGAACCAACCCTTGAACGCGGACAGCCGGCTAAGCGCAGCGTGGTGCATGTCGAGGACAGCGAGGAGATTGGAGAGGAGGCACAGTCAAACCAACGTGCGAGGCCCCAAGCATTACCCTTGGCTCCGGCCAAAGGGAAGGCCGTGGCTCCACGAGCTAAGAAGCAGAAGGTTGACAGCCAGAACCCTGAGTTCGTTGATTTCATGCAGAAGATGTGGGAAACCCATCAGAAGGCCGCTCAGAAATGTGGTCGCACTATGGATGCCTTCAGCGACAAGATCGCCCGGGCACCTATTCAGAAGGGGAAGCCCCCCCAGATGGATACATACGATGGATCCAAGAATGCGAGGAGCCACATGGGTAGATTTGAGGGCCAGATGGCATTGTTCTCCGAGGACGAGTCCGTGATGTGCAAGGCTCTAGCTGCCACATTCACGGGCAAGGCCCTATCACGGATCTTGGCACTTAAACCCCGCTCCATCAACTCTTTCAATCACTTCAGGAACATTTTTCTCAATGCCTTTGCTGGAGCAGGTGTGCCCGCTAGACCAAACACAGATCTTGTCCGTGTCAAGCAGGCCGCCACTGAATCCACGAAAGATTACATTGCTCGCTTCAGAAAGGTCAGCGAGGAGATAGTAGATCTGGAAGAGGGGGATATTAGACTTTGCTTTGAGGGAGGCCTCACTTCCTCCTTCCTGAAATTGAACTTTGCCTCCAGCCAACCTAAAACGGTGGAGGAGATGTATGAAAGGGCTTCTGCCATTGCTTCCGCCGAAGAGAGCAGTACGCCCGGTCCCCGAGCTTCAGCCAAGGAAAGAATAAGCCAAGTCCAGGAGACCACCCCATAGCCTGCCCGCGTTAACAATCAGGGCAAAAACAAAGGCCGTGGGTCGGATAAGCTCCGAAAGAAGATGGAAGAAATAGCCTACACTGAACTCACCGAGCCAAGAGCGGTGATCATGCGGGCATCAGACTTTCCTGCTCCTCCTCCCATGCTCAGAAAACCAAATGAAAGGAGTAGGGCAAAGTTCTGTGAGTACCACAATGATCACGGGCACGGAAGCGAGGACTGTTTTCAGCTGAGAAAAATAATCCAGCAGAGAATCAATAATGGGGAGCTCACCCGATGGGTCAAGGGAAACAACCAAGCCCCCAATAATAACCAGCAGCGGGCACGAAACCCTCGTGGTCCCGAGAGGGTGGAAAGAGACAATTTTGAGGATGACGATGGAGACTACAACATAAACTTCATTGGAGAAGAACCTCCCTCCAACAAACAGCTCTCCCTCCAAATCCGGACATTGGAAAAGGTTTTCTCCATCCCCATGATAGCTCAGGAAGAAGAGCAGGAAATTGGGTTCAAAAGGAGTGAACTTGCCTCCACCCTTTTTCATTCCACTCAGCCTCTTACCCTCAGAATGAGAATCAACCGGGCAAACATAGGCCGAGTGTTAATAGATACAGGAGCTGCCCGCGATATACTCTACTACCATACGTTGGTAGGAATGAGAATGACTGAAGCACATCTTTTTCCATACGCGGGCATGCTTGAGGGCTTCACAAATCACGCCGTAAGGGTAAAGGGGACGATTGTGTTTGACGTAACTATTGGGGAAAAACCCATGCAGAAGACGGCCAAGATAACTTTCATGGTGGTCGATCTTCCTTCCCAAGACAATGCCATTCTCGGCAGTGCTGCTCGAGCCGAATTGGGAATAGTTGCGTCCGTCCCCACCAAAGGGTGAAATTTAACACCCCGGCGGGGTTGCTACCATCAAAAACCAGCCGGGAGATTCCTCCGAGCACCGGAGGAAAGAAGGAAAGAACAGAAAGGCCGGGCATCCCGCCCGCCAATACATGGTGGCGAGGACAAATTGATAGAGGGAAAAGGCGAGGACAAATCAAAAAAGGGAAAAACTCTTGCACTCCCGCCGCCACCCATACCAATTGGCATGCTTTCTTTCCATTCCACGAAGGTGGAGCTCAAGATGAGCGTAAAATCGAAGCGCTTGGCTGCCCTGTTGAGGAGGGTATATTGATCGAGGAATAGAGGGGGAAATTGACCGTGATATCATATACTCTATGGCAACATTGACTGGAGCTCAAGTCAACCCCCTACCATTGTTATTGACTCCTTGCACAACCGAGAAATCAGTGACCTAAAACCTAACGACGAGCTCGAGGAGGTGGTAATCAACCCCACTTCCCGAGAAAACCGTTAAGGTAGGCACGGAAATTCACGGCGAGGAGAGAAGGATACTCATCGAGTTCCTTAGAGCAAATTGCGATGTGTTCGCTTGGAGGGTGGAGGATATCTCGGGAATCGCCGAGGACGTGATCCTCCATAAAATCAATGATGACCCATCCTTCAAGAACATCCACCAGAAATCCAGATACTTCTCCCCGGAGAAAGAGATTGCCATCAAGGAAGAGGTGGAAAAATTGCTAAAAGCGGGGATAATCAAGGAAATTACCTACCCCAAATGGCTAGCCAATGTCGTGATGGTCAAGAAATCCAATAATAAATGGAGAATGTGTGTTGACTTCACGGACCTCAACAAGGCATGCCCCAAGGACGTTTCCCTCTTCCTCGCATAGATAAATTGGTGGACTCTATAGCCAGGGCACAGAGTGTTAAGCTTCATCGATGCATACTCAGGCTACCATCGAGATCCAAATGGCTCCCGAGGATGTCCGCTCTGTAGCTTTCATCGGCTAGCGGGCGAAAACCTCTTGCTACACAAATGATGCCGCTTCGGGTGAAAAATGCGGGAGCCACATATCGAAAAGGATGGTCAATACGGTCTTCAAAAACCGAGTGGGCGAGAAATCTCGAGGCCTATATAGATGATATGGTGATAAAAACCAAGGAAAACTCCCATGAGCTCGACCTGGAGGAAACCTTCCTGAACTTGCGCCGTAACAATATGAAGCTAAATCCCCTCAAATGTGCCTTTGGGGTAAAGGCGGGCAAGTTCCTCAGATTCATGGTCAATCAAAGGGGGATAGAGGCTAACCCAGAGAAAATCCAAGCCATATTGGACATGAAACCTCACCTTTGCGTTAAAGATGTTCAAAAGCTCAATGGCCGCATCACGGCACTTGGCCGCTTCATCTCGCGGTCGGCAGAGAGATGCCTCCCCTTCTTCAAAACTCTCGAAAGGGGAAGAGAGCCGATGAATTTACATGGAGCACCGAGTGCCATCGGGCTTTGAAGAAGTCAAAACATACCTGGGCACCCCCATTTCTCTAAAGATTTCCCGCGTCTCTGGGAAGAGCTTTTTCGTTTCTAGCGATTCTTGATCCGCGGTAGGCCGCTGTTCTTGTAAGGGAGGAGAATAACTCCCAAAAACCAGTTTATTATGTAAGTAAGGCACTGTCCGCCGTAGAAGGGCGTTATCTTAATATAGAGAAGTTAGCTTACGCCTTGCTTCGTATCTCTGCTCGAAAATTAAGAGCCTACTTTTTCGCACATCCTATAACTGTGCGGCGAGGCTCCACTTAGAAAGGTTTTACACAAACCAGAGTCTTCGGGGAGAATGCTAGCTTGGTCTATAGAGCTCACTGAGTTCCAGATCACCTACTCCCCAAGAAAGACAATCAAAGCGCAAGCCTTAGTTGATTTTGTAGTAGAATCATCATTCAAATTGGCGGACAGCGACCTCGGAAAAAGAAAGCGAGCAGAATCAGAAGATGACCCAGAAAGCTCGAGCACTGAAACTATGCAACCAAAGGAGCGCCCGGAAGAAATATGGACTTTATTCGTGGACGGCTCAGCGAGCAAGTTAATAAGTGGAGCGGGCATACTTCTGATCGCACCCTGCGGGGAGACATTTAAGAGGGCCTTGAGGTTCAAATTCGAAGCATCAAACAATCAGGCTGAGTATGAAGCGATCATAGCAGGCATGGAATTAGCAAGAGACTTGGGAGTGCAAAACATAGAGATCAACAGTGATTCTCAGCTCATAGTTAATCAAATTAAGGGGGAGTATGATACTATCAACCCAGTGCTAACTCAGTACTGCGGGCTTGCAAAAACCCTCATCAAAAAGTTTACCTACTATGAGCTGAACCAAGTCATGAGAGAGGACAATGTGGAAGCAGACCTCCTCTCCAGAATAACAGATCAAGAAATTGATGAATTAGAGGCAGACTGCCAGATTGAATTCACAGAGAGACCTGCTATAGATCGGATTCAGATAAACAATATTGAGGATCAAGTAAGGGACTGGGTAGATGAAATGAAGGATTACATCGAGAAGCAGACCCTCCCCGAGGATCCAGTAAAGGCTAGAGCCATCAGAGCGGTGTCCGCGAAATACCTCGTCCTCGATGGGGTACTCTTTCGGCGATCATTCACCAAGCCTTTACTCAGATGCGTCAAAACTCACATGGTCACCAACTTACTCTACGAGGTCCATGAAGGAGTTTGTGGCAGACATCCAGGTGCTCGCACCCTCTCAGACAAGATCAAGTTTCAAGGATTCTTTTGTCCCACGATGAGAAGGGATGCACAGGAGTATGTGAGAAAGTGTGATAATTGCCAGAGATTTGCAAACATCCCCAGTGTTGGGTATGCATGTTTTAACCCTCCTATTTTGTATTAGATTTGATTGATACCATAACCTCCTGTCTATTTTAAGGACTTTAGGACCCTATGTAATGAAGCTTAGACTTCAATTTTTTAGCTAAGTCCATTTTATAGAATAGGTTAATCTTAGGCTTGAAGACTGGCACAAGACTCATTGGATGTAAGGTTGCAGTTCCAGCAGTATTCAAAACCGCCCCTTTGAACCGCACATGCAACCGCATGTATGATTCCTTGAATCTGCTCAATAAACTACCTAAGTGCAAACCGCTTGTTGAACCGCATCATTGCAGTTCACCTACAACCGCATCCTTGCAACCCCCTGGTGTAGCAAACCGCACATTCCTAACCGCGTCTCACCAACCGCATCCAATGATTGGCTACTTGAAGTGAACCACTTTTTATCCGTTGGAATCCACGTCAGCAATATCAAAAGTCAACCACCATATCTTGTCACGTGATTCAATGTCAGAAAAGATCTGCAAGGATCTTGAAAAGGTGACAGGTGTCCTAACCTCATTGCTTACGGTGGAGCACGATCGGCTTTATCTGCAAAGAATGTACTAAAGGACAAAAGTGGTTCTTTGTGGACCAATAGGATTGCATCAAGTCTTGTCCTTACAAATGCGTATCCAACGGCTAGTTTCTTGATGCTTGGGTATAAATACCCCAATCTTCACCTTTTGAAGATTGCTTGAGAATTTGAAAGTCTTTGTGTTCATAGAAGCCTGAAGCTCTGCCGAAATTATTCATCCCTTTGAATCTTCATCTTCAAACTTCAAGAAATATTCCCGGCCCGGAAATCAAGCCTTAACACATTCAAGAATCATTGTGCTCTACATCTCACGATTTAAAGAGCCTTGATCTTGTTCTCACACACACCTCATTTGTTCTAATCACATAGATTAAACACTTGAGATACACCGCCAGTTATAGTTTTGGATTTGTTCTTCATAAAAAGATTTTATTGTACTTTGTAATCTCGCAATACTTAATATAAAATCTCTCTTAGAAATCCAAGACTAACCATCTTGGTAGTGGACGTAGATCGTTTATCGATTGAACCACTCCAAATAGCGTGTTCTTACTTTCGCATTTATATTTCTGTGCTTGCTAATTATTTATCTTTGTCTCGTTTGATCTTTATTTAGCTATCCATTATTGTGAAATAGTGTTTGGAGTTAACATAGTCAAAATACACGTGTTTGTAAACCGCTCTTCTCAAAACCGCACCACCAAAACCGCATTTTACAAACCGCCTCTCAAAACCGCTTTACACTCTATTATTCATTGTGCATTTTACACTATCACTTGCGCCTATTATCAACTGCAAGAGGATTTTGTAAGCGAGAGGTTTAGTTTTTAAATAGAGGGCGAAAAATTTTAAACAGCCTATTCACCCCCTCTAGCCGTATTTTCACCCTTGTTGCCACCTTTGGGACCAACAAGTGGTATCGTAGCAAACACATTTTAAAACCATTTGTTTTCAAGCTTAACGGCTTGTGTGCCGATTCGATATGGCAACCTCAAAGACAATGACTACCGTTAACTATTCACACATTCCAATGTTGGACGAAGACCACTTTGACATCCGGAAGTGCCGAATGCTTATTCATTTGGAAACCATAGATGAGATCTTTGGTGGAGTGCGTGATCAATGGCCCTCTAATTCCAATGAAGGCTAACACCGATGCAACCACCAATGCTGAAACTCCAGAGGTGAAAAAGCCAAAAGATGAGTGGTCGGATGAAGAGAAGAGAATAGTTGCCTGACAAAGAAGGCGAGGTTCATCATTTCTGGAACCCTCCCCGTATCAACTCTACAGAAAGTGATGTACCTCAAAACCGCAAAGCAGATGTGGGATGCCATAGAGAGCTACCTCGAAGGTGATGAAGAGTGCAAGGAAAACAAATTATAGACTTGTTTTGGTAGAAAAAACAATAGAGTAGAATCTTAACTATGTTTAGTGTGTGGATTGAATAATAAGGAGGGAACTATGGAATTCGATTATATGGAACAAGAAAGTGAAAAACGAGACAATGACAACGCGATTTGTTAACGAGGAAAACCTTGGAGGTGATAACCTCTTTGGAAAAAACCCCGGGAGTTAGGTCTCCAACCTTAAAGGTTCCACTATAATGATCACAATTACAACTTCGTAAGATAATGGAGAGGATTACAAGAGTTTGTGTGTAAAGTGTGTGCGTATGAGCATGAGTGTCATTTTCCGTCTCCATTTCCCCTTAAATACAAGTAACTAAGAAAGAGTCAAATATGGTTCCTACAATCTCGGCATTGTGGTTTATCTTTTCAACCTCCGTGAGACCAAGTCGCCCTAGCCGTTTGAAGGTCTGTTGAACGTGCTTGAAGGTTGTTTCCGCATTCCTCTCTTAATTCTTGAAAAATAAGAATAATAATATTAGGAAATATTGGACAAGTAAATATTTAAAACAATACTTACGGTGTAATGACATCTCGTTATGCGGGATCAAGCTGAAGATGTCGTCATGTCAAAAAATGCCCACAACAATTTGTCCCCAAAAACATTTGACTATGTAGGCAGCGAAGAGGCAAAATGTTTTCCTTTGAATTAATGACCCAACCGTTACTGTGCACGATGGGACGTTCTTGGGAGACGTGGCGATAAAATGAACGGTTGGGGAGAGAGTTAATTTTGAAAAGGGATTCTTTTTCCTTTTATTAACCGCTTGAGAAAACTTATCTTCTCAAATCTTCTTTTCACCTCCTTTGGCCACGGCGCCGTTCGCTTTCAAGGTAAAATCACTCCATCTCGACCTTCTTCCTTTGTTTATTCTTCTCTTTTTGCTTTGTCAACCATGGGTAAAACCAGATGTCCGCTTCCAAACCCAAGAAAGCGTCATCCCCACAAGGTCCCGTAGAGATTAATCTCGACGACTTTGTTTGCGCAAATCTTCTCACTAAACCTCTTGAAGAAACTTGTTTGTTTAATGATTCTCAAATAGAGACCATAAAACAACAATGTTGTTTCCCAAGTGGTGTAATTTTTCATCCTTTTTCCATAAAACTTAGGTCGACCATGTTTCTCCCAAATGGATGCGCTTCTTCGAATATCCCTTCTTGCTAGGGTTTAGCTACCCTTTCCCACGGTTGGTTACCGAGTTCTTTCTAAAACTCAACCGGCTTATGCTCAACTTATGCCAATGGCTTGGCGAGTATTTGCTTTTGTTCTTAAAGTAAACCGAGAAAACGGACTAGACTTAGGGCTCCTGAAATTGCCCATTCCTATGATCTTCAACTTTTTGGTTCCAAACGGTACCTATTTAGAAAGAAGTCGAGGTAGAAATCCTTTGATGAGCAAAGACATCCTCCGGTGATAGGGGATGGAAGAATAGGTTTTTCTTTGTTGATAGGACGTCAATCGGTGAGAAGGATGAGATGTCGAAGCAATGGAACCGAGGAGGTACTTAAATTCTTACTCTTGTGATTTCCGTTCTTGAGACAAGCGAATTGTAATTGTTTTTGCTTTCATGTAGATATTGATTGGGGAGAGTTATTTCCGCTTTGCAAAAGATACTTTAGCAAAAATCGAAGAGTTTTTCAATCTCCCTCTCGATAAGAGATCTCCCGAAGGTTTGCTTTGGAAGTTTCGTCGATTGTCCCCGAGAGGATATAAAGGCTTCAACTTACGTAATAATGTCTCTTGGTAAGCTTGGCATCCTGTTACCTTTGATAAGCTTGTCATTAATTTGATGTGTTATTTGTTATTGACAATATCTCTATGTCCATGCGGTCTCCAAACCGATAGCTTCAGGTCGACTTTGATCACGGAGGATATCGAGGCCTTGCTTTGAGCCCATTGTCAAGGCGAAAAGAAACCTCCACCCGCTCCTAAGAAGAGTCCTATTCTTGATGAAAGCGCCGGGATTGGTTCTAGGGTGAGGAAAAGAAAAGGCGGCCAAGAGGAAGTGATCGAGGTTGGAGACTCTTTTGATGGAGTGTCGGCGGGGAGTTCAAGAAGAGATTTATGAGCCCGGCATCCGGGGTGAGACATCATTAATTGAATATTTAATAGTTTCAAAGGTTGTGATAACTTTTAGTAATATCGGGATGTTATTTTTTTGTAGGATACGTGGAGGAGTTGGCAAAAGAAGTTGAATTGGAGAAGAAGAAATCCAAAGCGGATATTGCTTTGGTCAAGAAGGAGAAGTTGGTATACCGATAATAAAGTGAAGGAATGTGAGAAGATAATAGAGCAACTAAGCAAATCGTTTGGGAGAACAAGAGCGAGATAGCTAAGGACTTGTTGAATAGTTTGGCGAAAAGTGAAGATGATCACAACAAGGAGATAGCGAGAGGTGAGGAATTCTTGTAAACCGGCTGCGGTGAAGACTGTTTCTCAATGCAAGGTGAAAATGATGAAGGAATACCAAGAAGGAAAGGGTGGTGCCTGGGATATTCACGGGAATGTGCCTATCTATCCAAGTTAACAGGTGAGGTGGGGGACGAGGGCGAGGTGTCATCAAGTCCATATGAAACAATTGTCCAGGATGCACCAGCCGGTTGGAGAAGTGACACCGGTACGACAACACTGCGGCGAAGCCACCTAAACAAAAAAGAAGGTAAAAACAATTTGGTTCTTTGGTATTTTGTTGATGATTACTGAGGCGGAGTCCCTTAAGACAATTTTTATTTTGGTTCGGTTTGTAATAGGTCCTTAAGGGCCAAAGACAATTTTTTTAAGTGTTGGGTTGGTTCAACACTTTCGCACTTTTACTTTGGTGGTTTGGATACATTATGGTTATTTTAGTTTAGTTATGGTCTAATGGTTTTCAAGCACGTCAAGGCTTGTTTCTTTTTGGATAATTTTTCGTATGTTTTTCACATATGGTGACATGATAGTATGTCGAGAATAATAGGTATTTAGGATGACATGTAGATGTCATAAACCGTAGATACTTAGATGACACGTATATGCCATAAACCGTAGATACTTAGATGACACGAATATGCCATAACCATAAGAATAATGCTTAAGATCAATCATCTAAGCGAGTGGGAATGGGTAAGCTATATGAGTTTACCCATATAGGCCCACCCCACACCTCAATTAGTGAGATAACTTGCGCTCCGGGCGAAGGTGTGGTAACCTAACTTCTTTAGAAAGAGGTAATTAACTCTTTAAACCTTAGAAGGGATTGTGTACCTTTACTTGAGAAGAGATGGCAGTCTCTAACGGAGGAGGAATCGTTGTTCTTTGCATGCTTTCGATATGTCCCCATGTAAATGTGTCAATACCTCATAAGATAGAAACACGTTAAAAACGGACGCCAACTAAGGTTGACGTCTCTCACAAAGCATGTTAGAGACATCTTATCATGTAAATAATTAAAAAGATACATAGGAGAAAAGAATTAAAATACGATTCATACCTGGAAAGATGAGTTCATGGGAAGTCATATTTAAATGTAATACCTTTTGAGATGAATGGCGTTCCAACTTCGGGGTATCATTTGGCCATCCAAGGTTGCAAGGCGATATGCTCCTTTTCCGGCTTGTGCATCTATCAAGTAGGGTCCCTCCCATTTTGGGGCGAGCTTGCACTGCGTTGGACTCCTTGGTATTTTGGAATGCCTTTCTTAGGACTAAGTCTCCTACTTGAAACCTTCGACCCGACGTTTTTATTGTATGATCGGGCTACCCTTGGCGATATCTTTGCCATGCGAACTTTGGCCATATCCCTTAGCTCGTCCACGAGTATCCGGGGAATGTATCAAGATGTCTTTATTATTTTCAGATGTCGGCAGTTTGTATCTTGCCGTAGGTACAAGGACTTATTTGCTGGGAATAACAGATTCGATTCCAAATACAAGTGAATAGGGGTTTGACCGGTAGCATTCTTAGATGTCGTCCTGTCGGCCCATAGGACCATTGGTAATTCTTACGCCCAACGTCCTTTTTTCCCTGGTTTAGTCTCTTTTTTAAGTTCTTGATTATTATTTTGTTGCTAGACTACTGCTGTCCATTGGCTTGAGGGTGAACAGGCGAAGGCGTTACCATCTTAACACCCCAATTGTCAAGAAATCTTGGGTCCTCTTGCCGATGAATCGAGAGCCGTTGTCACAAATTATTTCGATGGAATTCCAAATCGGCTAAATATGTTCCTTTTGATAAAAGATATTACTTCTTTATCACGAACTTGCACATATGCCTCGGCCTCATCCACTTAGAAAAGTAGTCTGTCATGGCCAAAAGAAATACTCGTCCCCGGTGCTGCAGGGAAGTTTTCCTACAATGTCCATTCCCAAACCATAAACGGCCAAGGTGACAGGATAGGATGTAGCAATTCGGTGGTGGTGCGGGATGTCCCCATGTCGCTGACAGGAATCGCATTTCTTTGCGTAGTCAATGGCGTCTTTTCTCATTGTGGGCCAGAAATAGCCCAACCTTAGAGCTTTAGTATGTAAACTTCTGCCCCCGGTATGATTTCCACAATCTCCTTCATGCAGCTCCTTGAGAACCTGATGGGCTCTATCTGCTTCTAGACACCTTAAGTAGTGACTGCGCAGCAGATTTTCTAAACAAGAGATTATCAATAAGTACATATTTAGATACTCTTACCCTGAAGGCTCTCGCATTCTTCTCCTCAACTGGGATCGTATCATCTAAGAGATACTTGATAATAGGGGCTGTCCAAGAGGTTGATGCAGGAGAGGAAGGTATGTCAACATCTAGGACGAACATCTCGAGATTGTCAATTGCTGGGATGTCAACATGCACGATTGGGATATTGGTTTGTGAGAAGCTTTTGAAGGCCGAACCCAAATTTGCCAAAGCATCACCTTGAGAATTTTCTTCTCGCGGGATTTGTTCCAAGGAAAATGTTTTGAATTTGGCCGAAATAATTTTTACAATTTCCAAATATGTCGTCATTTTAGCATTTTTCGCGACGTAGGACCCATTGTATTGATTAACAATTAGTAATGAATCCATGAACACCCGGATATGCTCGACATCTAAGTCTTGGGCTGCTGTTAAACCCGCGATAAGTGCCTCGTACTGCTTCATTGTTGGTAGCCTTGAAGCCGCAATCGATAGATTGTGGTATTATGTCCCCTTGTGGCGATTTTAGTACAACTCCAAGACCCGTACCTCTCATGTTGGAAGCACCGTCCGTGTAGAGTCCAAATTTTTAGAATGTCATCATCTTGAAGTTGCTTTGTACTTCCAATTCCACCTCTTGTTGTAGGGTTGGATCGAAATCGCCCACAAAATCGCCAGGGCTTCGAGATTTTATTGCAGTTCTAGGCTCGTACTTGATGTCGTATGTGCTTAACCGTACGTACCATTTCGCCATTCGACCTCGACATCTCTGGTTTTCTCATGACATTCTTAATAGGATAGTTAGTGCGTACAATAATAGTATGTGTTTCAAAATAGTGCCTTAATTTAATGTATGTGCTTATCAAAGCTAAAATTAATTTTTGTAAATGAGAATACCTGGTCTCAAAGATCTAAGAGTGTCTTACTTATATAGTAGATGGGTTGCCGATTGCCATCTCGTTCGTTATCAAGACCGCACTTACAGCGCCTTCGGATACTGCTAGGTAGATGTAAAGATGTTCTTCTATCCGAGGTTTGGCCAATAAGGGAGGTGTCGACAAGTAAGTTTTGAGTTCCCGAAAAGCTTTTTCATGTTGGTCCTCCCATTGAAACTTTTTGTTCTTTCTTAAGATGTCATAGAAAGGTTTGCATCGGCTGAGGATTTTGAAATGAATCTAGTGAGTGCGGCAATTTTTCCCGTTAGTCTTTGGACGTCCTTGACAGATTGAGGTGATGACAGTGCCGAGAATGGCGCGTATTTGTTCTGGGGCGGCTTCAATGCCTCTTTAGTGACCATATAGCCCAAAACTTGCCGGCTTTCATTCCGAAGTTGCATTTAGTCGGATTAAGTTTCATATTGAAACAATCCAAGATGTCAAAGGCTTGAGAGAGATTGCTAATGTGGTCCTCGGCCTTCTTAGACTTAACAACCATGTCGTCGATGTATGCCTCCATTGTGTCCCCAATCCGATCCTTAAACATCTTGTTGACTAGCCTTTGATACGTTGCACCCGCATTTTTTAGTCCAAAAGGCATGACAATATAACAATAAATACCCGAGGGGGTTATGAAGGCAAGTGTTTTCTTGGTCGATGGTTCCATCCGAATTTGTTGAAATCCCGAGGACGCGTCCATGAATGTGAGGAGTTCGTGACCCGAGGTGGCATCAACTAATGAATCTATGTGCGGCAAAGGGAAAGGATCTTTTGGGCGTGCCTTATTTAAGTCGGTGAAGTCGACGCAAACTCGCCATTTCCCGTTTCTCTTCTCTACCACAACCACATTTGCCAACCATCTTGGATAATCGACCTCTCGTATCATGTTGGCTTGAGTAAGCGCTCTACCTCCTCCTTGATGATCCGATTTCCGGTTTCGCAAACTTTCTACGTTTCGGTGCACCGGTTTGAAGCCGGGATCTATGTTAAGTTTGTGAGTGATGACATCTTTGCTAATGCCGGTCATGTCATCATGTTTCCAAGCGAAACTTTTTATTCTCGCTTCTTAATAGGTTCACAAGCTTCTCCTCTATATCGACGATATGTCGGTGCCAATAAGTACTTTGATGTCCGGGTTGGAAGGATCTAACAATACTTCTTTCACATCATCCTCCCTAGCTTCCAGGACTTCACGTACTTTCTTCGGTAATTGCTATGCTTGTTTTGGAGATGTAGACGCCTTCATTGAAGTTTTGTAACATTCCTTGGCCACCCGTTGATCATCAGAATCTTAGCGACACCCCAAGGTGTTGGAAACTTCACACATTGATGGTAAGTGGGGGGTACGGCCTTCATTCCATGAGTCCACGGTCTTCCAAGAATTACATTGTAAGATGTTGCGCAATCAATTACACAAAACTGTTCCACGGTGTTGAGGCCCTTTGAGTATATTGGAAGCTTTATCTCCCCCATCGTTTCTTTGACTTCGCCACCGAAGCCTACCAAAGATCAAGATTTTTTGACAATCTCCGATTCCGGGATGTTCATTTCTTTAAGGGTACCCAACATAATAAGATTGACGGAGCCGCCCCCATCTACCGTAATACGTCGTATGGTACAGTTGGCGATCCGCAAGGAAATGACCAGACCGTCATGATGGGGTTCCAGCCAAGTTATCACGATCACTTTCATCAAAGACAATTGGGTCTGGCAAGGTATCGACATCCCGGGCCGTCTCTACGGCTTTTCATCTTTTGACTCCTTAGCATGTCGTTTTGCGGCGTAATAGGATGTTCCACATATTTCGAGCCTCCACTAATGAAGTTGATCACCTTTGTTGATGCCGGGGAGAAACCGGTCTTTCGGCTTCATGAGGAGCTTACTGTACTTTCAGCCTTTCTTCTTTCGGATCCCAACAGCTCCTTAAGATGTCCTTTCGAGAGCAAGTAACCGATCTCCTTTCTTAATGCGATGCAGTCTTGAACATGCCCAAAGTCTTCGTGGTAAGCACACCATTTTGATTTGTCACGCCATCCCGTGGTTTTGTCCGTTTTCTTTGGCCATCCGGCTTTGTCTCCTGTGCTGCCCATTGCGCAAAGTACACCCGAAATATCAACCGTAAAACAATAATCGAAATGTTAGGCACATTATCATTATCTTCATCCTCACCGTCTATTGAATTAATTTTGCTAGTGTCAATTCTCGGATAAGGATTGGGACGGTTGTTTCTGCGATGGGACGATTCAGTCTTTCTATCGGGATGGTCATATGTCGACGTCTTGGATGATGACTTTGATCTTCGCAGCCTCATCTTCCTCCGGGCCTTATGAATCTCAATGCCCCGCTCCCGACTTCCTCCAGCCGCTTGAGGAGTCATTACCAAATCTTGGTAATACTGCGAATCTTTCTTCAACCCCATTTTGAATGCTTACGTGGCCGTCGACATGTCAAGATTGGGAATTTCCAGCACCTCTTTATTGAACCGGTGGACGTAATCCTTGTAGGGTTTCATTAGGCTGCTGAGTTACATTGTAAAGGTCACTTGTCAACCTTTCAAATTGTCGATCGCATGAGAATTGGTTATAGAACATGTTGATGAGCCGGGCGTATGAACCAATTGAACCTAGGGGTTGCCTAATCAACCATTTGAGAGCCGGTCCAGATAAGGTGGATCCAAATCCCCTGCATAAGCAAGCCTCTCGGAATTGAAGTGGAATATGGATTATGTCCATCTTTTCTTGATAGTGTGCCACGTGCTCCTGCGGGTCCGTGGTGCCGTCGTACAACTTCATAGATGGTACATGAAGCGCTTCGGTATGTAGACATTTGCAATTGCTGGGACAAACCGAGACCGATTGTAGCAGTGCTTAAGTATCGGTTGAATTGGAGGAGTCACACCTGCACGTTCATTACTAATTCTACGAGATCCCGCATCCGTTTAGCTAGTGGGTTTCTGCAAAAGGGTCACCATAGGAATACGATTGAAATTATTATTATTGAAAAGATTATTAAGCAAACCAGAGTTGTCCGTAGTAGTCGTGACGAAGGCTGTCTATAAATGGGATGAATGGAGTGAATCCCGCAGAAGATGGTGTCAAAGGGGTGTCCCTGCAAAGATGTTGACATCATGAAAGATGTCGGCGGAGGAGGATTGCCCATTGGAATGAATTCATTACAAATGTAGATCCTCCGAAGTTGTCAAAGTTGAGAACCCTTGCGCGCAGTGGTGATATGTTTTCAAGCCGAGATGCTATGAGTTGTTGGTCTTTACGCATCTTAATCATGGAATTGGTCAACACCTTCGAATTGTTATCTTGCTGGTCCAACCTTTGATTCAACCTGGTTAGGATACTCCGGATGTCGGCATTCGCATTGGAAGAGGTCGCCCCCTTTTGTGGAGTCTTCGTAGGCCGAGTTGGCCGAGATCCGGTCCGAGGAGGCGGTGGTAACAAGCCGGTTCTACCTCCGATGTGGGAACAACGGTGGGACCTTTGCCGGCGGTGGACACATTGGTGGGTGCAGACATAGTGAATTCGATTAGGAAATGTTTCAAATAACCGATAAACCACGAGGCCCCTCGGTGGGCGCCAAATTGTTTTGGTAGAAAAAACAATAGAGTAGAATCTTAACTATGTTTAGTGTGTGGATTGAATAATAAGGAGGGAACTATGGAATTCGATTATATGGAACAAGAAAGTGAAAAACGAGACAATGACAACGCGATTTGTTAACGAGGAAAACCTTGGAGGTGATAACCTCTTTGGAAAAAACCCCGGGAGTTAGGTCTCCAACCTTAATGGTTCCACTATAATGATCACAATTACAACTTCGGAAGATAATGGAGAGGATTACAAGAGTTTGTGTGTAAAGTGTGTGCGTATGAGCATGAGTGTCATTTTCCGTCTCCATTTCCCCTTAAATACAAGTAACTAAGAAAGAGTCAAATATGGTTCCTACAATCTCGGCATTGTGGTTTATCTTTTCAACCTCCGTGAGACCAAGTCGCCCTAGCCGTTTGAAGGTCTGTTGAACGTGCTTGAAGGTTGTTTCCGCATTCCTCTCTTAATTACTGAAAAATAAGAATAATAATATTAGGAAATATTGGACAAGTAAATATTTAAAACAATACTTACAGTGTAATGACATCTCGTTATGCAGGATCAACTGAAGATGTCGTCATGTCAAAAAATGCCCACAACAACACTGTTGAAAGATCCTACAACAACTTCAACAGAAAACCCAACGAAACCTTGCGTCAAACCTACGATCGCTATGTTGAGGTCCTCTGCTTCATGGCTGGTCACTCCAAGGATAATGAATGGTATCTTGACAGTGGCTGCTCAAGACATATGACTGGAGATAGATCATTACTTGAAGATGTCGTTGAAGCAAGTGGTCCATCTGTAACCTTTGGTGACAACAACAAAGGCAAGACCATTGGATATGGTGTTATAAGGAGAGGAAACCTAACTATTGAGAAGGTTTCTCTTGTCGATGGACTCAAGCACAACCTCCTTTCAATTTCTCAATTTTGCGACAAAGGAATGCTTTGCAACTTCACGTCATCAAATTGCTTTATCAAAGATAGCATTTCCGGCGTCACCCTACTCACAGGGATTCGTAAGAGTAATATTTACATTATTGATCTAAATTACGCATGTAGTATTACTAATCTGCTGTTTTGTAGCTAAGAATGTGAGCGAAAATAGTTGGCTCTGACACAAGAGGTTGAGCCACTTGAACTTCAAGTATCTTGCAAAGATTGGTAGGGAAAACCTCGTTCGTGGTTTACCTAAAGTGGCCGACCACCATCCAGATAAATGCGGTGCATGCCGGCTGGTAAGCGTCCGCGTCGTCTTTCACCAAAGCAAGACCGCTCCTTCAACTTCAAGATGCTTACAACCGCTTCACATTGATTTGTTTGGACCCGTAACCACCGCCAAAGATTGGAGGAAATAGATATACCTTAGTGGTGGTGGATGATTACTCAAGATATACGTGGGTTGAGATGATGATTTCCAAAGATGATTGTTATGAGATTCTCACCGCACTTTTAGACGGCTCCAAACTCAAAAAGAAGATGACATCGTTAGTGTTCGATCGTATAATGGAACAGAATTCAAGAACAACGGTGTTGCTCAAGTATTGTGATGACCATGGGATTGATCACAATTTTTCCACACCGGTGTTCCACAACAAAATGGGGTTGTGGAAAGGAAGAATAGGACGTTGATTGAGGCCGGAAAGACAATGATATCCGAAGCGAAGCTACCTCGCATTTTTGGGCCGAAGCAATCAATACCGCATGCTTCACTCGTAACCGCTCCTCATCAACAAAACCTATAATAAGACTCCCTATGAGCTTTGGCGAGGAAGAACCCCCAACATTGCTTTCTTCAAGATCTTTGCCGCAAATGCTTTGTCCTCTACAATGGAAGAGAAAATAGAGGTAAATTCGGAGCCAAGGCCGACGAAGGTATTTTTGTTGGGTATGCTAAACATTCTAAAGCTTTTCGTGTTTTCAATAAATCTAGTTTAAAAATAGTAGAGTCTGTCCATGTTACTTTTGATGAGCATTCTCTCCTTGAGCCACATTTGGCTCCAAATGTTGCTGATGATTTTGTTGAGCATAATGAACCAGGTGAACCATCTCAAACCGCACGAACCTCAACCGCAAAATCCAAAGACCCTCAACCGAAATTCCCTCAAACCGCAATTTTCAAACCGCACTGAAGTTCCTACTCCAGATGCAACTCCAAGGGAAGAAGAAGTTGAGAATTCCCTATCCAGCTTATAGAACCTCTTCGTCAACTTACATTCCATGACTTATTTGAAGGATCTAACGACGTTCCAATTGAAGATCTTCAAGAAACCTCACCCAACCCGACTTACCCCTGAGGTTCGTGAAGTCGCAGCCACCCCTCACAAATGTGATTGGTGATCTGTTTTCCGGTGTTCAAACAAGGAGATCAAACTATGACGAGCATACTTCTCTTTTATCTCAAGTTGAACCTAAGAAGATTGATGAAGCACTCCAAGATTCCAGTTGGGTCGTTGCTATGCAAGAAGAACTCAACCAGTTTGAAAGATGCAAGGTCTGGACTTTGGTGCCTAGACCTCAGGATCAAGGAGTGATAGGAACTAAGTGGGTATTTAGGAATAAGATGGACGAGAATGGAAGCATCACTAGGAATAAAGCAAGGTTGGTTGCATAAGGATATAGGCAAGAAGAAGGAATTGATTATGATGAAACCTTTGCTCCAGCTTGCAAGATTGGAAGCTATCGTAATCTTCTTAGCCTACGCCTCTTTTAAGCGTTTCAAGTTATATCAAATGGACGTAAAGAGTGCATTCCTCAACGGCGAACTGCAAGAGACCGTGTATGTTGCTCAACCTCCTGGATTTGAAGACTCCAAATTTCCCAATCATGTCTACAAACTCCAGAAAGCTTTGTATGGACTTAAGCAAGCTCCAAGGGCATGGTATGAGACTCTTTCTAAATTTTTACTAGAAAAAGGATTTAAAAATGGTAAAATTGATACAACTCTTTTTATTGCCAAATATAATGAGCATACTTTACTTGTTCAAATTTATGTCGATGATATTATTTTTGGTTCTACTAATGAGTTACTTTGTAAGCGTTTCGAAAAGCTAATGAAAAGCAAGTTTGAGATGAGCATGATGGGAGAATTAACATTCTTCCTCGGGCTTCAAATCAAGCAATGCGAAGAAGGTATCTTCATCAGCCAAGCCAAGTACACCAAGGAGCTAATAAAGAAGTTTGGATTAGAAAATGCTAAAGCATATGATACTCCTATGGCCACCGGCAATAAGCTAGATAAGGATCTCAAAGGTAAGAAGGTTGATCAAACTTTATATCGAGGTATGATCGGCTCATTGCTTTACTTAACTGCTAGTAGGCCCGATATCATGTTTAGTGTCCGTGTATGTGCACGCTATCGCTGCATCCTAGAGAAGCACATCTTATTGCAGCCAAGCGTATAATCCGCTATTTATCCGGAACTACTAACCTTGGACTTTGGTATTCCAAAGATTCGAACTTCGATCTTGTAGGTTATTCAGATGCATTATGCAGCTTGTACTATTGACAGAAAAGCACTAGTGGTACTTGTCATTTCCTGGAATAGACTAGTTGCTTGGGCCAGCAAGAAGCAAGCTTCAGCTTGATGTCAACCACAGAGGCCGAGTATATTGCCGCTGGTAGTTGTTGCGTCAAATCCTTTCGATGATGAAGCAGGCTTGGTAGACTATGGAATCCATGAAGGGAATTGCCCCATCATGTGTGACAACACTTCAACTATTTCAGTCTCCAACAACCCTGTCATGCATTCCAAGACCAAGCATATTGATATCAAGTATCATTTCCTCAAAGACCATGTGGAGAAGAGGAATATCCATTTAGAGTACGTGGGAACAGACAATCAGATTGCTGATATCCTCACGAAGGCTCTTGACTCCAAGAGGTTTTCTTTCCTCAGAGGAGAAATGGGTATGCTTGAACTTAAATAAATTCCATTCTTTTTAAGCTAACTTGGGTGTTGAGTATAGTTTCAATTCCACTGTTGAACCGCGTGTACCAAACCGCAAGGATGTCCAACCGCACTGCAGCCAACCGCTTCACTCAAACCGCATGCTGCAGCTCAACCGCTTGGACCTCAACCGCGTTTCAACTTGGAGTATTTTCTATCTTTACTTATAGTTATTTATTAAAAAAAAAAAAATGTTCAAATACTTTTATTTATTTTTCAGTCCTTATTTTTTTGGGTTTATTTGCAAATGTTTTCCCACGAAATTTCAAAATTTGAATGCATTTAATGCAAAGGGAACATTAGCATTAAATGGCCTTCATGTCAGCCGTCATTGGATGATGTGATGAAGCTGAAAGGGTGTTACCCGATACCGTCCCTTCACCGCCTAACCCTCCTCTGTGCCTATAAATAGAAATCATTCCATTTTGTTCAAACTTTTTCAACTGCCGTCTCTGCAATAGTACCTTCTCTGTGTCAGTTTACCAACTCACTTTCTCTCTAACCTTCAAAACTTCATAAGTTTCTAAGTCTTTCTTCATCAATGGCACCCAAACCCATTGAAGACATGGTATGATTTCTTAAACCTAAACTCTTTAATCTTCTGCAAATCATTCTTGTTCTATCATTTTCTGCCATTGTTGAACAAAGTAACAGCTTCGAACAACCCTAACCTACTTTTGTTCATATATGTTTCATTTCTTGATCATTTTTGATGAAATCTCGTGAGGTTTTGTTCGGAATCATGCATGGATTATGTTTCTAAACTCGTTTTATGATCAATCAACATCTTGAGCACCGATTTTGACTTTTAAACTCTTTAAGTTTCGAAAACCCACTTCTGTATTTTTGCATTTTCTCGGGTGATTTTGAGTAAAGTAGATGTTTTTATTGTTATATTGTTAATCTACCGCTTCAATGTGATCATTTTGACATATTATTTGTTCATTTTGGTTAACATTTTTCAAATCTCTCGCTCTTGGTGTTCTTCGTGTTCTTCATGCACTCATGTAATCGTTCATCTTCATTTTCGTAAATTTGATATGTTTTGGTTTAACCTAATTTTCAAACTTGTTTTTCCATACTTAGAAAATTTCTGAAAATTTTAACTATGTGTTGCATGTTTGAACCGCATGCTTTAGAACCGCATGAAATACGTTTTGAAACCGCACTTACAAGCTACTAATTTATAATTTCAAAACCGCATATTCTCTCTTGGAAACCGCATACCGAAAACCGCATATTCTTTTGAACCGCATACTTAGAAATTACTTAAGTATTACTAAGTATATAGGCCGGACAACATAACCTTTCCTCTCTAAGCACCGCTTGCGGTGTGGGATAACCTTGGATTACAATGCCACGTACTAAGTATATACTTTTGTGTTTTTCTTATTTGTTTCCTACCCGTGTTCACAGCTTTCATTGTGGTTGGAAATTTTCATTTCCAAAACCGCACTATTGCCAACCGCATGTGTGCCCCAACCGCATATGAACCGTGACTTTACTAAAATGCTCTAACTTGTGTGTTTTATTTGTAGAATACCAAGTATTTCCCGCCAGTTGGGAGATAAATGAACCGTAGTTGCGGTCTCGATGCTCGGGAAGAGAGATGATGAGGAAGATGCAAGTCTCTCGGAATCCTTCCCCTATTCAACAAAAATCAAACCTATACCATCCCCTCCTTCATTGACCAATTTTATGAAACCGCCGTGAAGGGAGAGACCGAGCTTTCGATGGTTCCAAGATTCCTAACTTGGTGGGAGTTGTAGAAGGATTCAGCAGTATCCATCGACTATTTGGATATCGTGAGTACATATGGCTTCCATGTGTCCGGTGCTCCAGCTGAGGTTTCCCAAGAAGTTCAAGATGCTACATGTTCTACACCGACCGGAAAGCCGGATTCTCTTTCGGCAATTACAAGACTACGCCAGTGAAAGATTTTGGTGAGCCGATGAGCCACCCGTGCTACCTAGTTGGGAAGTCGGGCTGTGGGAAGACCGAAACCACAACAACTTCACCTCTCATCAATGGCAATACGCTGTGCCATCTACAACGGCATGAAGCTTCATTGGCCCAAGATCTTGATGAGAGAACTTGCCACAAAGATAGATGCATATCACCAAGGTTAAGAATGAGAAGATAAGGTGGAGACCTTTTGGAAGAGTGCCGACCGCAATCTTTGGGAACTATCAACATCCGGAGGAGCTCAGATTGCCACTCCAGAATTATCTATCCACCGGGATTGGAAGAATCCTTTGGCCTCAAGGCAATGCACTCATTCAGACGCTCTTTTGGAAATGATGATTATAAGGCCCTGTATGATGCAGATACCTCTAAGGATAAGGAGCTCTATGTTGAGATGACTCTGCCATCGCCTCAACCGCTCTGGGAAAAGCAATAAAGAAGGCCTCAAGGAAGAGAAAAGCCCCCGCAGTAACCGCTCCCTAAGCCAACCTCAACCGCACCTTCTAAACCGCGTGGTTCAACCGATGTGCCCAAGCCGTAAAAGCAAAGGAAAGAGAAAATGAAAGAAAAGATGACCCTCATTGATGAGGATGAAGACGAGGAAGAAGATAACTCTATTCCTCCACCGGTGGCCGTGGCTAAGAAGGCCAAGCGTACTCAAATTGATCTCGGCCCAAATGACCGATGAGGAGCCGACAATCTTTACAAAGCCGAAGTTTGAGAGATTGGAAAGAGAAAGAGCCGAGAGGGAAGCTAACAAAGGAAAGTCCAAGGATCCTATTCCCCAACCGCTCCTTCAAAACCGCCCCAAACCCAAACACTTATTCCAACACCACCTCACTCTCCAAACCGCTCCCATCATTCCTCACCACCCAAAACCCTATCACCTAAACCGCTCTCCTCCTCAACCGCAAAGAGCCGCAACCGCTCGTGGGGAGAAACCAAAAAGGGTTAAGCAGATTGCCTTAAAAGAACACCATCCAAAGGCCCCAAACGCTTTTGCACCGTGTTTCCAAACAACCTACCCCACCTTCATCCCCTTCATCCTCTTCACATTCCTCATCCCAATCCACTTCCAAATCAAATTCTTCCTCTAACCAATCCAACACCCCAACTGCCTCACCTCAACTTTCCAACCGCTCCAAGTCACCTACTTCAAACTGCGCCCAATCACCACCTTACTCACATCACACTCCAGCCATCTCTATTTCAAACCTAAACCGCGATGTAACTCCTTCCCCAAACCGTCAATACCCCTCCTCCCGAAAATTCTCCTCCTCATAAATCACCTACTCCCGACCGCCTTCCTACTCCGCCTCATCAAACCTCACCCATTCCCGAAACCGCACCCACTCAACCGCAAAGAACCCCTCCCGTTTCGTCCATACCTCTCATACCAGCTTCTTCATCAAATTCCAACCCTATAACTTCGCTATTCCAAATGTTATCATTCCACCTCCTCCTTCGACCGCACCTATCTCAACCGCACCAATCACCTCATTACCTATCCCAACCGCTTCTATCCCTTTACCCCAAACACAACCAATTCCTCCCTCAACCATTTCACCTTATACAGTCCCTGCCAGCCGCCTTTTCCAAACCCTCCTTCAACCCATTTCCCAAACCGCACCTCCAACCCAATCTCAACCGCCCCCCTCAATTACCCAAATTCCTTCAACTCCAACCGCACCCTCGTACTACCTTCAAATTCTTTCAACCCTTCAACCGAATTCAATCACAGCTTGATTGTAAACCAAGGCCACATGCTAAAACCGATCAATCCAACATGGCCTTAACCGCATCCAATGCCAACCCGGAAGCCTCCAACCGCTCTCTACATGCCAAGGTTGATGCTCAAACCGCTGAAATGGCCATCATGAAATCCCAATTGATTGATGCCATTAAGGGGGAGAGAGTGTCCACAGAAGCTGTCAAAACCGCAGCTACGGAATGCTTCCAAGCCTTTAAAGAAGATCTAGCCACTGGAGTGCTCAAAGCCATGGGTGATGTTGTTTCGAAATCTCAACTTCATGAAATGCTCACCAATCTTTCCAAAGTGAGTTTGTCACCTCCACCAACTCTGCACTGATTGCTTTCATGAAGACCCTCCAAGAAACCCAACCGCAGCAAGCCTCAACCTCAGCCGCTCCTTCCCAAACCGCTCTGGATGACTTGCAGCTGAAAATCTTTTCTGAACTGGACTCCCTCAAAGAAAGAATCAATGTTGACCTCAACATAGTGGGAGACAGTATCAAAGAGCAAGTAAAGAATTTTGATGATGATATCTCCTTCAGATTTGAGAACCTCAAAGCAGGCTTCAACCTCAAGCTAGACAACTCCATCAAGGAATTGAAGTCCAACCCGAATGTGACCGTTGATCTCGGAACCGCTTAGAGATGCTCTCTCTACTCAAACAAGAGCCATTCAGATGAGATCTTCACATTCTACAATTCTTTGAAGGCCCGCATTGAAGGATTCACTACTCGTATCAAGGAGAGTGTTGATGGAAACACTAGATCTGCTGATGCCGTTGGAACCGCCGCCGCCGATTCTCAGAACCGCACTACGAACTGTTGAGACTACTTCTTGCCAGACAGCCGAAGACCTCAGAGCCCTCGTAAGAAATATCGAGGTGAAAGCTCGCTGCACCTTCGTAACCGCAGCCGCCCAAAGAAGAAGTCAATCAACCTAGAGAGCAAGCACGCCATCAACATCAACCGCGCCATCATCAACCGCATCATCAACCGCGTCAGCATTAGGACTTCTCTTTTGTAACTCCTTTATCTTATTTTTGCTGAACTCCTTTTTTTGTTTTATTGGACCGCACTCCATGTATTTTTGTCCAACTTTCTTTTTTGAAACCTTTGTATTTTGCTTCTCTACCATTGTAAGTGTAACCGCATTGGTAGTAATGAAAAATGCATCATTGGTTCCAAAACCTTGTTCATATCAAACTACTTGTTTGTAGAACAATGAAACCTCTTATGGTTTTTTAAACTCATTCAAATATTTTCTAACTTAAAATCACTATTTTGAATTGATGTTTAAACATTCAGTTTAAACCGCACTTTGAACTTAAACTCACAATTTTTTAAGTGCACTGAATGCTTTTCTATACTTGTCATATTGTAAAATTTCATCTTTTAGAAAGTATAGAAATCTATAGCTTAAGCTAAGTGTGTGCATTGACTTGGGACATGAATTACCATGTTAATTCTTATGGACATGTTCTTACCAAGTACAATGTTTGCTTTAGTTATAGTAGGTAATGGCATCAATCAAATAGGGGGAGATTGTTGGGTATGCATGTTTTAACCCTCCTATTTTGTATTAGATTTGATTGATACCATAACCTCCTGTCTATTTTAAGGACTTTAGGACCCTATGTAATGAAGCTTAGACTTCAATTTTTTAGCTAAGTCCATTTTATAGAATAGGTTAATCTTAGGCTTGAAGACTGGCACAAGACTCATTGGATGTAAGGTTGCAGTTCCAGCAGTATTCAAAACCGCCCCTTTGAACCGCACATGCAACCGCATGTATGATTCCTTGAATCTGCTCAATGAACTACCTAAGTGCAAACCGCTTGTTGAACCGCATCATTGCAGTTCACCTACAACCGCATCCTTGCAACCCCCTGGTGTAGCAAACCGCACATTCCTAACCGCGTCTCACCAACCGCATCCAATGATTGGCTACTTGAAGTGAACCACTTTTTATCCGTTGAAATCCACGTCAGCAATATCAAAAGTCAACCACCAAATCTTGTCACGTGATTCAATGTCAGAGAAGATCTGCAAGGATCTTGAAAAGGTGACAGGTGTCCTAACCTCATTGCTTACAGCTGGAGCCGATCGGCTTTATCTGCGGCCTGTACCAAAGGACAAAAGTGGTTGCTGTGGACCAATAGGATTGCATCAAGTACTGTCCTTACAACAGCTGTATCCAACGGCTAGTTTCTTGATGCTTGGGTATAAATACCCCCAATCTTCACCTTTTGAAGATTGCTTGAGAATTTGAAAGTGCTGTGTTCATAGAAGCTGAAGCTCTGCCCAGAAATTATTCATCCCTTTGAATCTTCATCTTCAAACTTCAAGAAATATTCCCAGCCCAGAAATCAAGCCTTAACACATTCAAGAATCATTGTGCTCTACATCTCACAGATTTAAAGAGCCTTGATCTTGTTCTCACACACACCTCATTTGTTCTAATCACATAGATTAAACACTTGAGATACACTGGTTATAGTTTTGGATTTGTTCTTCATAAAAAAGATTTTATTGTACTTTGTAATCTCGCAATACTTAATATAAAATCTCTCTTAGAAATCCAAGACTAACCATCTTGGTAGTGGACGTAGATCGTTTATCGATTGAACCACTCCAAATAGCGTGTTCTTACTTTCTGCATTTATATTTCCTGTGCTTGCTAATTATTTATCTTTGTCTCTGTTTGATCTTTATTTAGCTATCCATTATTGTGAAATAGTGTTTGGAGTTAACATAGTCAAAATACACGTGTTTGTAAAACTGCTCTCAACAAAACCGCACCACCAAAACCGCATTTTACAAACCGCCTCTCAAAACCGCTTTACACTCTATTATTCCGCTGTGCATTTTACACTATCACTTGCAGTCTATTATCAACTGCAAGAGGATTTTGTAAGCGAGAGGTTTAGTTTTTAAATAGAGGGCGAAAAATTTTAAACAGCTATTCACCCCCCCCCCCTCTAGCTGTATTTTCACCCTTGTTGCCACCTTTGGGACCAACACCCAGACTACCATCAACAGAGCAGACTTTGGTTGTACCATCGTGGCCGTTTGATACGTGGGGGATTGATCTCATTGGACCATTTCCAACTGCTCGAGGGAACATTAAGTATGCTGTGGTGGCCGTGGATTATTTTACCAAGTGGACGGAAGCAAAGGGCTTAGCCACTATTTCCGAGGATAACACCATCAGTTTTGTCCACGATCACATCTACTGTCGATTTGGGGTTCCCCGAGCAATTATTTCAGACAATGGCACCCAATTCTCTGCAAAATTCACTGCTGAATGTGTGAGAATGAAGGTGCAACACCGTAAGTCCGCAGTTGCCTATCCTCAGGGAAATGGCCAAGCTGAGGCCGCGAACAAGCTAGTTCTGACCGCCCTAAAGAAAAATTTGGAGGGGCGAGGAGGACGATGGTTGGACGAGCTCCAGACCGCATTATGGGTTGTCCGCACAACTACAAGGAATTCTACGGGAGAAACTCCTTTCTCGCTCACGTATGGGTCAGAGGCAATGGCTCCAGTTGAGGTTGCCCTACCCTCGTACAGAGTCACATACTTCGACGAGTCTCAAAATGAGGCAAACAGAAGGTGTGACCTGGACGATCTCGAAGGAAAGAGAATGCGGGCATATGAAAAATGGTGAACTACAAGCGAAGCGAAGAAGCACCATGACAAGAGAGTAAATAGGAGGAGTTTTTCAGTTGGAGACTGGGTACTCAGAAGTGTAGAGGTCCAAGGGACCCAACCTGGTTTCAACAAGCTGTCCCCGAAATGGGAAGGTCCATATGAGGTCACAAAGATAGTCAAAGAGGGCACCTACATATTGCGACCAAAAGAGGGAGAAGAGCTTAAGCACGCTTGGAACAGCGACCACCTTAAGAGATACTTCTTTTAAAAGTCTTTGTAATTTTTTGGAAGGAGTATAGACTGTGTATATAAAGGAAGTTATCATCATGTTTCATCATATTTTGATGCAAAAAACCTATTCCCACCAGCCTCAAAAGCTAAAGTGGATGCCCGCAAGCGGATGCCAGTATGCGTACAAAGATCCATTACGATCCGTACCTACTGATGCGCAACGATCTTTAGGGTCCGCACGCCTATATGAGTACAAAGATCCGTTACGATCCGTGCTCAGATCGCGGGGAGGATACACTGTCCTGCCCGCGTGACGCCACCAGGAATAAGTGGATATAGATGCAAGCGAGGACAAAGGCCAGGCCCCTTGTCCCCGACTAAATGCGCGAAGGCCTTAGGTGGCCGTTACTCGTATGCCCGTATGTAACAAAGGCCTACATATAAGCCCGTTACCAGATCGCGAAGGAGACCCTCACACAAAACTCCAAGTGATTTTGAATAAAGGGTCAAAAAAGCGTGAACCACCGTTAGTGGATACAGATGCCAGTAGGTTAAAGGGCCGCTATGCTAAATATGCTCCTACCTACTGTTGCGCGGACTATAGCTTCACGGCCACACTCTGCATGCCCTCTGAAGGTAGCTTGCCTTGGTTGCCTTTGACTTACACCACGGCTCGCAGTGGGAATAAGTGTAAATGGATGACGGTGATCAAACGCGTTTTAACAAAGCGAAATAGACAAGCGGGGTCAAGACCCTAACTTTGCCACAAGGCTAAAACAAATACGGTCGCGAGATGAATAAGGCTGACTCTCACGAAAAATCCAAGTGATTTTGAATAAAGAGTTAGGAAAACTCAAAAAATGCGGGCAAATGGCCTATTAAGCTTTTGACCGCGAAGGAGAGTATAAAGTTTAATTACAAGTCAAAAAAGCTAGAGAAAGAGCAAGAAGACAAGTATTAAGGTACTTCAAAATTGCGAGCACTCAAAGCAGCCTACAAGACAAGTAATTAAAAAGAATAGTTACAGTTTGAAAAATGGTTCTATTACTGAGAAATAATTACAAGGATCCTACAAACTATTACAGAAAGGAAAAAGCAAAAAATCCTAAACTATAGGAGCTTGGTCCTTGGCCGCATCTGCAGTCTCTCTGGCCGCACCTTCTGTGCCCTCTTCAGAAATTGGAGTTGGGGAAGGAAGACTGGTCATCCGAGTCTCTATTATAGGATCAGAGATGGGCTCAGTAGAGGCTGGAGCGGGAGGCTGCCGCGAGGAAAAGATCTCTATAGCGAGGCCCATTTGGAAGAACCTGAGCCGGGGCATCCCCGATGATATAGGGTACTCCCCGAATCGCAGTTCATCCAAATCGGCGATCAGGCTAAGGGCCGTCACTTCTGCCACAGGAGGCAAAGAGGTCGCAGCGGACAGCTCCAAACCTTTGACCTCGTCCTCGGACAAGGGAACTAACGCATGCCCGGGCAAGCATTCATCATCCGTAGCAACAAGCGAGCCAATCAAGGCCAACTCCTGCACGGTGAACTTGCCCGTGGTCGCAAAATTCCGAATTTGTGTCGGGACCCCGGCCTCATCCGAGCCGGGTTTTCGGCAACGAGCCGATCCTTAAAAGCTTGGGAGTTCTTGTATTCCTCCACAGCTTCCTTGCGGACATCGTCGAGGGCGGACTTCCCCTCTGCCTCCATCCTTTTGTAGGGGAGCGGCTCGTCGGACGGCTCGTCCACCTTCTTCCCAAAGCCTCCAGATCGGCCTTGGCGGCATCCCGGCTGGCCGTGAGCTCTCTATTCTGGGCTCCCACTCGTTCTTGTGCCCGCGGAGCTCATCCCGTGACCCCTTATCCTCTCGAGGTCCTTCTCCAGTGGGTCACCCTCTCCTGGAAGCCCTTCAAATCGGTCTCCTTCTGAGTGAAGGCCTTTTCCTTGTCCTCCAGCAGGGAGTTCAAGGTCCCAATTCTTGTTTGAGCCTCCTCCAGCTCCCGAAGTTTGGCCGCCAGAATGGAAGTTTTGTTCTCCACCTCAGCGGTCAGAGTGTCACAGCTTTCCCGCAGCCGCAGCACCTTATTACTCACCTGCGGGCAGAGAGATCAAAAGTTATACAGTGAAAGAAATTGTGAAGCCAAAAGATTAGATCAAGCGAGCATCTACCTCGGTCAGAGCGAGGCCTATATCCCCCACCAGGGCAGAGGCATTCTCCTCGACAACTATGCTTTTATAGAAGTCCGGAGAGTATAGACGGTTCGCCAGCCCGATCCCCACGGAGGCATTGGCAGAGTTCCGGGCATAGATATCCACCCCGGTGATGGGAGTCACCTCGGATAACCTCTTCCTAACCGACAGAGTCTCCTCGCGAGTAGTCAAGGAGGCCACTGGATAATCAATCGAGCAGAGTGTGCCCCCAACAGGGGGAGAAGAAGCTGAGGCCACAGTAGGGGCAGTCATAGTCCGAGGAGGAACATCCCCGACCTTCTGCAGCTTCCTTTGTCCCTGTCCCAGCTCTCCATCCCTCTCATTTCTCTTCCGAGAATCCATTTGATGGCCGGAAGGAATGGTGCGACCAGGGGGAGAGCGGGAGCCTCTAGTGCTAGATGGAGGAGGACCCCTGGGGGGTGGAGGCAGATTCCCTGTAGTAGGGATAGTCTTGGGAAGGCTCAGAGGATCCCCCGTCTTTCTGCTGACAATGGGCACCGTCTTATCCTTGGTGGGGACCCCACCCATCTCAGTCTGCCTCTTCGCAGCAGCATCCCTGATAGCTTGTTTGTTCTTGGCCTTCAACTGAGCAGCATTCAAAGGGGCCATCAGAAATTGTATTCTTCTGGATCTACTCTGGAGGGAAAGAGAAATGGTTAGAATGCAGTTCAAAAAATCAAAGACAAAAATAAATTGGCAAACAGTTATATGAAAAAAGTTAGAGACCGATAAGTTCGGGAGGATCGCACTCAGCGCCCAGCATGCAGGTCTTACAATCCGCCTCAAATTGGTAGTGCTCGTGCACCCTCCAATCAGGGTCACGGGGCAACGACTCTATCTCTACTCTGGGGCATGTGAGGCGCCCTCCCTGCGAGGAGCCACCCCTGAGTAGATCAAAAGAGGCTCATCTACAACTATTGTGCCCACGTCATAAACGGGCTCCTCCCCGCTATCCAAATAAAGGGCCAGATGCCTCTCTATGGCACAGCGCATAGCATCGGCAGAGGATGGGTCCGGATAACTGCTAGAGGACACCTTCATCGGGACTGGACTTTCAGGCTTGGAAAAGGGCCAACCAAACCTAGACTCAATGACCAAGATATCCTTCTGGTTCCATTGGTCAAACTTGTTCGTGGGGGGAGAGAAGGTCTTGGTAGAGAAATTCCTAGCCTTCAAACCCAGAATACTCCGGCTGATTTGGTTTTGGTAGTAAGCATAAAGCCCGGCCAGGGTGGGTTCATAGCCCAAGAATCTGCAAACAGCTATGAAAGAAACAATAGCCCTGATGGCATTGGGAGTCAGGTTCATGGGGAGGCAGCTGTTGAACTCCAGGAATTCATAGTAGAAAGGATCCAGGGGCAACCTCAGGCCATTCTCAAATTGAGCACCATAAAAAACTAAGGCCCTATTATCCTCGCGGACATCAGCTACTGTCTCCTGCCTCAGCTTATCCTTCCCCTTTATCGGAACGTGCCCAAGGGTGCGGACACGATAGGCCTTGCGGTCAACATTGTACACTTCATAAATATCCTCCTCCCAGTTGAGGATAGCCACTTCCTTGGCTTTCTTACTGCGGCCATGACCAGGGTTCGCCTCAACAGCTGGCCGTTTGCCTTTATTGCGGGCAGGGGCCTCAGCTACCTCCTCCTCCTCGGAGTCAGGGTCAGAAAAGGCATCCACAATGTTCGTGGTCTCAGCAGCCTTCTTAGAGGTCCCCGCAGCCCTCCTGTCCTCAGCCTCGCGGTCATCCTCCTCGGTCTCCGAGCTCGTCGAGCCAAAGAGACCGGTGTCATCAACCCGGACGAGAGGTTACCTCGGGTTCATTCCCCCACCTCCGGGCACTTGGAAATTCAGAGGCTCCAACTCCTCGCTACTGCTTAGATCGGTGGGTTAGCGGCCCAGGGCCGCGGACACAACATTGGGAAAACCGTCCTTAAGGGCGTAACATTTAGAGGGTTATTCGGGTCCCGGTGCTCAGGTCCTCGGTGCTCGGTGCTCGCACCTCATTAGTTTGATCAGGGTCCATTAGTTCACACTTCTCCTGCCGGTTATTTGTTCGGGGACACGGATCGCTCTCCTCACAAGTTCTACGGCGTTCAAAGCCTGATCTCTCTCGCGGGGAAACCTGCACAAAACCCCCATCACAAAGTTTCTTAACCTACGAGAATCCCCCAACACTAATACATCACGATTATATATATACTTCCTCTTGGCCTCCCACAACCGGGGTGGGACGAACGGCCCCCAATCTGCTTTCTCACAAAAGTACAAAAAACTATGGAGGGATAGCCTTAGCCACCCCAATCCAACCTTCCTAAAGATCCCCCCAGTCCGTTTACAGACGGCAAAGATATCAGGGGTGGATCCATCTCCTAATTCTATGGGACGGCGGGGTCCAAACTCTCGAGTGGTCATTATTCAGAAACCAGAAAAAGAAAAACAGAAAGAGATGAAGAAGAAAACACCCAACGTTACTTACGAAAAGAAAGCTTGAGGGTAGATTCGAAGAACGGTTGCACAGAATTCGCAGCAAAGAAATTTCTCTCTCTAAAGCTCTTCGAATGTTTGGAAACGGTAAAAGTGTTTGAGGTTTAAGGGTTTGGTATTTATAAGGCCTACCTATACGGGTTAACCCGTTAACCCGTATTAATTAGCCCACAAATCCAACCTCGGACCCTGAACCGTCTCCAACGTTTGAAAATTCGAAAATTAAATACATTTTGCATTTATTACCCCCCTTGGATGGCTGACACGTACCCCTGTACGTACCCTTAACCTGTCTTTTCATCTGCCAAGGGGCCCACCTGTTAACCGGGAGGAACGCCATGCAAGGGGCCACGTGTCTCTCACTAGTGCTTCCCGAACGGTGCAATAAGCCCATGAGGCCCAACAAAAACACCAACACTGGTGCTCGCTCGAGGAACAATTGGAGCAAGCCGAGCTTCTAGTAGCTCCTCGCTCAGACCATAAATAATCACACTTGGAGCTAGGGGCCATTGATGAGCCCGGATCTACTGGACCGGGCCCGCGCTCGGTCTAGTCCAAGGAACCAGTGACGTGGCAGTTCCTAGACCGCTGGAGGGAAGACCGCGAACAAATAGGCCCTTGTGGTCAAGACCGCGTCCCTCCTCGCATCATCCCCATCGAGGACCATTGGGATCCTGCTCGCTGGATCCGTGCCCGCATGAGTCATGACCGCATCAACCGTGCTCGCGTCATATATCTTTGACCGCGGGCACAACGTTGACCGCGGGCACATGTCTGCTTCCCGGTTAATGTCAAGCCTTACTGAGCAAGTTAGCTCACCGGGCTCGACAGGCCACTTGCCGGCTCCCCATAACGCATTCAATACGGCTCGGCCAGGCGCCTTCTATTCCATTTAATGCACTAAGCGGCTACGCGGCTCATGTCACTTTCGGCCATGTCCCCCGGACAGTCAATGTTCCCTCCCTGACAGGACCAATTAGCTGCGGACACGTGTAGCTGGTCAAAAATCAAAGTGCCCCCTAGGGCTGATCTCATTGCTTACATCAACTAAGCACCGCCTCATTGCCTATAAATAGAAGGCCTTTACCCCCTTGGGCAAGGTAAGTTCCATGGACAATTGAGTAAGCTCTATTACTCTCTAAACCTAAACACACACACACCCCAAAGGTATTCAAAGCCTTATTACTCAGTATTCTTACTCTCGCACCCGAGGGCCTGAGTTGGAGTAACATCCAACTTTGACCTTAACGGTGCTTGTTTGTGTTGTGATCTAGGTACATCAAACCACCAAATATATCCTAGCCAGATATCCTGAACCGCTCCTGACCCCAAAAGCTGTGGCGTCATCAGTCTTGATCTTAGGGGTCTACCTAACCGCGGTCTTGACTCCGGCAGTCTAGAGAACGCCACGTCATACTGGGCCTTTGGACCAGATCGAGCTTGGGCCCGGTCTAGCTGGCCGGGCTCATTAGTAATATTTATTTATCATTCTTATTTCTTTAATGGTGTAATATATTTTAAAGCTTTTATATATATCATATTATAAGTTTCTACATTTAAAAGCGTGCGTGCAAAGTCAAGATAAAAAACTTAATTAGCTTGATTTGGTAAAAAAAAAAAAAAAGAATCTCATTCTTCTTGGCTCAATTAGTAGCAATAATATCAACAATAATAACAATTAGTGTTATGACTTTAAAAATGTTTGCGTTAATTGATCAATTGTACTATTTTTTATTTTTTTTTTTAATTTAGGACACGTGAAGTGTCAATTTTACTATTAAAACCGTTAGTCTACTAGTTTTTTTTAAAAAACGAATAAGAATTTATATTAATTTATTAATTGCATGAACAAGAACTAATGAGAAGGTTATTCACAATATTTAGAGACTCATATCAATATTTGAGAATATAATTCAAATAAAAAATATTTTAAGTGAGTACGATAACAAATGCGATTATGTATGAGTTTGAAATCCTTTGTAAATCACACATCGTTGGATCATTGGATGAATACAGGGGAGAGAAATGGCACTGGACCACTTGGCTTTTCCGAAAAATATTGTCACCATGAGCATCCACAATGGTAAAAGCTTTTTCCCTAGCTTTTTTTGTAATTTCAATCTATATTACAATAGGGAAGGGTTTTAACCGCCAAGACAAAGAACGGCTAGGATTGCTTCTCAGAAAATAAATCGAACGGCCTACAATTAACCTACTTAAACCCACCACTGATACGGTTTCTTAACTTCTATTTACCGTTTATTAACTTCTATATGCAGCCTTTGTTCCCTTAACACAGCTTCTTCTTTCCCAGTTTCCCCCTCTCTCTCTCTAGAGATATTCCATATTCAATCAAGCTCTACCATTATTAGCAAATTACATCACGTTAAGCTGAGCAGATAAGGTAGATTATATGCTGCTTTTGTTCCCTTGGTAGTCTAACCCATTCTACAGAGAGAGGCAGTCATTTCTCATTCTCGCTCTCATCAATCCATCGCGTTTGAGGTAAGTTTGTTCGATTAGGTTTAACCAACCTTGAATCCATCAATGAAATCAATGAAAGTGAAAATAGCAATGGATCTTACTCAATCGCTCTGACGAGTTGAAGGCGAATTGCGGACGGTTTGCGGACGCTTTGCGAACGGATTGAGGCCGATTTGCGAACGAATTGCGAACGGTTTGCGGCCGGATTGAGATCGAATTGCAACCGGTTCGCGTGAACCAGCGCTTCTTCTCCGATACTCCCAAATTGATACTCCGACGACAATTTTTGATGGGTCGTTGGCTTCCTCCGTTGCTTACAGCCGACGATTTCTTCGTCTCCGCTCAAATCGAAAAGCCCTCTTACTCACTCTCTCGGTGGGAGCCGAGCTGACGGAGAGTTACCGCCGATCGAATGGGGAGGGGAGGGGAGGGGCGGGAAGGGGAGGAGGTATCCTGATTGTGGGAGGGGTGGGTCGCCATGTTGCTCAGGCCTCAGGGAGAGAGAAGAACGTGATGAAGGAATTTGGGAGGAGAGAAATTTTCTTTTTTATTTTGTTTTTTTTAGTGTGAGAGAGAGAGAGAGGGATAAATGATTCATTGACATTTTAGTGTTTTTATTATTAGTTTGGCCTTTTCTTTTTTGGTTATGTACGTGCTTTTGCTACTGCTGTTTAAAATATTGTGTAGTAGCTTGAGATCAGTCTATTACCTCCTCAAATATTGAAGCATTTTTAAAATTTGGGGATAGAAAAGAATATCTTTTTCTTTCCTTACGTGTTTGTTTGAGTGTGAGAGAGATAGAGAAAGATCAGTCTATTAAAAAAATAATATTCAAGCATTTTAAAATAATTTTACATAAATATTGAAGCATTTTAAAATCGTTTTTGAATTATGGAAATTATATAATTTGTATCGACGTATTTTATTTTCGAATAAATAATTTAAAATTAGTAATACTATCTTACAATTTTATAATATTACTAACATTTTATCAATATGTTCAATTTATTTTAATTAAAAATTTAATTTATATTAAATGTATAATATAATAGAGGACGATGTACGGCGGCAACTATCTCCAATTTTTTAACACGAGTTGGGATATGCGTATGTTTGCAATTTGTTGTGAAATCCTTGGTCTGCTTCTAAAATTGATCCCATCATGGCAAGGACACCTTTTCAAGACTTTTAATCACCTTAGTGATGCAATATTACTAAATGCAAGTTTATGTACATGAACTAATTACTCATTGCTTTGACAAATAAATGTCTCGGGAAAGAATGTGAAAGGTAGTTAATGGTGAGTAATGGAGTGCTTAGAATAATGAGAAAAAGAGTCTTTGATGGGGGTGGGGATATAAGTCGGGGTACTGACCCGTGCGGTCCGCACGGGCTCGGAGGACTAGTAGGTTACATTATTTATAACTCAATAATAAAAACCTTCAAGTTTTTTTCACAATGGTAGGACTTTTTTATCAACTTTTTTGTTCTCCCAAATCTAACAACATTAAATTTGTTTTCTAGCATTTTTCTATAATATTTAATGATCAATATGGGGAAGTGGTCAAAATTAATGAAAAAAGCTCCTTGAGAAGAAGGAGTTGCTCCTTAGTAAGGCGTAAAATCTAGGGAGAAACGCGTTTCTCCATAAGTTATGGAGAAACGGGTTACGGGTATCCAGAACCTTTTGAAAGGATATCCAGAAACTTTTTGTATTGGTCATGACCTTGTCCCATGCTTACTTCTGGATATCAGCCTCAAAGGTTCGGATATCCGTAACCCTTTGAAAGGATATCCGAAGCTTATGAAAGTGATATCCAGAAACCTTCAAAATGATATCGAAAACTTTCAAAATGTTTACGGATATTCATTGATGGTTTCTCGGATATACATTTGAAGGTTTCGGATATCCGAAAACCTTCAATAAGCAATTTACGGTCTTGGCCTTGGATTTGGCTTCAAATCTATTTTTTCTGGATATCCGCCCAAAGGCTTCTGGATATCCGTTCCAAAGCTTCTGGATATCCAGAACCCTTTGAGACTGATATCCAGAAATTTTCTTCTGGTTATCAAATGTATAGCTTCTGGCTATTAAAAACGCGTTTCTCCATAGTTATGGAGAAACGCGTTTCTCAGCAGACCTACTCTTAGTAAGGAGCTTTTCAACTTGCTTCACAATGACAAAAAGCTCTAGAAAACTTTTTCATAAAAACAATGAGCTCCCAAAAATCTCTCATTATGGATGCTCTAAGGTAACGTAGTTAATGGTAATGTAGTTAATGGCTAAAATTATCATTATTGTGATAGTGATGTCAAATGTATTGAACACGGAGCATAAGAGCATCCACAATAGAAGCTTTTTGAGAACTTCTTATTTTTATGAAAAAGCTCTAGATAGCTTTTTATCATTGTGGAAATGATGTAAGAGCTCTTTAGTAAGGAATAGCTCTTTCTACAAAGAGCTAGCTTTTTAGCTTTTTATCATTAATGCTACACATTTTCTATGCAAGTCATTCACTCTTTTTTACATATGGGACCCATAAAAAAGTTGAAAGAGGAGTTTTACCATTGTGAAAAAGTGCTTGAGGTTTTTAAATTTTGATTTATAATGATGTGGTTCATAGAAAATATAAAAAAAGCTATCTAAAAATCTTTACCATTGTGGAAGCTCTAACCCCATTATCATTATCTTCTTCATTTTATTCTAACTAATTAAAACGGTTATTACAATTAATTAACATTTTATTTTATATTTTCTAAAGACAATTCAGTTATGTTATTCACCGAATTTTATAATTTGTTATTCAATTTATAACAATTTCCTTTTATATTATTATAATATTGATTATTTTGAAATCAATTTTTTTTTGGGTCATTGCCCCATAAGTTTCTTTTTTTTAAATCTATGCTCAATAAGTTCCTTTTAATGTTGTATTATGAATGTTGTATTATGTTTCGAAAATACAACATCAATTAAGGTCATAATACTGCATTCCGGCGGCCGCCGGTCACCGGAGTCCGAAGCCCATGGACCGGCGACCAGATTCCGACCTCCGGCGACCGGATTCCGGCGATCGGCGGCCGGATTCCGGCCAAAATTGCCGGATTCCGGTGAAAATTGACCGGATTTCGGCGAAAATTGACCGAAATCCGGCATGCGGCGATAGCAGACGGCGGCGGCGTAGGCCGGGCCGTGGGCGGAGGCGGTGGTGCGGATGCAGTATTATGATTTTAAACTACTGCATAACTAAATGTTGTATTATACATAATACAACATGAGAACTTATGTGACATTTTAATAAAATGAGAAACTTAGTGGGAAGTGATTTGTTCCAAAAGGAACTTATGGGGCAAATTCCCTGATGCTGCAGGAATTGTGCTTATCAATCTTCCTCCACGTGGCAGGACCGATCACCTGGCTCCTTGACCTGAAATCAGAACCCACGACTAGCCGGATGTGTCTCCGGCGAAGACGCTCGGGCGTGAGAGTAAGATCACCGTTGTATAAAGCTCAAAATGTATTGAATATGGAATTCAGATAACAAAATGGCAGTTACCTTTGCACCGTTGGTAGTGATGAAGTATTTATAGTTGGTGTAGGTAGTTTAATGACAGGGCTACATAAGCTCCGAAATTATAGCGGCAGTTATGTTCATGGGAATGTGCCTGTAACCGTCCCTGATTTGTAGGGATGCTGTTATGGAAAGATTGACCCACGTGCGTCAACACATGTCAGGTCGACACTTGATGATTAGGTCGAGGTCGCCACTTGTAGAATGGACGACCTGACTGGCGGGTAGAGCATGGTTCGTACCCGAATTATGATATGGATCATGAGGTCGGACTAAGTTAGGTCGGGACCTGATAGGTCGGACCATGGGCTTAGTCGACTGATACAAGAGATGGGCTTTGGGCCTTGTTCTGATTGAGTCAGCCTCATTGAGAATGTGATGGCCAAGGCTGCTTGTGATTGGGCTTTACCTCTTTGGCCCAACTCGACACTTTTGGTATGTTCATTCCCTTTTTTTTTCTTTTTCATGCATGATTGTTTGAAAGTCAGTTTATGTTGAATGTGAAAAACGATGATACAAACCAGTACCCTGCAGGTGTTGGCCCCTAGTTGAAGTGGCAAGGCATTTGTGCATTCTAAGAACTCATTTACAAAGGGGTCCAGGGGTAATCTTAAACCAGCTTCAAATTGGCCATAATAGAAATCCACCCTTGTGGGATCCTCCTCGTCTGTATCCTCAAGCTGATTGAAGTAATCATTTCTGCTATACAAGGTGACATCGAATTCTTTCCTATCAACCTCGCAAAATTCATGTATCATACTCAAACGAGATGGAAAATTTTGCTTCCCCCTAAGTGCCTTTGGAGGAGCATAACCCTGTTCATTCCTGCCCGGCACCACAGTGGTCTCGAAAGCATCCACGATGCGTGGGCTTGACGAGGTCGATGCATGAGCTTCACCTTGGGTCTCCATATCTGTACAAGAAGAGGGGGAAACAGGGGAATCAGTTCTACATGAAGTCTCAGGAGCCCTAGTAGACGTACTAAGGGGCGACCTAGATTCCCCCGGAAATCCTATCCTATTTCTAATAAAGGAAGGCTTAATGACATCTTTGACATAACACAAAGCTATATGATCGAGAAGCTCATGAAAAAGGTGAAAAGGCACAACCCTTGGGTCATCCGTTCCTAAGGCACCTAGTTCATCCCACAGAGCAAATCTAGCTCATTGAAACGCAGCCCCAATGTGTCAAAATTGAAGAGCACTCCTCTACTGTTATCTCCTCCACTCTCCACTCAAATATTTGTAGACTCTACGATTGACAATACTGTAACCATACCCAGCTCCGGCCTCACAACTAAAGGTCCTAGCCATGGCGAAATCAAGGAAATTGCAGAAATTAAAGCCGTAATTCTAAAGAATAAGGAGAATACCTTTAGCAGTGGAGAAAAACGGAACAATGGAGGGCAAAAACACCAATTTATAGCAAGAATCAATGTCCTTTATCACCACTTGGGAATCACGCACGAGTTCGTGGAAGGCAAAAGTTGTAAATGGGGAAGGATTCTTGATTTTATAGTTCCTTGAATTGGAAAGGGCAAAGGGAAATTCAAAATTAATTTTCCTAATTAATGGCGGAAAGCAGTTTCCTAGGCGGACTCTCAAACGTCAAAAGTGTAATCATGACGGCCAAAACGGCGCTCCTTCATCTCGCGACCGTTCATCATCAACGTCCCGGATTGTGCCACGTCATCTTGGTCGACTAAACCTCCGAACGAGTAACGACTGCGAGTAACAACAAATTTCCAACAAGATTTCATTAACTTCCTAGTCGACAAAGTCAACTCAAAAGTTGGGGGCCACTGAACATACCAAAAGTGTCGAGTTGGGCCAAAGAAGTAAAGCCCAATCACAAGCAGCCTTGGCCATCACATTCTCAATGAGGCTGACTCAATCAGAACAAGGCCCAAAGCCCATCTCTTGTATCAGTCGACTAAGCCCATGGTCCGACCTATCAGGTCCCGACCTAACTTAGTCCGACCTCATGATCCATATCATAATTCGGGTACGAACCATGCTCTACCCGCCAGTCAGGTCGGCCATTCTACAAGTGGCGACCTCGACCTAATCATCAAGTGTCGACCTGACATGTGTTGACGCACGTGGGTCAATACATGTCAGGTCGACACTTGATGATTAGGTCGAGGTCGCCACTTGTAGAATGGCCGACCTGACTGGCGGGTAGAGCATGGTTCGTACCCGAATTATGATATGGATCATGAGGTCAGACTAAGTTAGGTCGGGACCTGATAGGCCTGGTCACGGGCTTAGTCGACTCGATACAAGAGACGGGCTTGGGCCTGCTCGATTGAGTCGCCCTCATGAGAATGTGATGGCCAAGGCCGCCATGCACTTTACTTCTTTGACCCAACTCGACACTTTTGGTATGTTCATTCCCTTTTTTTTTTCTTTTTCATGCATGATTGTTTGAAAGTCAGTTTATGTTGAATGTGAAAAATGATGATACTTTTAGAGAAAACAAATTTCAATTTTGTTAATGAAAATAGAAATGTCAATCAAACACATTCTTGTTTCCTTCATTTTTGAAAAATAGGAAAGAGAAATAGTTACCAAACATATTTCTATTTATTTAGGCTCCGTTTGTTTGGGAGAAAATATTTTTCGAAAAATATTTTTTTCATTTTCTGGTGTTTGGTAAACACCAAAAAATGAAATCAACGAAAAACATTTTTCGGGTCAATGAAAAATGAGCTTGATTTCTAAGGAAAATGACTTCCTTACCTCTACCTAAAGTTGTTTTTCGAAAAATATTTTCCTCGTTTTTCTTTGTTTATACTACCTTCGTCCCGGCTGAAGTGTCCCAAGTTTTCTTTTTGGGCGTCCCATTTAAAATGTCTCATTCCTAAAAAGGAAAGTTTTTATTATTTTTATACTCTTCCTATCCCACTCATTCTCTCTCCTACTTTACTTTTACACTCACAACATTCTCTCTCCTAATTATTCCTCCCACTCATTCTCTCTCCTATTTAATTTTTCATACTCACAACATTTAACCTTTTTCTCTTTCTTACATCATTTTTCTTAATTTTCGTGCAAATGTCCTTTTGGAACACTTCGGCCGGGACGGAGAGAGTATTATTTTACCTTTAGAAAGTTACTTTAATGAAACTACCAAACATCGAAAAATATTTTCTTAAAATTCACTAAACATCGGAAAATATTTTTCGGAAAACATTTTCATTTTTCAAAAAATATTTTTCAAGAAATCATTTTTTGGGAGTTATTTTCCGTGAAATAAACGGAGTTTGATTTCAGAAAAATTGAGAAATAGGAAAATATTTCCGTACGAGAGAATCAGAGAAATGATTACCAGATGCCACCTAGTTTTTTGTTTTAAATCAGAAATACATAAATGCGTGACTGCATTCCCCGTTTCGCGGTAAAACCACGTTCTCACAACTCTTTGGGCTACCCAAAAGTGACCCAACAAAAGGTCTCCGAGCCCACATGCTAGAAATGACCAGTCACGTGGCAGAGCACGGTGGGCCTGGCCCAATGGAACCTGGCGGGCCATCACCTATTAACTGCACCACACCAACTTCATTCAATACAGGCCATTGCCAATGCTTAACAATTATTTGTGTCCCATTAGGAACTTATCCATAAAATTTTATTCATATGAAATTCCAGATTAAATGCTACCTCATTTCAGCCAATGACTAAAATATCTTTTAAGGCTCCATTTGTTTGGGAAAAAATATTTTTCTATTTTTCATACTTTTTTAAGTAAACTGATTTACGAATTTTTCTTAAATAAAACATTTTTCGAAAAATGGTAACACCCTTATATACACATACACACACACACACGTTACCCACCCCACATCAACCACCCCTACCCCATCCCCATCCCCATCACCACCCCCCCACACCCACCCCCCACACCCGTCGAGTAAAAAAAATCATTTTAAATTTATTTTTTTAAAATAAATTTAAAATGACTTTTTTTTTTACTTGACCGGGGGGGGGGGGGGGTAGGGGGTAGGGTGGGGATGGTGGTGGTGATTGGGGTGGGTAAATTTGTAGTCAACTCAATCGAATATTTTTCGGAAGCATTTTCCTTACCAAACAGTCGAAAACATGTTTATCTTATTTTTCGGAAAACATTTTCATTTTACGGAAAACATTTTGCAGAAATCATTTTTCGAAAAATGTTTTACGCTAAACAAACGGAGCCTAATATTGCGCGGTGATATTTTTATATATAATCGAAATTTATAAACACATTCTTTCTGACATACTCCCTCCGTCCAGTTACATACTTCACACTTTCTATTTTGGGCGTCCAATTACATATTTCACACTTTGTCTCCTATATTATTTTAATACTCACAACACCATTATAATTTACTATTCCCTCCACTCATTCTCTCTCCTATTTTACTTTTACACTCACAACATTATATCATTATTTTTTTCCTTAATCCACGCATGAACAGTAACTGTGAAGTATTAACTTGGACGGAGGGAGTACTTAAAAGCTACAAACGTACACTATTTAACACTATACTCCGTGATAATCTCTTTTACATTATCATCTTCGCTCGTTAACACTCATTGATAGTCAAACTGAAATTGAGATTTTTTTTTACTGACACTAAGCACTAAAAAACACTACCACTAACACTCATTTTTATTACGTTAACACCCATCCACAATTGTAATAATGAATTGTCTTTGATATTAATGGGAATTGAAGTAAATTTAATAAAAACTAGGGGTGTAAATGGTTTGATTTGGGCTAATTTACGGAGCGAACCACTAGTAATCGGTTTGAAAAAATCTCAAATCGAATTGAACCATGAGTAAAATTCAAATCGAACCGAACCAAACCACTTTGGTTCGGTTCTGTTTGGTTCGAACCGTGGTTTGATTTTACGGTTCGAACCTCAGTTTAAACCATAATTCAAACAACGGTTCGAACCATGATATACTCCCTCCGTCCCGGCCCAAATGGGTTCGGCACGGGAATTAAGGAATAAATATATATAATGTAAAAAGTGTATAGTGAAATAAATGTTGTGAGTATGAAACTGATGTAGGAAAGAGAAAGTGGGGTAGAGAATAGTTAGTGAATATTTATTGTGAGTATGACAAGTGGGTCTCACAAATAAAAAATTAATAAAAAACTTTCCTTTTTTGGGTTGAGGCATTTTAAATGGGACGCCCAAAAAGGAAAGTTGAGACGTTTGTGCCGGGACGGAGGGAGTATAACATTGCTTAAACCATTAATTAGAACATGGTTTCAGACTACACAATTTATTGTCATGTTTGTTTAAATTTTTCAGACATAACATACGTAAGAGATTTAGTATTTAAACACAACTTGAAATTGTGTTTCAATGTTTATGATAACAACATGTCATTTGAGTACTTGTAATGATATGCGATAAAGATTGAATTAACATTATTACAAGAAGATTAATCAAAAGAAAAAAAGGTATAGGCTAAAACCCATAAATAGAATTAGGGGTTTTCAAATCTAAATGTGAGGTGAAGATGAAAGATATGCATATCTACGGCTAATATTGAACGGTTTGGTGGTTTGATTTATCGGTTCGATTTGGTGGTTCAGTCTCGCGGTCTCGAACCGTGATATGGGGGTCCAGACCGCAGACCAAACTGAATTACACGGTTTGACAATTTTTGAAACCGAACAAAACTACTATTGCTTGAAAATCGAACTAAACCAAGTAATTTGGTTTGGTTCGATTCCGAATCGCCATTTGAATCGAACCACTTGCCCGGTAATAAAAACACATGCTTCTTAGTTACATTAATTAATTGTACTTGCCATAAAAGAAGTACTTTCCAATCCATGTCTTATTAATATTTGTGGGTAAATATAAATATACTCCATAAAATTACATAGACTAGCAAGCTCTCCATGGGCTTATGATCATACTAGCAAAAGTAATAATAATAATAAAAACATTATAGTACTATATGTACAATATCTTGTATAACCCTAGAAAACTACATGCAACATTTGTGCAATGCTGTCCAACTCCATACCATATAATTCTAAAACTATATGCATCATCTTTTTAATTTAATCTAGTTATGTATTGGAGGTTTTCTTCTGGCCGGAGAATAATCCATTCCAGCTATGTCTACAATGTCCGGATATTGCTCCCCGGTGACACCCTCCCGGTGTTGGGCATCTGATGACGGCGTTGGGTTGATCGACAAACTTTCTTTCTTCCCGTTTTGTCCTTCCCCATTTGATTTAGTAGTAGAAGTGGAAGTGATGGTTTTGGTCATTAGTTTTCTATTCAATCCTGAAAATAATAGAAGAGAGACACTTGAGAAATAGCTAAAGATCTATATATGGATTACACTTTCTTTGTGTTACAATAAGGTCATAACTTAAAACAACCAATTGGTTAACTTAAGAAATTATCGGCGTAAACAAATGGTCTGATAGCTATTTTATCAGACTTCTTCCAAAACGTAGGTTTCCAAAACGCGTTTTTTGTAAGATTTTGGCGGGTTTAATTAGTCGAGGCTTCAAGAAATATTCAAGAAAAATTATTAAAAAAAAGGTAATAAAATTAATGGTGTCTAGGGCTGTGAATCCTGGGGCCATAATAATCTTCATGAATCTTTGGAAACCAGTGGCCGTGAGATTCCTTGTTGTTTACTACTCTAGAATTGCTGCTCTTCATCATAGTAGTACCTGAACAGTTAATCTCATCTTCTTTGCAGATTATTTCCTTTCCTGTTCCACCCTTGATACTTCCTTTAATTACCATTTCACCCTTCTCCTGCGTTAAAAAAGAATATGTTGAACTTCACCAATATCATAATTGGAAAATTAATTTAAGTTTAAATTCAAGACGACGGGGATACTCACTTGGTTGTCATGATAATTGGGAGCTGATGATATAGAAATTTTTCCCGAGCGTATACCTTCACAAACGCAACAAAAAATACATAAGTAAAGCAATATTTTGAAAATATCACAACAAAAATACGCAAGAAATTGAAGTTGAACATACCTTGAGCTTCATAGAGGAGAGTAGACATAAGCAAAAGAGAAACTAGCAAAGAATTCATCTTCATTTGGCCGAGCTGTGGGACGAGATGGCGAGCTCAGCGAGATTGATTTGATTGAGATACGGGAAAAGCTTGTTGTTGTAGATTTGGAAAATGTGTTCAGAAACAAAATAAGGTTTTGTCTTTGAGCAATTTTTTTTTGGTTATGTGAATATGGTCAATAACATGGGAAGGGAAGATTATATATACACACATGGTAAAGGGGCCTACAAGTAAGTTGTGAACATACGGTTTATTATTTTCTTTTCTGCACCTTTGAGTTTCCATGTCAAGTGTAAATAAAATGATGAGTTTGAAGGGGTGTTTGATGTTTAATTAGCAAATAATTTGTGGGTGGAGGGGACAAAGGCATGCTATCACAAAAGAGGGGCCTCCCATTTTCTTGAAATTGTGATTATTCAAACAATGTCCCCACAAGGATAAATTGTTTGAAAATGAAGATATGAGAGAGAGAGAGAGAGAGAGAGAGAGAGAGAGAGAGAGAGAGAGAGAGAGAGAGAGAGAGAGAGAGATATGTATATCCTTTTGTATGTACTATGCTTAGCCTCCCTAACAATTTAGGGTAGGGTGTTCCCTTAGGGGGTTTCATCAAATTCAAACTTAAGATTTCTTTAATGACCACTCACCATGTTCTTGTCATCATGAGTGCTTAAAGGTTCATGGTGTTTTTTTTTTCTCAAACTAAAAACAATCATGTTTCAAAACTTTTATGATCAATCTTTCATATGTCCAATTGTTGTGCCAAGAATGATCCTTAGATGGTCCTAACTAGCTAGTTGAATTTAAGATATTTTACTTAATCCAAAATAAGTGTTAGATGTAAATACGTAACTTGTCATGGTCACGGAAATTAAGAAAATCAATTTAACCTTAGAACAAATAAATTCAAATGCGCACATGGGGATTTGACCTGGTGGTCATGGGTTCGATCCCCCCCAGAAGTTAGAGGGAAGGCTTTCTCTCCCTAGGATTTATCTCCTAGACACTTCTGTGCGTGCATGTGTGTGTGAGTAGTGAAAAAATAAAAAATAAATTCAAATGCTTTAAAATAAACCCTATTTCGATCTATGATTTCGTGTTTATTTTCAGTTTACTTTTCTTTTCATCATATATTTTTCTTACTTTTTTCAATTATTTATACAAAACCAAAAATCACGTGATCAAATATGACCATAGTACTCTTTGTTAGATATTTTAATTACTTCACTTGACATACCACTCGTACTATCAACATATAATTGAATAAAATGCCCCAATTTTATGACATATAAGTAGGGTTTATAATATGGTATGCTCTCAATTTTTTAGTATTTCGATGTTCACAATGATTAATTAATATGATGTTATATGTTTACTATTGATGGCTCAAAGGCAAGAATTATCATAGTCGACGAGATCATCTGAACCACTTTTAACGATGATGACATGATGATGTCGTTTCTAATAACTTGTAACCGTTAGATCAACAGTAGTAAACAATGTGATTTACAAAAGTGATACATGTAATCTCGTCTTGAATTATCGGGAGTAAAATCTACTTTAATTTTGACCGGAGAAATAAGAAGAATCAAGAAAATAAGTCGTTCAAGTTTGATTAGAAGTGGGGACCGGTGACCTCATTTGTGGAACAAGTGAATTAAATGCGACGGAGACTCCCGGCGCTACCAGTTGCCGTCTTGTATTTAAGCGGAGGTGGATGGAGAGGGGTTTTGTAATGTAGCTGCCAAGAAGGCGGCATTTCCACGTGGAGGTCCACGTCTGGGGCTTTGTGTCAGTGAACCGTGGCAAAAAACAGAAATGTGGCAATAGACTAATCTTGCACCTTGTTGGGGCTTTAACCAACCAAAGACAGGCAAGAATGGATATGTAGGGGAAGGTGTCCGCGGCAAGTTGGGCGGTGATTTAGTCCGCGGTCAAAATGGTCATACGGTGGAAACTTGCAGTCAATGTGCAACACATTTAGATAATGTTTGTGTGGTTGATTTAAATTATTATTGAGTATTTTCCTCCGTTCTATAAAGTGAGAAGTAGAACTCTGTTTCAAAATGAATGTTCGGGATTTAATGATCATTTTGAAAATGTTGATTTCAATAGAAAAATTATAAACATTATTACTAATGTTATCTCTCATTATTTTACTAAATTCATCTTTTCATCATTTTACTAAATTCACTATATTTATCAGTTTACTTTCTTTCCAACCACCATTACCTTAGGTCACCCCTCCCCATCTTCTCCGATCAACAACTCCGACAACCACCAACTCCGGCAACCAACTCCGACGACTTTTTTTTTAATCCAGCGACCTCTCCAACGACTAACTGAGAACTTATCAGTAAATTATTATTTGTCAACTAAACTAATAATAACATGATTAACTTCGGCGACTCCAACTTTGGAGACCAAACAACTGAGAACTTAACTTATCAGTAAGTTCTCAATTGTCAACTAAACTACTAATAACACGATCAACTACAACGATCACCAACTTTGTCGACCAAACAACTGAGAACTTAACGTATTGGTAAGTTCTCAATTGTCAACTAAACTAATAAGAACACGATCAACTCCTGCGACCAAACAACTGAGAACTTATCAGTAAATTCTCAGTTGTCAACTATATTACTAAGAACACGATCAACTTCGGCGAATAAACAACTGAGAACTTAACTTATCAGTAAGTTCTCAGTTGTCAACTAAACTACTGAGAACACGATAAACTACGGTGACCAAACAACTGAGAACTTAACTTATCAGTAACTTCTCAGTTGTCAACTAAGCTACTAAAAACACGATCAACTCTGGCGACCAAACAACTGAGAATTTATCAGTAAGTTCTCAGTTTATTTTAAATGTAAATAATAATAAATTTAATATAATTTTCCACTGAAAATACTAAAATTAAATTTTGACAATATTTTCATTCACTATTTTTATCTAAAATTTATTTTAAGTAATATAAGACTTATAATACAATTTTTATATTGTTCAAATTATAATTTAAAACAAAGTGAGACATAAAATCAAATAATACACGATGAGAGTAAATTTAAATTTTATAGTCTTTCACATCCACATATTAAAAACCAATAAATCCATAATTACTAATATCATTTTAATTTTGGTTTAAACTTTCAATGTACATCTACTAGTACTCAAAAGCCCGTGCCATTGGCACGGGTCAGTACAGAAATGAAGACAGTATGGAAAGAAAAAGACGTGGGGAAACTGAAATCGCATGCTAACTATATGATATTTTAAAAGTAAATAAAACAAATATGAAATTTGTAGGGTGTTCATAAAAAACCAACTAAATTAAATTGAACTAAACTAATATCCTTAGGAGCATGCGCACCATATAAACCATTATAATATACATGAGCAAACAACAATAATTACGATAACATATATAAGGAAAATTCAAAATGTTTATTTATGTCTAATTTCAATATTGAAAGTATGATTAAAAAAGGACTTTTTTCCCAGGAAAATAGTAATATATTATGGGGTGTGAAATGATTACAACCCTACATATATTTCATCATAAAACATAAAAAAACAACACAAAGCTCTTTGAATTTAAATTGAGAGAAGTTGGAAAAGAAAGTTTAGTGCAGTAACAACTTCACACTAATATAAATAAATTGCCATATAAAAGTCATAAGATAGTAGTACCCTCTTTCCTATCTCCCCATATATGTTCCACCTTCATCCTCACCCCTAACTCTGTACCAATTCAGCATTGAGGCACTCACAACATAATATCCACAAATCCCACAAAGTAAAATCAATCCAAGATAACCCCCATAACTTAATTAACCTTAAAAAAACAACTCTCTTAAACATGGCATACTAATCTTGATTGGTTGACGCCAGGAAATAAAAAAAAAATTAGCAAAAAGATAGTGAAAACCCTCAAAATATTAGACTGACTGAAAAAAGAAGACAAACATATAAGTTTTAAAAAAATGAAATCATAACCAAAAAAATAGCAAATCCGACACTAACGCTAACACCACCACTACAACTCAATTAATCGAAGAAAGGTGTAAACAACAATTTATCAATTAATCAAACAAAAACAGTTTTCTATATCTTTTTCACTTTTCTTATAGGATGACCAAAATCCAAAACAGTGTATCAAAGAAAGGCTTGACTTTTTCCAAATAATGTATTACAAAGTCCAGAAGGAAGAATGATTCAGAGAGAGACAGACAGAAGAAGAAAACCAAAACGAAAATGCCCACAAATAATCATCTGAAACATGGATTAAGGTCATGAAACTTTCTCCGGAAAAGGAATAACTCAGAAAAATAACTAACCTGGGGAGGAATTGCTCGAGAAGCTGGCATTGACATGTTCTGAAACAAATTAAACCAAACATGGAGAAAAACACAGTGACACTTTTGCAATTGATAATCGGCCCAACATCCATAGCATACATTCAAAATTCAGAACAAATTAAAACTGAAATTGAAAAGAAAAATACCCATAAAATCGTAATAAACCATGGCTTGCACTCGATAACACCATCACATTCCCACTTTGTTAGCCACAACTTCCAACGACAGAAACTTAAAATCAGTAAAATCACATTCCCAATTCGAACGGAAGGAGATGAGAACAAACATATGGTTTCCGTTTGGGAGGATGGGGATGATGGCTGTGTTCGTTGGCTACTCTTTAACTATACCTTGCCTTGAGCGACATGGACTCCTATCTGCAACTGTGAAACAAAATTAAAAAAAAATGATTAAAAGAGAATCACAAATTCAAAAAAAAAATTAAGCAAAAGGGAGAAATAGACCTCTTAGTGACGGAATTGGGATGGGAGAAGGAAAAGCCTTGAGGCTGAGGAGCGGATAGAAGTGAGGCTGATCAAAGAGAAGAAATTACCTTGATTATGCCATTGATTCTGAAAATTTCTCACTTCACCCCTTCTTTGAACTCTATCGGCAAGCAATTGAGATAAATTAAGAACAATATTAGATCAAAAATAAAATAATGGTTTTAGCAAATGATACCAGAGTACACTTGACTGTTTTTACGGTTTTACGTTCTCAACAATTACCTACCTATTCCTAAAAAAAAACAATTACCTACCTATTCTTCAACCCAAGCTGCTTTAAAGTTGTGTTGTTGCCATCAGTGCCTGCATAAAACCAATGAAAGTAGTTAATTTAATTTGTTGTTAATTTTAGCTACTTACAATGACAATTTTTACTGTAAGTACCCAAGAGTTAAGTTCCTCAACCTTGTGACTCTCCCAGCCACACTCGCTTTCCTCTTTCAACTTTTGACTATAATTCCCACACTCACCAGTCCCCAGATTTTTTGCAGTAATTTCAAGTGCCCAACTTGCCAATAAAATCAATTTAAGTCAAACCGACTCTCCCGGAACAAACCCTCATAGCTATGCTCTCTTTCATTCTCTCTCCACCTATAATTTCTAGTTCAAATATGAAGGGGGAAAAATGAGCAAAATTTATTAAAAAGACATAAAAAATTCAAGCATCATTGATTAATCCCTACAGTTTTTTCACAACTATTGGCACCTTCCTTTCCCTCCCTCCATACATGTATTCAAGCTGCTCATTCCTCTCTCAGTCATCTGAGAGAAACCTACATCACTTTTCAGTGAATAAAATAACTAAACTGATAATTAAACGTCAGTTTTATACGGATCAGTACCCCCATATGGCAACCTCAGTTTTATAGCCCGGATGTCATATCACCGGACGCATCTAGCAGACCAGACAAACTGATATTGAATACCTTAAGATGATTTATTAGAAACAAAGTCATCAAAATCACAACACAGTTCAAGAGTACTATTTTAACTCGCACTATCACTTCAGTACATATTCCATTTTAGTATGTCCTCTAGCATACCGGACAAACTGATATTGAATACCTTAAGATGATTTATTAGAAACAAAGTCATCAAAATCACAACACAGTTCAAGAGTACTATTTTAACTCGCATTATCACTTCAGTACATATTCGATTTCTTTAGTATGTCCTCTAATGGCTACTTACTATGCAATCACATTCTTCCTCTCAATCCCAATCTCATTCACATTCTTCATCCTCACCTTCAAATCCACCATTGAGACCCTACAAACTAACCTTTCAAGCTGGTCCAATAAAAAATCTTCACAACACAAATATACTCTAAAAACAATGGATTTCATCTCAAAGTAAAAGTTTTTCACAAAGTTAAATCAAAGTACACCTTTTCAGTTCCATAAATTGATTAGTTCTACACAATTTAACTGCAACAATTCTCACCTAGAAAATGAGGCGGGCCTTCTAAACCCTTGGGATTGATGAGGCAATTCAACTGTCTAAACTGTCTAGCAACTTAATTTTAAGTTCAAATACCATTGGACTTCTCTACAGCACCCTTGGATTATTACAAACTGATGCAATGCTTCTTAGTTATATTCTTATAAAAAAAAGTTCAGAAGAAGTCCAACGCATTGAAACCTCTTTGTTTTCACTAAATATGGGACAGAAGTAGTTAATTTTAATCGAATTCTTATACCAAATTTCACGGTGATCATATCAACTCTCAATATTCAAGCAATGATCAACCCAAAACTCAATTCAAAATGTCTACCATTAGCATTCCAGTTTGAGTCCTTAACTGGAAAAAGAGTCTTTGAGACTCTCAGAAACTACAGAAATTAGTTAACATAATTGAAGCTTTGGAATTAGGGTTTTAAAATTGAGAGATAAACAGAAACCAATTACTTGATTGTTGTTAGATTGGGAAGAGATTGGAGAGATACAAAGAGAGGGAACGGGGATGAATGAGGGCGCGATCAAAGGCGATTAACTGCAGCGGTTACCAAACCCCACTCCGATGCCCTTTGCTCCGCCGCCCCAATTTCACCTCCCTGACCCGCCACCGGTGGCCTCTTCCCCTCATTACCGTTCTCAATTGCGGAGATGGGCTTAGTGTGGGCAATAGCAGTCGGTGACCTCTTCCCCTATTTCGCCATTGGCGCATCAGAAAACTGAGAAAATTGAAGACGGGAAGAAACTATGACGATGAGGGAGAGGGAAAGGGAGGGGAACATGGGTAACTGCTAGGTTAACTCTTGGGTAGTTATTCCAGGATGAATCTCAGCCCTTGAATTAATTTTCCAACTTTTAATCTCAGCCTCTCTTTATACCAGGCTAAGAGGCAGTTATTTGGAACCTGTATTGTATATTAGATACCCACTCAAAAAGATTTAATCTTTTCCTTAGACCATCAGTTTTCCAGCTTCTCACACACAACCCCAGATCCTCTTTACTCTTTTGATTTACTCATTTCAACAATACTGGAGTAATAGATAGAGCCCAAATGGTTTCTTCTTCAAATGCTCCGGCCATTCAACACCACGACCAACTCCGACCACCTCTCCTCCGCCGCCACTGCAACACAACTCCAACATTGACCGAGAACTACTTCCCGTCACTAACCAGGATCCAGAGTCTAACCAACTTTCCCCACCCAAGTTAGAAAGAGTCCCAGAAAGACCTGGGACTTCTAAGAGGAATAACTTCCATAGAACAACACTTAGTATATATCACTCTTATCTGAATCAGATGCGTCATTCATATAGGTCTGTCCAGACACTTAGATTGGGGATACACTACGAAATCCCGTGTAACAACTTCATTGAATAATGTTATAAACTTCAACTCATACAAGAGTAATTTAACTTTCTCAAATAAAAGATGTAGCTCTCATTTCTGCTTTATTTGAGGCCTTTCACACCCCAAAGATGTCATTGAAATTTTAGATCTTACCGGAAAAGAGAAGGATGCAGCCGGACGGAGGTGGAAAAGGGAAAGGGATGCCAAAGAGGGAGGGGAGGGGTCATCGGAGAGGGAGGGGAGGGGTCGCGGAGTTGGGAAGGGATATGGTCACTGGATTAATAGGTGACCGGACGGAGGGTAGAGAGAAAGGAGAGAGAGAGGGGGGGGAGCGTGTCTGTGTTTTGTGTGTTTGATCGGGAGGAGGGGTGGTGTTTATTTAGGGTTAGAGGGACTATACGGTTACGATTAGTTATTTTGTGGTGTGAAACTAGCAGGTAAATATAAGTAAATATGATAGGTTGTTGTCTTAGATAGGATGTAGATTAGATTATATTAAGGGATTAGAAAGTAATTTTATCAAAAAAATTGGGATAAAATTATTTGAAAGTAAAATTTCAAAAGAGCATTGATTTTGGGATAAAATAAGTCATTTAATTTGAGACAAAGAAAATATAATATTTATAATAGAGGAGCCGTTAACAAAATATTCTCGATAATATATATCATGAAGTGACCCACTCATAAGTCTTTATTTGTATGTGCAGGTTTTCTCAGTCAGTTTGTTTTGGACAGGTGCAGTTCTTTGTAATACTGTCCACGTAATAGTTTCTGGTATGGTGTTTCTTGTTCTCATCCATGGTGGTCGAGAGGCAGAATCGATGCCACGCAACCCACTGATGCATGCTTTACGTTATGCTGTGACAACTTCTTTTGGAAGCATATGTTATGGATCTCTCTTCACTGCTGCTATAAGGACAATGAGATGGGAGGTAGAGAAGCTGTTTTTTTCTTCTCTTTTTCGTTGATCTGCAAAAAGAAAAAAGTTTCCTTTCATGAATTATTGTGAGTACTCAATTTTCATAATGCAAGCTAGCAACTGAACTTTAAGTTAATTGTGTGTTGCAGATTAGAGGATTTAGGTCAAAGATTGGTAACAACGAATGCCTGCTATGCTATGTTGATTTCCTGTTTCATCTAGTGGAAACTCTTGTTCGGTTTTTCAGCAAGTATGCCTATGTCCAGGTACTTGCATAGTTTGGGAATATCTTTCTCTTTGCATGTGTATTTTTACTCTATTGAAGATTTTAGTGGCAACTTTTTGACAATATTGGTAGTAGTCCTATGCTCTCTCAGTAGGAAGAAAATTGAGTTGTAGTGTATGTTCTTAATACCCCTCCCTCCCTAAAAAAACACCCTCTTGACAAGTCTATTTTAAAAACGTAGCTTTACGCCTTTACTTGCTGCTACCTTCTTGAAATTGCTGTAAAATTATAACCTTTTATAAAAATGAGACTATTTTTTTGTGGAGAAACCAAAAATGAAAGAGGGACTATTTTTTCCAAGGGGAGGAGTATCTGACACTTCCTTTGTTCCCTATTAGTAATTCGGAGTATGATATGTTACTGGTGAAGATTTCATCTGATTTTATGTCAGCTATTACTCTAAGCTTGAAATGGCATTTAGAAACGAGTTCGGTAAGATCTCTAGCACCTCAATTGATGAGGTAAGTTGTTATACTGTTCTTACCAACTTCTTATCCATGTGTTTGCGTGGACTATATAGCTGTAATGGATGAAATAGTTTAAAGTAGGCCCCTACCAATTAATTTATGATCTCAACTGAAAATTTACCAGATTAGTACCAATACAACTCATATAGTTTATTTTTTGATTTTATATTCAGCTTGTTCACTCCGGTGATAAAATTGTTTTGTTTACCATCATCATTCCTTGTCTAACATGCTACATCTAATCATCATGGTAGATTGGAAATAATGTTTAGAAAGTGAATTCTAGTGTCTTATATTTTAGTTTATTTCCGCAGGTTTCAATGATTAACTATGACACACGATTACGATTTTGTGAAGATCGAGGGAGCGTGATGGAGGAAAGATATCAACAACAATGTTTTGGGGGAGCACATTCCACGTATGCAATATGCAATATGGATGATTTGACTTACTTAGAGAATAGTTTTAGATCAAATTATTTTAAAGGAGTATTAAACTCTTCTATTTCATCTATCTTAGTTCTTAGGTAACAGTTAACTTTTTGTTTAGATGATGTGGTTGATTAAATTTAGTTAATGCATTACTTTCTTATTACTTTCTTATTGTCAGTATGATATATTTACAAGTATAATTTGATATATTTACAAGTATAATGTATTCATGTGTGGTGGTGTATATATATAATTACTTGAAGATTAGTAGTGTTTGATAATTAATGGTAAATATTTACATTTTGCCATCAAATTTTATTTGGGTCGTCTATATCCGATCTTATTTCTTTCTCACAAAAAATGTGATTTTGGCACAAAAAATATATTTGGGTCGGACGACATGGTCCTTAATAATTTCCCTCCAAAAAAATATTTGGCGCCAAATATTATTAGGGTCGGCAACCTCGTCCCTAACACCCGGTACCAAAAACTATTTGGCTCCAATTTTATTTCGCAAAAAGAATAAAATAAATAAAAAAAAATGATTAGGGTCGGCTAAATCCCGACCTAAATATGGTATTTGAGACGGTGACGGGGGTCCTAAAACTTTTAGAGTCGCATGTTATTTAGGACCCCCATTTCCCGACCTAAAGGCCGACCTAAATAGTATTTAGGACGGGAAAGTGCCTATTTAGGACGGGAAAGTGCCGACCCTAATGCTTCTGTTTCTTGTAGTGAGGAGGTAAGGAAAGTGACCTTGTGGATGTGAGGTTTTTGGACTCGAGCTGAGTCGCAAAAGGATGACCAGGTAGGTCAAGTGGCTGGACCCACGTCGGGCTACCTACGTATCCCCAAGAGGAATCAAGCCAAATCGTAGTTCGAAAACGTGGGCGTTTAGTACCCGAGAGTGGCGGACGTGCAGCGTCTCAAGCCAAAGATGCGATTTGTGGCAAGGCTTTGAGGATCGAATCTAAGGGCGATTCGAGATGTTCGGAAAGGAGAATCAAGTATAGTCTTGCTTTCTCCGTGGAAAAATATGTTGTGTGTGGAAAGGAAATTCAAGTATAGTCTTGATTTGTGAGATAATGTGTGAAAAGGAAATTCAAGTATAGTCTTGATTTTCCCCTTGAAAATTGTGTGTGATGGAACAAATCAAGTGTAGTCTTGATTCGCGTACCGAGGGAAAGTGTATGGGGCAATGTGGGAAAAAACTGCGTGGGAATCAAAAGCCAAGCATTTGACTTTTGCGGGAGTCGCCCCGAAAAAATATTAATTTAAACAAAAAATGTTTGGAATTATGAAATAAATTAAAAAAGAGGAATTATTTTAAAAAGGGTTTTTTGAAAACGGTCATATTTTGAAAATGGGAAGATTTTTTTTTGAAAATGGGGGGATTTGTTTTTTTGAAAAGGGGGAGTTTCTTGGGAAGAGGGAATGGTTATTAAATTAACTGGTCAACTCACTCTGACCGAGGAGACACGCGTCAGGCGGAGAGGCTGAAGGGCCGATCGGCCCTATGCTCTGATTGGCTGAGGACGTTGGACGAGGATCGGGGTCGCCAGGACGGAATCCTGGCCGTTCGATCAGTTGGAAGAAGCACAAAATGGAAGGGCCGATCGGCCCTTGACTCCTATTGGCCTAAAAAGTCGGCCGATCGGCCTTAAGAGTCGTGTGGTCTCCTTCTCCAACACACCTTCTTCTTCTTCTCCGAATTTCTTCCTCTCCGTCGAATTCTTGAAGGTTTTCGCCGGAAAAACTCTTTTGTTCCACCGATTTGTGCCGAGATTTTGCTAAGGTTTTGCTTGCCATGGATCCCGACGTTGCAGCTTTGGAACAATTGCTCAATCAACCGGATTACTCACCATTGGGCTCATACACCGGAGGTACGGGCGGTTTTCATGGCTATGGAGGAGGAGTTGGAGCTAGTGGACACGGCGACGGGGGCAGCCGCAGTTTTGGTGGTGTTGGGGGTGGTTATGGCCGAATGGGTGGAGGTTTTGATGGTGGATATGGAGGTTATGGAGGTGGTGAAGGCGGCGGCCATGGCGGCAGCGGTGGCGGTCACGGTGGTGCTGGTGGCGGCAGCCATGGCGGTGATGGCGGCAGGCATGGTGGCAATGGTGGTGATCACGGTGGTGATCGCGGTGGTGATCGCGGTGGTGATGATGATGAAGAGGAGGTTGATGCTGATGCCGGGGAGAGTGACCGGAGTGACGCCGGCGGGAATGCTGAGGCTAGGAGGCGGCGAGCTTCGCGCAATTATCGGCCTTCGAGACTGTTCTTTACGTTGCACAACCGTCGATTTTTACGCGGGCCTGACTTTTCATGGATCCACTGGTCTTCGTTCCCGCGTCGGGATGAAGGTACAATTTTATTTAACAACATAATAATTAATACATGTGCAAAGTGTTTTATTATTTTAAAATGCGAGTAATGACACATACCTGTGCTGTGTTTACCTGCAGATGAAGAAGATGAAGGGACGTAGTTCCCTTAAGGCGGTTGGTGAGTTGTGGGCGCTTTTGCCTGGTGAGGGTGGTCCTCGCGAGATGGTGTGGAGCTTGGGGTTGGGCCCCTTTTTTGATATGGTTTCACCGATGGGTCGGACCGGAAGTGTAATGTCGTGGTGAAGGTGTGTCGTGAGTTTTGGTGGGATACGACACATACTTTCCATCCGAGTTGGGGTGAGACTACGATCACTCCTACGTACTTCGCCGTCCTCACCGGGTTGAGATTTACGTACATAGCTTTGCCTTTTGATGAGACCCTACACTCGATAAGGCGCGTCGATTCACTGTTGGCGCTAGCGTTGGCCCGAGCAGAATTTCGGTGTTGACGCGGAAAGCTGTACAAGCTTGTTGAGACCGCCATTGATCTGCAGTAGTCGGCCAAGATGGGATGGACGCGCTTGTCCGGGGATTCCTTTGGTACGGCTTATCAGTGGCCCTCTTTCCCAACTCGGGCCCGGTGTGCCGATTTTCCTTATTGGGTGCTTTGTCTGACTTGGGCTTAGTGCGGGATATTTCCTGGGGAGGGGCCGGCTTGGCCGAGCTGTACCGAGCCCTTGACACTGTCTCGAGGTCCAATACCTCCTCTTTTGATGCTTTTCACTTTGTCCTGGAGGTATGCTAACTCTTTTCATTGCCTCTTACTTGTCACTTGTTTTTTCTGTCATTGTAAACATCTGCTTTTCTGTCCTTTGCAGGCTTGGGTTTATGAGATCTTCGGCGTTGCGCCGTTCACCTTACGGGACCAGACTCGGGATGTGCCCGTCTTGCGGTACTGGAGGAAGGAAAATCGGATTGAGGGGTATCCGAAGACGGTTCGTGAATCCGATTTGAGGGCCGTGTTTGATGGTCCCGGTAGACCCGAGTTTTTACTTTTTCCTTGGACTCCCGAGGCTTACGAGATCGTTGGTGCCGTTCGGGATGTTATCTTGCTTCCCGCCGATAGCTAGTTGGATTGCTTGCCGATGCGATGTATCCGGGCGAGCGGGTGTCGAGACAAAGACTACGCGTGGGCTCCTTTATGCGCCTCAAAGACCCTCCCAAGAATATGTGGTACCCGGACCGCTTGCCGAGGAGGATGGAGTATCTGTATGGGGTCCCCGCTTATCAGTTCCGCCTTGACATGCCTTATATAGATTTTGTGGCTCTTTTTCTGAGATCACCGCAGGTGGTGCGACGGGCTGCTGCGGATGCCGAGGCTGCTGGTATGGGGGAGCAGGATCCGGTTATTCCTGAGCCGATGGGTGCTGCACCTCCCGAGATAGTGGATATGCCTCCCTTTCCTGATCATTTCTATGTGCATATGGCCGACGGGGAGGTGCGGGTAGACTTGGCTCCTACGGAAGCCGATGAGGTGGAGGGTGCCCAGCTTCCTCCCGGCGGTGCTGGCGGGGTATGCCTTTTACCTTTCTTCTTCATGTACTGGTATTTATGCTTTAGCTGTGATGTAACTCTCGCGCTTGATTTTTGCAGGTTACTCGGGAGTCTTATGTGCGGTCTGTGAGGCATAGCAATGTATTGACCCGTCTGCTGAGGAGTGCAGTGTCGGCACTTTCTTGCCAATCCCGGAGATCAGTAGATGTGGATCCGGCAGTGGGAGACAGGCGCTCCTGTGGTGATGGTAGCTCGACATCCGGGTTTTCTCGCGGTCGTGCCTCGACTTCCCGTCGGGGTCATTAGGATTTTTCATTTTTATGTAGTACCTGTTAGGAAAAAGTAGGAGCATGCAGACTCTAGATTTTATGCTGACTCACTGATGAATGCTTTATGTAATGGTCTAAGGATTTAATATATAAGAGTTAGCACTTTCTATTTATGTACATTTCTATTTTTGGACGTTATCTATTTTTGTACACTGCATTGGACAAAAATAAAATAAAATAAAGTAAAAATTGAAAATAGAAAATAATAAAAAATAAAGAATAAAGATAAAAATGAAATAAAAATAAAATAAAAGAACAAAAAGGTGGAGCCTTGGGATCTGCTGAAGCTGTGCTGAAGTTGAGCCGTTTTCTGGAGAGACCAAAGAGTCGATCGACCCACAATTAAAGGTCCGATCGGCCCAAAATTAAAGGTCCGATCGGCCCTATGCTGAAAAGGCGGCGGTTGTAGCTCTGAGTAATGGGCCGATCGGCCCTACATCTCCTTTTCATGCACGGATTTCTTCACTGTTCTTTTCCTGTACGGATTCCCATACCCAAAACCTATAAATAACCTTGCTAGCCGACGGGTACAAAACATAATTTCTTTTCTCTCTTTTTCGTACTGTTCTCTTTTTCCTGCCGTGGACAAACACAATGAATTCTCATCCCTCCGTCTTGATGGAGAAGCAAAACAATTTTGAGAGTGATTTGGCCGTTTGGGTATCCAAAATACCTCGTTCCGTTCGCCATGCCTTTGACAAACGTTTTGGGGTAAAGTGTATTTGGTCCCTTTTGCCCATGCATCCCAATTGGAATCTTTTACATGCCGTTGCTTTTGGGACGAATCCAATCACGTTTTCAACTTTTCTTACAACGAGATTACACCCACCTACGAGGATTTTCTTGCTCTGTGTGGAGGGGATGATGTCAGTTTGATAGCGGTTCCGCAGGATCGAGTTCCGTTGGTGACTAGGGTGGCTAAATTTCTGCGCATCCCTACAGCTGTGGCTAGAGGTTTGGTTGAAGGTGTAGACATAGATATCTGTGATTTGCCGGGAAGGTTTGCTTATGGTGATGACTTCGACTCGGATTTTGCTTTGGATTGCCTGGCCCTCTGCTTATTTTCTAAGGTTCTCGTTTTTCTCCTTACGTGGGGTAGCTACCAGTGGGTGTCTGGATATGGTTGATCAGGCCCGTTCTAGGAGGAGCATTATTCCGGTTCTCTTGGGCGAGACACTCCATGGTATATCTCAGATAGCTAAGGGTGCTCCGCTTATGACTAGGGGCAGTGCCAAATTACTGACCACGTGGCTCGAGGATCGACTTTTTGTTCTAGAGATTCCCCCTTCGAGTGTTAGGCCTTGGTTTCATGGTTGTAGGAGGAAGATTGATCCGCTTCCGCTTGTCGAACGGGAGTGGAAGAAGTATTTGGCGGAGGTGGATACCGATAGGATTCGATGGCGAGTACAAAGATTGGGGCCTCTCCTTCATTCGGAGCCTTGACTTGGGCAATGCCTCGATTCGTGTACTTTTGAGACCACCACCTTTTACTATGCATAGCGGGTACTTCGGCAATATGGCATGGAGCAGTCCGTCCTCAAACTTGGGGAACTTCGAGTTTGATGATTACCGCCAAAGTCCTTCCAATGGACGTTGGTGTTTCGGTTTGATGGTAAGCTTATGGAGTTCTCATGGGATGCCACGAGTCTATCTTGCACAAATGGACCCTTAAGACTCATTTGTCACATGCTTATTTGACATGGTATGAAGAAAACTTGGGACCGATGAGGGAGACTTTGTATGACTTGAGACGGAGATTGGTTACTAACATATCTTCGAGCCGTTTTCTCGTAGACAGGAGGCTTTGGGGATTTCTCTAGACACGTGAGGAGAATCCTCCCAAGAAGATGGAGCGGAAGTTGAAGGGTAAGGCGGTCGAGGAGGTTCCCCCATTGAAGAAGAAGTATTCGCCTTATTTTAAGAGAGATAATAAGAAGAAACCGACTCGACGAGCTGCCGAGAAGAAGAAGGACGGAGATGAGGGGCCTAGTGCCAAGGAGTAGACCTTATATGTCCGAGTATCCACCCACAGTCATATGCAGACACATTAGTTATTTATTTTGTCTTTTAATTTTTTAGTTTCTTTTGCAAGTTATTTAGTCATTAGTATAGTCGAGCTTAGACTCATCAAATAAGTGTAATCATGCATTGATTGTGGGAATGAAAAAGTTTATTGCTTTAGTGAAAACAGATTGGATTTTTATTTATTTTTTGGACCGCGCCGATTAAGGCTGCCTACGTTCCCCTTTTACAGTGAGAACCAAGGGGCTCAGGTCGTCGTAGTTCATTTTCATCAAGCTACTATTTTTAGAAAGGGAAGATAGAAGCGGGATAATTTTTATTTTATTTGTTTGCTCTAACTTTTGCCTAGACCGCCCTTTACGGGTTTTCAATCTAGCGAGCTAACGCACCCTTTCTTTTATTGCTAGACCGCCCTTTGCGGGTTTTCAATCTAGCGGGCTTCTTTTGCGTTTTTTTTTTTTTTTTTTAATTTAGAGGGGGAGGAAGAGCTTAATCATAGTAGCGCCCGAGCTTGCCGAGGTTGGTGGGCTCCTTGAATTCGTTGCCATCCAAATCGCCATTTTAACTGCTCCACCCGAAAATATCTTCTTGATCACATACGGGCCGGTCCATGTAGGGGCCCACTTCCCAAGAGGATTGAACTTATTGGGAAGTTGCTGCTTCAAAACCAAATCTCCTTCCTTAATGTCTAAGGGCTGCACCTTTTTGTTGAAAGCCCTTGTCGTCCGTCTTTGATAGGCTCGGATGTGTTCCATGGCTTTGAGTCCGCGCTCGTCAAGTGTGGCCAATCGATCATATCGGCCGCGGAGCCATTCAACTTCTCGCTACTTGATTCTCTAATAAGATCCTCAAAGACGGGACTTCCAACTCGACCGGGAGTACTGCCTCCATCCCATATGTCAGAGCAAAAGGAGTTTCACCTGTAGCTGTACGAACGGAGGTTCTATATCCCCAAAGTGCCAGTGGTAGTTTCTCGGGCAGATCCCTACCTCGAATCGCCGTCTTTACGATTATCTCGCTCAATCGTTTTGTTAGCCGCTTCGATCGCTCCGTTGGTCCGAGGCCTATAAGGGGAAGACTTGTGCCGGTAATCTTGAACTCGCGCAATCCGTCACAATCTCCGCCGAAGTGGGACCCGTTGTCCGAGATAATCTCATTTGGTACTCCATATCGCACATGATGTCCTCCTTAATGAACTGTGCCACCTTTTTGGAAGTCAACACCTTGTAAGATTTTTGCCTCGATCCACTTGGTGAAGTAATCCACGTGTTTACTAATACAAAGCAATGCCCATTGCTTCCGGCGGTGTAATTTTGCCAATCACATCAATCCCCCATGTCGCAAATGGCCAAGGGGTTACCATGCTATACAACTCGTGAGGGGGCACATGGTTCAAATTGGAACACATTTGGCATTTGGGACATTTCCGCACAAACTGGATGCAGTCGGCTTCTATAGTGACCCAATAATAACCCAACCGTGTGATTTTCTCGTCTCAACATTCCGGCATTCATGTGTGGACCGCATAAGCCATCGTGTACTTCTTCCATGATCATTTCTGCTCGTTTCGCGTCTACACAGAGTAACAGGAGACCATCGTAGTGTCTTTTGTACAACATATCATTTAGTAGAACAAACTGTCCGGCCAATCGTTTCAATGCCTGCAAGCTTTTGGCTTTCACGTCTCCTAGAAAAGACACATCACCCTTCTTGAGATACTCATAGATTTGTGCGTACCACGGATCCTTATTCTCTTCGATGTCAGCTTGAATCTCGCAGCCAGTAGGCTTCGTAGCGCAAGCGGGGTTCTCTCTCCGACCAACTCTGAATGGTTTTACAGACATCCCGTGAGGAATTTCGACCAAAGAAGCCAGCGTAGCTAAAGCATCAGCAAATCTATTTCTGTCTCTGGGTAGATAATGGAATGTCACTTCTCTGAATTGCTTAACTAGCTCTTCCATGTGAATCGAATCTCTTTGCGGGTAGGGAGTCGACCGAGTCTTCCACTTCTTAGACGTCCGATTGATAATTAAAGCCGAATCTCCATATACTTCCAATTCTTTCACATTACGCTCCAAGGTCTGCTTCTAACCGGCTATGCAAGCCTCGTATTCACCGCGTTATTGGTGGTTGTAAAATTCGGCTTGATGGCGATGGGGGTGTGCTCATCTTTGGGATCAACCAAAAGGATTCCCACCCCGTTGCCCCTCTTGTTCGCGGCTCCATCAAAAAATAGTTGCCATCTCTCTTCCGTATCAATGCTAAAAATCCCCTCGTCTGGAAATTCCGGTTCAAGCCCCTCGTTCTTCGTGCTTGGAAACTCTGCTAAATGATCCGCCATGGCTCTCCCTTTAATCGCTTTTCTCGGCACATAGGTGATATCGAATTCCCTGCAAATACCGACCACTTGGCTAATCTCTATGGACAGAGAAGGTTTGTCAAACAAATACTTAATTGGATCCATCTTTGACACTAGCAGAATCGGATGCGCTGACAAGTAATGCTTCGAGCTTATTAACCACCCAAACTAGCCCAAGATGTGTTTTTTCCAATGCCGAGTAGTTTAGTTCGCTCCCCACTGCAACTTTCGACTAACAAAATAAACGGCGTTCTCCACCCGAGAGTCCTTGGCTTCTTGTGCCAAAGCATAGCCCCAACGGCCGTATCGCCATCGTTAGGTACAATAGCAATGGTTTCTCCGAATGTGGGGGCGAAGAATAGGGGATTGACCAAGTATCTCTTGATTTCCTCAAAGGCTTCTTGACACTTCCAGCCCCAATCTATACTTGCGGTCTTCTTCATCGGGCCTCAAAATCGGTTCACACATAGTAGTCAATTGATTAATGAAGCGGGCGATGTATTGTAACCGTCCCATGAATCCCTTAACTTCTTTTTTCTCGTGCGTGGTGGCCTCATCTCCATGATGGCTTGAATCTTCCTTGGATCTCGCCTCAATTCCTCGTTCGGTGACCATGTAGCCCAGACCTTTCCTCGAATAACCCCAAATGTACACTTGGCAGGATTCGGACGCATTGCGTGCTCACGCAGCTCTGTCGAAGAACTTCCTCAAATCAATGAAATGCCGACCGTTCCGACCCCTTGGAATGAATGATCATATCTTCGACATACACCTCAATCTCCTTATGGATCATGTCATGGAATAATGCGTGACCAGCTCTCTACGGTATGTAGCCCCCGCATTTTTCAATCCGAATGGCATTACAAAGGTAACAAAGATGTTCCCCATGGTGCAGTGAAAGCCGTCTTCTCCTCGGTCTACCTCCGCCATCTTGATCTCGATTATATCCCCGCAAAACCATCTACAAAAGACTTGACCTCGTAGTTAGCAAAGTGGCATCTACTAGCATGTCGATATTGGGCAACGGGAAGTCGTCCTTCGGGCTAGCCTTGTTGAGATCTCTAAGTCAACACAAACTCTAACCTTGCCATTTGATTTATCGACCGTCACAATATTAGATAACCACGTCGGATACTCAATAACTCGATAAAGCCTACCCTGAGGAGCTTCTCTATCTCTTCTTTAACTTGCAGAGACCATTCTCGGCTTAATGCGGCGTAGTTTCGCTGACAAGCTTGGCGTGCCGGTGTTAGTGGTGATTCGTGCTCCACTATCGAGTTATCCAAATTTCCGGCATATCCTTGTATGACCATGCGAACACATCCGAATATTCTTTAAGCGGCTCAATCAACGCTTCCCTTTCGGTCCCTTCGAAGAAGCTTCCAATCTGTGTCTCTCTCGCTCTTCTTCCGTTCCCAAATTAATACATGATAACACCTCATCGGCAGCTTGGGCTCGACCTTCCTTTTGATTGATAACTTGCTTAGAAATTTCTTTAATATGTTCATTGTTTAGTGTGTCCGCTTCTTCTATTGAGTCATTATTAACTAAGTTAATTTGATTAAGTTGAGCATTATTTTTAGTTAATTTATCATTAAGAAGATTGGCTATGAGGGGATACTCAGAAAGATCTAGTTTTTCATTCATAGCGAAAGGGAAAACAACATTTGCAACTAATTCATAGTCTTCGACGTGAGGTCATCGACTTGGAAGAAGACTCAAACTCAAAAGAAAACACATCGTACTCAAACAAAACAGATGACTCTGAAGAAGTAGAGGACTTGGGGGAACCAGGGGGAGACTCAACAGGAGGAGGCATCAGTCCCAGCTCTTCCACCATGTATTCCTTCGTGGCTACGGGTCCGCCAAATACGCACCAATTCTTCAGCTTTCCAACCATGGGTGTCACCAATGTCCTTGGATCCGTATCGTCCGCCCGCTTCGCCCCCAATGATCGCAACCATATCGTCTTCTATATTCAGATTCTCCCCAAATGCCGCAAATGTGCTCCGACCATCCCATTCTTCTCGCATCCTCCGACACCGCAATGTTCTCAACCAACGGCTCATCCAAAGATACCGCCCTAGCCGATTGGCCAACTCATCTCCGGCCTTGATGATGTACCGGCTCGGATCGTGACAACCTTGCCTCTCTTTGACGTGGGTCCATGAGAACCGTCTTCGCCTTCGACCTATCAACCTCTCGTATCCCCGAAGATTTCGAAACCTTTCGCAGCCTCGCCCAGTGTGATCAAACCAAGGCTCGCTAAACTCCATGCAAGAGAATTCTTCGCCCTCCTTGACAAAGTAACTATTGAGGGAAAGGCGGTATGGCCTCATCTCCGGCTTCTCGTAGGGTAGCTTTGCCCTCTTGAGGAACTCAATTCTTTTCTCTTCACCCGATCTTCAGGGTAATAACATAGCCTAAACCGTGCTCGCCGCGATGATCGCAGCTTCCATTGCTTGTGTAGGTCCCCTCGGAGATGTTCACCCAGCCCCAGCCCCGGTACAAATCCCATGTTCCTCATCATCCTAACACTGGTCGTACTGTCCGATGTCTTTGTGAGGTCTACCGCGCAAACTCCGTGCTCGTGCTATTAGCCGAAAACCGCCGAACATTGAACTGCCCTCTTCGTCTTTGAATGCAGCTAGGGCCGGCTTTCCCCGGTGCTTGATCCTTGAGATGTTACCGGATCGCTGTAAATGAATGTCACTTGATCGCCCGACCGGAATTTCACACATTGATGCAATGAGGAAGGGACTCCATTCATCCGATGCAACCATGGCCTACCCAAGAAGATGGTGAAGGTGGAAGGTATGTCTATGACTTGAAACTCAAGCAATCATAGTAGTGGTCCCGCAAGTAAGAGGCAACCGATTATTCCCAACACCGACCGGCTAGTAGAATCGTATCCTCGCACGGAATGAATCCGAAGGTCTCAAATCTGTGGGACTTAGATCAAGGACGTCCATCATCCCGGAAGGCGGTATGTTCACCGCAGTAACCGTTATCAATGAAAATACGTGGCAACCTTTTTCCGTTGACTTCAATAGTGATGTGCGGTGGTTCATTATGATCCGATCCAAACTCCGGCATGTCCAACTCGAAAATGTAATGATATTCCCAAAGTGTATGTTGCACAATCATCTCGCGTTACATCTTCGGCTTTGTATCGTACGGCACCAAAGTCGCAAAGAAGATTCTCGTTCCAACATCATCCCGTGGGCATACGAGGACGTTAGCAAGGACCATAAGGATATATTGGCTTGAAGTTAGCTTCGCTTGAGTGAGAATAGGGTCTTCTTTATCGGGATTCACTATTTCGGTTTCGGACCAAAGACTTTTTTTCGCCCTTTATCTTCGCTTGATATACCTTTCCTGACCTCGTGAGTAGATTAACCCCATTCTTTTCCATGTCGATACTTCGCGTGAATTTCACCAACGAGAGAGGTTTAGGACTCTCTTCCACATAACCATCATTTAACGAGGCAACTTCTCTGACAGCTTCCTCAAAAGACAAAGATATAACAAGAAAATTCTTTATAAATTGAACTCAAATTACAACCGACACAACCGCCTCACTGCCCGTCACAATGCACTCGACCGGATCAGTGAGGTCTTTCTCTACCATAGCAACATCACTACCAACTATCTTACTAGGATTCTCTACCTTCCCTTCAATGATGAGCTTCGCACAGACCCTTTTCAAAGCAAAACCAACATACTCGGAGAGTTTCGGCACGAACAATCCCTTTCCGACAATAGCCGAGAATACCTCTTCGTTGATGTACTCAGCTTTCTCAAAAGCATCTTCCATCTCTACCAAGCCGATAAAATTACCTTCCACCATGTGGATCTTATTGTTAGGGAGAGGATTCCCCACAACATTTGGAGACTTCGGCTTCTCTACCTTACCTTGCCGAATCAAGTCTTGTACTAAACGCTTGAACCGAAGGCAAGAATCCGCAAATGCGCGACCCTTGTACTTGTGGTAGTGGCAATACTTGGAAGCATCTAAGCCTTCTTTCGGGTTTAACGGTTCATAATTCTCAAGCGGCTTGACCAAGCCCTTCTTTACTAGCACTTCGAAAACCTTGCCCATTGGCATTCCAAAATCATCAAACACTTCCCTCTCGCGGTGAATACTGTTATTCCCCCTCATTACGGCTTGAACATCCAAAGCAGCTTCACCTTGCACATAATTTACTTGCCCCACGGGCTCTTTCTTTTGCCGCGGTATTTGCGGAGCTCTATAGCGGAATGAATTATTAGCAGAAATGTCCTTCGGTGGAGCGATTCCGGTGATGCCACTCTCGTAACGTACGCCCGAATCCACCATTTCCCTAAGATTGGGAAAATTACCATTACCAACTGCCAACTTGTGTCCGGGTAAGAAACACTTGTAAAATATCTGTTTCTGTTCATTCTCCTTGGGCGGATACTGAATTTCGCTCAACTTATCATTCCAACGTTTGTAGAAGTCATAAATCGACTCTCCATTCTTTTGAAGCGTGTGCTCCAAATCAGCTCGATTCACTTTCCAATCCATGTTTGCTTGATACTTTTCAGAGAACACCCTACTAACCTTGTCCCATGTGTCCCTTTCCTCCTCGTTCAACTTCAGAAACCAACGGAGAGTAGCCCCTTCCAATGTGCTATGGAACATTCTTGCCATTTGTTCAGGTGTACAATCTTTAGCCCTCATCGCCAACGTATAACTGTCTAAATGTGTCTTTGGGCAAGTAACTCCTCCAAACATGGCCATCTTGGGCATCTTGAAATCTTGAGGTAGGGGTGCAACTTTGCTCGGATTAAGCATCTTGATGGGGGACACACCTTGCTTTCCCATTTGCTCGGTCAATGCCTTCACTTGTTTAATCAATGCTAACACAGTCGGGTCTGTAGCAATGTTGGAGTTCTGCATGGCTGGGGGTTGAGTGATGGTAGGGGAGGTGGAGTAGGTAGGAATGTGATGGCCGGAATAATTGAAGGGTAAAGTGGTAGGGGGTAGATTAGCAAAGTGGTCCTTAGGTGTGTTGGCAGGAGGTTGATAAGGTCTTTTGGATTTGCTCGAGCTCCCATACATGACAGTGGTGGAACATTATTGTAGCCGCTGGAACGTAGTTGGGTAGAGGGAAGGTAGGTGCATGGGGTTGGCGGGATTAGGAGCATCGACAGCTTCATCTTCAACATCGACCACTTCATTCCCCATCAAGATAACCTTGTGTCCCCTTTTACTGAGTTCCTCAACAAAATGATCCTTCAGCTCTTGATTGTGGTTCTTCAAAGTGCGATTCTGCTCTTCAAGTTTCTCAACCCTCATGGTTAAACCGGCAAAGTAGGCATGCAGAAAGTGTGCGGAATGTCATTGAAGTTGGGGTTGGCGGGACCTTCCATTGAAGTGACTCGGTGTAGAGCCTGGGCAGTGCAGGCAAAGAGTGCGCTTGGAGTAGTTGATGGAGGCGAGGTTGTCATCGTTGAATGAAGAACGCGGCCCGAGCCTTAGCTCGCGGAAGTATCGTAAAAGACTCGGTTTTAGGAGAAGGGTTGACTCAATGCAACAGGTACTAGCTTGAAATTTTTATTTACAAAAGCTTTGTACATTTTAGTCCTACAAAGGTTCGAAGGGATACCCCTTTTTCGCAACTAACTAAATATCCTAAAGTGGTGAATCCTAACGACTAACCTTCTCGCATGGCACGTCAAATAATATGATTTTTATGAAAAGTACCGCAAACCAATGATAGGTCAAGATCCTTTAACAATATACAACTCGTCCTCACATAGCACGTCCTTTGAAAGGAAATCAATTTTTGTGCTCTTAATCTCTCGATAGATCTTGACTTATCGTTGGTTCGTGGTGATTTAACATAAAGACCCCATTAATTGTCTATATAAAAAGCTAGTCAAACCAACCGGCCATATGGAGTGTATTCCTAGAAAAGTGGGTGACGCAAGGGTTAGGTTTTAGGCTCCCACCGGTGCGGCGAAGCGCACCGATGAGTGGATGGCCAAGTGAGACTCGGAAGGGAGGCGACATGATCACCACACTTCCCGCACTTTGGCTTCTCCGAAGGGTAAAAGGGTGTCTGTGCAGTGTGACACGGACTCTAGTGGTAGTGTGAGGTAGAGAAGTCTAATTCTTTTTTTAGAAAAAAGAGAAAGATTTTTTTTTTTATTTACATGAAATGCATGCATGCAATGCAACAGTTAAGAGTAAAGAAAATAAAAAGAAAGCGAAAAAAAAACAACACCATACAAGAAAACGAAAGTCTGACCCACTTAGTTTGAAAAGATTTCAAAACAGTCCCCAGCAGAGTCGCCACTGTGAATACCCCGTCCCGAAGCAACGCGCATTCGGAGAAACCATTGCTATTGTACCTAACAAGAATCGATACAGTAGTTGGGGCTATCTTTGGCACAAGAAGCCAAGGACTCTCGGGTGGAGAACGCCGTTTATTTTGTTAGTCGAAAGTTGCGGGGGAGTGAACTAAACTACTCAAAGATTGGAAAAACCCGTACCGGGCTAGTTTGGGTGGTTAATAAGCTCAAGCATTACTTGTCAGCCGCATCCGATTCTCGTTTAGTGTCAAAGATGGATCCAATTAAGTATTTGTTTGACAAACCTTCTCTGTCCATGCGAGATTAGCCAAGTGGTCGGTATTTCGGGGAATTCGATATCACCTATGTGCCGAGAAAAGCTAAAGGGAGAGCCATGGCGGATCATTTAGCGTAGTTTCCACGTAAGAACAGTAGGCTTGAACCGGAATTTCCAGACGAGGGGATTTTTAGCATTGATACGGAAGAGAGATGGCAACTATTTTTTGATGGAGCCGCGAACAAGAGGGGCAACGGGGTGGGAATCCTTTTGGTTGATCCCAAAGATGAGCACACCCCCATCGCCATCAAGCTGAATTTTACAACCACCAATAACGCGGCTGAATACGAGGCTTGCATAACTGGGTTAGAAGCAGCCTTGGAGCGTAATGGAGATTCGGCTTTAATTATCAATCAGACGTCTAAGAAGTGGAAGACTGTTGACCCCTACTTACAACAGTATCAGACTCATATGGAAGAGCTTGTCAAGCAATTCAAAGAAGTGACATTCCATTATCTACCCAGAGACAGAAATAGATTTGCCGATGCTTTAGCTACGTTGGCTTCTTTGGTCGAAATTCCTCACGGGATGTCTGTAAAACCATTAAGAGTTGGTCGTAGAGAGAACCCAACTTACTGCTACGAAGCCTACTGCTACGAGATTCAAGCTGACATCGAGGAGAATAAGGATCCGTGGTACACACAAATCTATGAGTATCTCAAGAAGGGCGATGTGTCTTTTCTAGGTGACGTGAAAGCCAAAAGTTTGCAGGCATTGAAGCGATTGGCCGGACAGTTTGTTTTACTAGATGATATGTCAGACAAAAGGCACTACGATGGTCTCCTCGTTACTCGTGTAGACGCGAAACGAGCGTAGAAATGATCATGGAAGAAGTACACGACGGCTTATGCGGTCCACACATGAATGCCAGAGAATGTTGAGACGTAAAAATCACACGGTTGGGTTATTATTGGGTCACTATAGAAGCCGATCGCATCCGGCTTTGTGCGGAAATGTCCCAAATGCCAAATGTGTTCCAATTTGAACCATGTGCCCCCTCACGAGTTGTATAGCATGGTAACTCCTTGGCCATTTGCGACATGGGGGATTGATGTGATTGGCAAGATTACACCGCCGGGAAGCAATGGGCATTGTTTTGTGTTAGTAGCTGTGGATTACTTCACCAAGTGGATCGAGGCGAAGTCTTACAAGGTGTTGACTTCCAAAAAGGTGGCACAGTTCATTAAGGAGGACATCATGTGCAGATATGGAGTACCAAATGAGATTATCTCGGACAACGGGTCCCACTTCGGCGGAGATTGTGACAAATTGCTTGTGCGAGTTCAAGATTACCCGGCACAAGTCTTCCCCTTATAGGCCTCAAACCAACGGAGCGGTCAAGCGGCTAACAAAACGATTGAGCGTATAATCGAAAGACAAATGATTCGAGGTAGGGACTGCCCGAGAAACTACCATTGGCACTTTGGGGATATAGAACCTCCGTTCGTACAAACATGTGCGAAACTCCTTTTGCTCGACATATGGGATGGAGGCAAGGTACTCGGTTGAGTTGGAAGTCCCGTCTTTGAGAATCTTATTAGAGAATCAAGTAGCGAGAAGTTGAATGGCTCCGCGATCGATATGATCGGTTGGCCACACTTGACGGCGCGAGACTCAAAGCCATGGAACACATCCGAGCCTATCGAGAGACGGACGGACAAAGAGGGCTTTCAACAAGAAAGTGCAGCCCTTAGACATTAAGGAAGGAGATTTGGTTTTGAAGCAAAGAACTTCCCAATAAGTTCAATCCTCTTGGGAAGTGGGCCCCTACATGGACCGGCCCGTATGTGATCAAGAAGATATTTTCGGTGGAGCAGCGGTTAAAATGGCGGATTTGGATGGCAACGAATTCAAGGGAGCCCACCAACCTCGGCAAGCTCGACAGCTACTATGATTAAACTTCTGCCTCCCCCTCTAAATAAAAAAAAAAAAAAAAAAAAAAAAAAAAAAAAAAAAAAAAAAGCGCAAAAAAGAAGCCCGCTAGATTGAAAAACCCGTAAAGGGCGGTCTAGCAATAAAAGAAAGGGTGCGTTCAAAAGCTCGCTAGATTGAAAACCCGTAAAGGGCGGTCTAAGCAAAAGTTAGAACAAATAAAATAAAAATTGTCCCGCTTCTATCTCCCCTTTCTAAAAATAGTAGCTTGATGAAAATGAACTACGACGACCTGAGCCCCTTGGTTCTCATTGTAAAAGGGGAACGTAGGCACTCTTTAATCGGCGCGGTCCAAAAAATAAATAAAAATCCAACCTCGTTTTTATTAAAGCAATAAACTTTTCATTCCCACAATCAATGCATGATTACACTTATTTGATGAGTCTAAGCTCGACTATACTAATGACTAAATAACTTGCAAAAGAAACTAAAAAATTAAAAGACAAAATAAATAACTAATGTGTCTGCATTTGACTGTGGGTGGATCCTCGGACATATAAGGTCTACTCCTTGGCACTAGGCCCTCATCTCCGTCCTTCTTCTTCTTGGCGGCTCGTCGAGTCGGCTTCTTCTTATTCTCTCTCTTAAAATAAGGCGAATACTTCTTCTTCAATGGGGGAACCTCCTCGATCGCCTTACCCTTCAACTTCCGCTCCATCTTCTTGGGAGGATTCTCCTCCACTGTGTCTAGAGAAATCCTCAAAGCCTCCTGTCTCTCGAGAAAACGGCTCGAAGATATGTTAGGGAACCAATCTCCGTCTCAAGTCATACAAAGTCTCCCTCATCGGTCCCAAGTTTTCTTCATACCATGTCAAATAAGCATGTGACAAATGAGTGCTAAGTGGTCCATTGTGCAAGAAGATAGACTCGTGGCATCCCATGAGAACTCCATAAGCTTACCATCAAAACTGAAACACCAACGTCCATTGGAAGGACTTTGGCAGAATCATCAAACTCAGAAGTTCCCCAAGTTTGAGGACGGACCTGCTCCATGCCATATTGCCGAAGTACCCGCTATGCATAGTAAAAGGTGGTGGTCTCAAAAGCTGGTACACGAATCAGGCATTGCCCAAGCTGAAGGCTCCGAATGAAGGAGAGGATGAGAATTCATTGTGTTTGTCCACGGCAGGAAAAAGAGAACAGTACGAAAAAGAGAGAAAAGAAATTATGTTTTGTACCCGTCGGCTAGCAAGGTTATTTATAGGTTTTGGGTATGGGAATCCGTACAGGAAAAGGACAGTGAAGAAATCCGTGCAGGAAAAGGAGATGTAGGGCCGATCGACCCATTACTCAGAGCTACAACCGCCGCCTTTTCAGCATAGGGCCGATCGGACCTTTAATTTTGGGCCGATCGGACCTTTAATTGTGGGCCGATCGACTCTTTGGTCTCTCCAGAAAACGGCTCAACTTCAGCACAGCTTCAGCAGATCCCAAGGCTCCACCTTTTTGTTCTTTTATTTTATTTTATTTTTATCTTTATTCTTTATTTTTTATTATTTTCTATTTTCAATTTTTACTTTATTTTATTTTATTTTTGTCCAATGCAAAGGTACAAAAATAGATAACGTCCAAAAATAGAAATGTACATAAATAGAAAGTGCTAACTCTTATATATTAAATCCTTAGACCATTACATAAAGCATTCATCAGTGAGTCAGCATAAAATCTAGAGTCTGCATGCTCCTACTTTTTCCTAACAGGTACTACATAAAAATGAAAAATCCTAATGACCCCGACGGGAAGTCGAGGCACGACCGCGAGAAAACCCGGATGTCGAGCTACCATCACCCTGGGAGCGCTGTCTCCACTGTGCCGGATCCACATCTACTGATCTCCGGGATTGGCAAGAAAGTGCCGAAACCTTTGCACTCCCTCGGCCAGACGGGTCAATACATTGCTATGCCTCACGCAGACCGCACATAAGACTCCCGAGTAACCTCGCAAAAATCAAGCGCGAGAGTTACATCGCGGCTAAAGCATAAATACCAAGATACATGAAGAAGAAAGGTAAAAGGCATACCCCGCCAGCACCGCCGGGAGGAAGCTGGGCACCCTCCACCTCATCGGCTTCCGTAGGAGCCAAGTCTACCCGCACCTCCCCGTCGGCCATATGCACATAGAAATGATCAGGAAAGGGAGGCATATCCACTATCTCGGGAGGTGCAGCACCCATCGGCTCAGGAATAACCGGATCCTGCTCCCCCATACCAGCAGCCTCGGCATCCGCAGCTACTGGCCGCACTCACCTGCGGTGATCTCGTAAAAGAGCCACAAAATCTATATAAGGCATGTCAAGGCGGAACCGATAAGCGGGACCCCATACAGATACTCCATCCTCCTCGCAAGCGGTCCGGGTACCACATATTCTTGGGAGGGTGCCGAGGCGCATAAAGAGGAGCCCACGCGCGTGCCTTGTCTCGACACCCGCTCGCCCAGATACATCGCATCAGCAAGCAATCCAACTAGCAGTCGGCGGGAAGCAGTAACATCCCGAACGGCACCAACAGTCTCAGAAGCCTCAGGAGTCCAAGGAAAAAGTAAAAACTCGGGTCTACTGGGACCATCAAACACGGCCCTCAAATCGGATTCACGAACCGTCTTCGGATACCCCTCAATCCGATTTTCCTTCCTCCAGTACCGCAAGACGGGCACATCCCGAGTCTGGTCCCGTAAGGTGAACGGCGCAACGCCGAAGATCTCATAAACCCAAGCCTGCAAAGGACAGAAAAGCAGATGTTTACAAAGACAGAAAAAACAAGTGACAAGTAAGAGGCAATGAAAAGAGTTAGCATACCTCCAGGACAAAGTGAAAAGCATCAAAAGAGGAGGTATTGGACCTCGAGACAGTGTCAAGGGCCCGGTACAGCTCGGCCAAGCCGGCCCCTCCCCAGGAAATATCCCGCACTAAGCCCAAGTCAGACAAAGCACCCAATAAGGAAAATCGGCACACCGGGCCCGAGTTGGGAAAGAGGGCCACTGATAAGCCGTACCAAAGGAATCCCCGGACAAGCGCGTCCATCCCATACTGACCGACTCTGTACCGATCAATGGCAGTCTCAACAAGCTTGTACAGCTTTCCCGCGTCAACACCGAAATTCCTGCTCGGGCCAACGCTAGCGCCAAACAGCTGAATCTGACGCGCCTTATCAGAGTGTAGGGTCTCATCAAAAGGCAAAGCTATGTCTGTAAATCTCAACCCGGTGAGGACGGCGAAGTCTGTAGGAGTGATCGTAGTCTCACCCCAACTCAGATGGAAAGTATGTGTCGTATCCCACCAAAACTCACGACACACCTTCACCACAGCATTACACTTCCGGTCCGACCCATCGCTGAAACCATATCAAAGAAGGGGCCCAACCCCAAGCTCCACACCATCTCGCGAGGACCACCCTCATCGGCCGGCAAAAGCGCCCACAACTCACCAACCGCCTTAAGGGAACTACGTCCCTTCATCTTCTTCATCTGCAGGTAAACACAAAGACAGTATGTGTCATTACTCGCATTTTAAAATAATAAAACACTTTGCACATGTATTAATTATTATGTTGTTAAATAAAATTGTACCTTCAATCCCGACGCGGAACGAAGACCAAATGGATCCATGAAAAGTCAGCCCGCGTAAAAATCGGTTGTGCAACTGCATGTAAAAGAACATCTCGAAGGCCGATAATTGCCTTGGCTCGCCGCCTCCTAGCCTCGGCATTCCGCCCGTCGCTCACGGTCTCTCCCTAAGACGCATCAACCTCCTCTTCATCATCATCACCACCGCGCTCACCACCGCGATCACCACCGTGATCACCACCATTGCCACCATGCCCGCCGCCATCACCGCCATGGCTGCCGCCACCAGCACCACCATGAACGCCACCGCTGCCGCCATGGCCGCCACCTTCACCACCTCCATAACCTCCATATCCACCATCAAAACCTCCACCCATTCGACCATAACCACCCCCAACACCACCAAAAACTGCGTACGCCCCGTCGCCGTGTCCACTAGCTCCAACTCCTCCTCCATAGCCATGAAAACCGCCCGTACCTCCGGTGTATGAGCCCAATGGTGAGTAATCCGGTTGATTGAGCAATTGTTCCAAAGCTGCAACGTCGGGATCCATGGCAAGCAAAACCTTAGCAAAATCTCGGCACAAATCGGTGGAACAAAAGAGTTTTTCCGGCGAAAACCTTCAAGAATTCGACGGAGAGGAAGAAATTCGGAGAAGAAGAAGAAGGTGTGTTGGAGAAGGAGACCACACGACTCTTAAGGCCGATCGGCCGACTTTTTAGGCCAATAGGAGTCAAGGGCCGATCGGCCCTTCCATTTTGGGCTTCTTCCAACTGATCGAACAGCCAGGATTCCGTCCTGGCGACCCCGATCCTCGTCCAACGTCCTCAGCCAATCAGAGCATAGGGCCGATCGGCCCTTCAGCCTCTCCGCCTGACGCGTGTCTCCTCGGTCAGAGTGAGTTGACCGGTTAATTTAATAACCATTCCCTCTTCCCAAGAAACTCCCCCTTTTCAAAAAAACAAATCCCCCCATTTTCAAAAAAAAATCTTCCCATTTTCAAAATATGACCGTTTTCAAAAAACCCTTTTTAAAATAATTCCTCTTTTTTAATTTATTTCATAATTCCAAACATTTTTTGTTTAAATTAATATTTTTTCGGGGCGACTCCCGCAAAAGTCAAATGCTTGGCTTTTGATTCCCACGCAGTTTTTTCCCACATTACCCCATACACTTTCTCTCAGTACGCGAATCAAGACTACACTTGATTTGTTCCATCACACACAATTTTCAAGGGGAAAATCAAGACTATACTTGAATTTCCTTTCCACACATTATCTCACAACATATCTTCACACGGAGAAATCAAGACTACACTTGATTTGTTCCATCACACACAATTTTCAAGGGAAAAATCAAGACTATACTTGAGTTTCCTTTCCACACACACAACATATTTTCCCACGGAGAAGGCAAGACTATACTTGATTCTCCTTTCCGTACATCTCTCAATATTATTCGAATCGCCCTTAGATTCGATCCCCAAAGCCTTGCCACAAATCGCATCTTTGGCTTGAGACGCTGCACGTCCGCCACTCTCGGGTACTAAACGCCCACGTTTTCGAACTACGACTTGGCTTGATTCCTCTTGGGATACGTAGGTAGCCCGACGTGGGTCCAGCCACTTGACCTACCTGGTCATCCTTTTGCGACTCAGCTCGAGTCCAAAAAACCTCACATCCACAAGATCACTTTCCTTACCTCCTGAAATCCCTTTTTTCAGGACGGATCCTATTCTTTTATCGTCGACCCCACTTGTCTTACAAGAAGCGTCGCCGAGGGGCTACTGTTAGTACCCGGCCCGAAAAAAGGCATCTTTAATGTTTGGCCCGGTTAATATTAGAGAAACCCTAACAAAACCCTAAAAAAGTCATTAATTCGTCTGTACCTGTGCCGTCATTGCTAGCGTGGAAGGTACGCCAGATAGAAGTGCCGATCGGCCCTTTACCCGTGGTATGGCCGATCGACCCTTTTATATAGTGCCGATCGACCTTTTAACCCTTGTGCCGATCGACCCTTCAGCTGCCCAAATTTCAAGTACCGAGGCACTATAAATAGGGGTGCCCGGCTCCCTACTTTCACACACAATTTCATACGGGAGAAACGAGACTACACTTGTTTCACCCTCAGTTCTTCTTTTTTCCTCTCGAATCGCCAAGATTCGACCCCAAAGTCTTGCTACAATTAGTAAGACTCCTTTTAATATTTTTGTTCTTTATTATTATTGTCTTTATTATTATTGTTTGCATGCTTAGTATATTTTAATTACTTTATTTCTTGCTTATGTCATATATGCTAGATTTAGGGTTGTTTTAATATATTTAATTATGCATAGCCAAGGATGATCTAGGGTTTCGCCCAAGAAACCCAATGGATCTAGGAACTATTTCTTTCCTTCCACCTTAGTTATAATTATCCCATGATCAACAATCCCCCAAGGATGAACATTGATTAGTGTACCTTCCGAGGGCCTAACTCAAAGGTTCTAGGGTGTGATCATCAATTAATTCTTTCTCTCCCCTCCTCCTTATGCATGATCCCGTTTCTTCTATCTATTCCTGTAAACACCGCACACAACCAACACCCCCACATGCTAGAAAGACCGATCCGTCGGGCAATAGGAGTGATAGCGTTTCTTCTTCTGTTGTAACTTGACCCCCGAACCTAATTAACTGTTTAGCCTTTTTTCAAAGCTTTGGGCTATATCAAAGTGGCGTGACGACTCTCAAAATTAAACTAATATTTTAATATGGTTTAAAGCGAGTGTCACTAAATGAATATCCTATTTTCTTGTTATATACTCTCAAAAAATGGTTTAAAGCGAGTGTCACTAAATGAATATCCTATTTCGCTGTAAATGACTGTCACTTGATCGCCCGACTGGAATTTCACACATTGATGCAATGAGGAAGGGACTCCATTCATCTGATGCAACCATGGCCTACCCAGCAGCATGGTGAAGGTGGAAGGTATGTCTATGACTTGAAACTCAGCAATCATAGTAGTGGTCCCGCAAGTAAGAGGCAAACTGATTATTCCCAACACTGACCGGCTAGTAGAATCGTATCCTCGCACGGAATGAACTGAAGGTCTCAAATCTGTGGGACTTAGATCAAGGACGTCCATCATCCTGGAAGGCAGTATGTTCACCGCAGAACCGTTATCAATGAAAATACGTGGCAACCTTTTTCCGTTGACTTCAATAGTAATGTGCAGTGGTTCATTATGATCCGATCCAAACTCCGGCATGTCCAACTCTGAAAATGTAATGATATTCCCAAAGTGTATGTTGCCGATCATCTGTGTTACATCTTCTGGCTTTGTATCAGACGGCACCAAAGTCGCAGCAAGAAGATTCCTCGTTCCAACATCATCCTGTGGGCATACGAGGACGTTAGCAAGGACCATAAGGATATATTGGCTTGAGTTAGCTTCAGTTGAGTGAGAATAGGGTCTTCTTTATCGGGATTCACTATTTCAGTTTTCGGACCAAAGACTTTTTTCGCCCCTTTATCTTCTGCTTGATACACCCTTCCGGACCTCGTGAGTAGATTAACCCCATTCTTTTCCATGTCAGATACTTCTGCGTGAATTTCAGCCAACGAGAGAGGTTTAGGACTCTCTTCCACATAATCATCATTTAACGAGGCAACTTCTCCGGACAGCTTCCTCAAAAGACAAAGATATAACAAGAAAATTCTTTATAAATTGAACTCAAATTACAAACCGACACAATCGCCACCGTCCGTCACAAATGCACTCGACCGGATCAGTGAGGTCTTTCTCTACCATAGCAACATCACTACCAACTATCTTACTAGGATTCTCTACCTTCCCTTCAATGATGAGCTTCGCACAGCCCTTTTCAAAGCAAAACCAAAGATACTCTGAGAGTTTCGGCACGAACACTCCCTTTCGACAATAGCCGAGAATACCTCTTCTCGCTGATGCCTCTGGGCCTCAAAAGCATCTTCCATCTCTACCAAGTCGATAAAATTACCTTCCACCATGTGGATCTTGTTGTTAGGGAGAGGATTCCCCACAACATTTGGAGACTTCGGCTTCTCTACCTTACCTTGCCGAATCAAGTCTTGTACTAAACGCTTGAACCGAAGGCGCAATCGCAGTGTGACCCTTGTACTTGTGGTAGTGGCAATACTTAGAAGCATCTAAGCCTTCTTGGGGTTTAACGGTTCATAATTCTCAAGCGGCTTGACCAAGCCCTTCTTTACTAGCACTTCAAAAACCTTGCCCATTGGCATTCCAAAATCATCAAACACTTCCTCTCGCGGTGAATACCGTTATTCCCCCTCATTACGGCTTGAACATCCAAAGCAGCCTTCCCTTGCACATAATTTACTTGCCCCACGGGCTCTTTCTTTGTCGCGGTATTTGCGGGAGCTCTATAGCGGAATGAATTATTAGCGACTAAAGTGTCCTTTGGTGGAGCGATTCCGGTGATGCCACTCTCGTAACGTACGCCCGAATCCACCATTTCCCTAAGATTGGGAAAATAACCATTACCAACCGCCAACTTGTGTCCTGGTAACAAACACTTGTAAAATATCTCGTTTCGTTCATTCTCCTTGGGCGGATACTGAATTTCACTCAACTTATCATTCCAACGTTTGTAGAAGTCATAAATCGACTCTCCATTCTTTTGAAGCGTGTGCTCCAAGTCAGCTCGATTCACTTGCCAATCCATGTTTGCTTGGTACTTTTCAGAGAACACCCTACTAACCTTGTCCCATGTGTCCCTTTCCTCCTCGTTCAACTTCTCGTAAACCAATCTGAGAAAGCACTCCCTTCCAATGTGCTATGGAACATTCTTGCCATTTGTTCAGTGTACAATCTTTAGCCCTCATCGCCAACGTATAACCGTCTAAATGTGTCTTTGGGCAAGTAACTCCTCCAAACATGGCCATTTTGGGCATCTTGAAATCTTGAGGTAGGGGTGCAACTTTGCTCGGATTAAGCATCTTGATGGGGGACACACCTTGCTTGCCCATTTGCTCGGTTAATGCCTTCACTTGTTCAATCAATGCTAACACAAATGGGTCCGTAGCAATGTTGGAGTTCTCGCATGGCCGGGGGTTGAGTGATGGTAGGGGAGGTGGAGTAGGTAGGGATATGATGGCCGGAATAATTGAAGGGTAAAGTGGGAGGGGTAGATTAGCAAAGTGGTCCTTGGGTGTGTTGGCAGGAGGTTGATAAGGTCTTTGGATTTGCTCGAGCTCCCATACATGACAGTGGTGGAACATTATTGTAGCCGCTTGGAACGTAGTTGGGTAGAGGGAAGGTAGGTGCATTGGGGTTGGCGGGATTAGGAGCATTGACAGCTTCATCTTCAACATCGACCACTTCATTCCCCATCAAGATAACCTTGTGTCCCCTTTTACTAAGTTCCTCAACAAAATGATCCTTCAGCTCTTGATTGTGGTTCTTCAAAGTGCGATTCTGCTCTTCAAGTTTCTCAACCCTCATGGTTAAACCGGCAAAGTAGGCGTGGCAGAAGCGGGCGGAATGTCATTGAAGTTGGGGTTAGCGTGACCTTCCATCAAGTGACCGGTGTAGAGCCGGTTGCGCAGAGGCAGCAGTGCGCTTGGAGTAGTTGATGGAGGCAAGGTTGTCATTGTTGAATGAAGAACGCGGCCCGACCTTAGCTCGCGGAAGTATCGTAAAAGACTCGGTTTTAGGAGAAGTGGTTGACTCAATGCAAAGGTACTAGCTTGAAATTTTTATTTACAAAAGCTTTGTACATTTTAGTCCTACAAAGGTTGGAAGGGATACCCCTTTTTCGCAACTAACTAAATATCCTAAAGTGGTGAATCCTAACGACTAACCTTCTCGCATAGACAGTCAATATGATTTTTATGAAAAGTACCGCAAACCAATGATAGGTCAAGATCCTTTAACAATATACCACTCGACCTCACATAGCACGTCCTTTGAAAGGAAATTAATTTTTTAGTGCTCTTAATCTCTCGATAGATCTTGACTTATTATTGGTTCGTGGTGACTTAACATAAAGACCCCATTAATTGTCTATATAAAAAAGCTAGTCAAACCAACCGGTCATATGGAGTGTATTCCTAGAAAAGTGGGTGACGCAAGGGTTAGGTTTTAGGCTCCCACCGTGCAGCCGAAGCGCACTGATGAGTGGATGGCCAAGTGAGACTCGGAAGGGAGGCGACATGATCACCACACTTCCGCACTTTGGCTTCTCCGAAGGGTAAAAGGGTGTCTCGTGGCAAAGGTGACACGGACTCTAGTGGTAGTGTGAGGTAGAGAAGTCTAATTCTTTTTTTAGAGAAAAAAGAGAAAGATTTTTTATTTACATGAAATGCATGCATGCAATGCAACAGTTAAGAGTAAAGAAAATAAAAAGAAAGCGAAAAAATACAACACCATACAAGAAAATGAAAGTCTGACCCACTTAGTTTGAAAAGATTTCAAAACAGTCCCCAGCAGAGTCGCCACTGTGAATACCCCGTCCCGATGCAACGCGCATTCGGAGGTTTAAAATAATTAATTGTATAAAGTCGGACCGAAATGGGATATTCATTTAGTGACACTCGCTTTAAACCATATTAAAAATATTAGTTTAATTTTGAGAGTCGCCACGCCACTTTGATATAGCCCAAAGCTTTGAAAAAAGGCTAAACAGTTAGTTGGGTTCGGGGGTCAAGTTACAACAGAAGAAGAAACGTTATCACTCCTATTGCCCGACGAATCGGTCTTTCTAGCATGTGGGGTGTTGGTTGTGTGTGGTGTTTACAGGAATAGATAGAAGAAACGGGATCATGCATAAGGAGGAGGGGAGAGAAAGAATTAATTGATGATCACACCCTAGAACCTTTGAGTTAGGCCCTCGGAAGGTGCACTAATCAACGTTCATCCTCGGGGGATTGTTGATCATGGGATAATTATAACTAAGGTGGAAGGAAAGAAATAGTTCCTAGATCCATTGGGTTTCTTTGGGCGAAACCTTAGATCATCCTCGACTATGCATAATTAAATATATTAAAACAACCCTAAATCTAGCATATATGACATAAGCAAGAAATAAAGTAATTAAAATATACTAAACATGCAAACAATAATAATAAAGACAATAATAAAGAACAAAAATATTAAAAAGAGCCTTACCAATTGTAGCAAGACTTTGGGGTCGAATCTAGGGCGATTCGAAGAGAATAAGAAGAACTGTGGGTAAAGCAAGTGTAGTCTCGCTTCTCCCGTATGAAATTGTGTGTGAAAGTAGGGAGCCGGGCACCCCTATTTATAGTGCCTCGGTACTTGGGCTGGGCCACTAAAGGGTCGATCGGCACAAGGGTTAAAGGGTCGATCGGCACTATATAAAAGGGTCGATCGGCCATACCACGGGTAAAGGGCCGATCGGCACTTCTATCTGGCGTACCTTCCACGTTAACACTGACGGCGCAGGTACGGACGAATTAATGAATTTTTAGGGTTTTTTAGGGTTTCTTTAATGTTAACCGGGCCAAGCATTTAAAATGCCTTTTTTCGGACCGGGTACTAACAGTAGCCCCTCGACGACGCTTCTTGTAAGACAAGTGGGGTCGACGATAAAAGAATAGGATCCGTCCTGAAAAAGGGATTTCGGGTGAGGTAAGGAAAGTGACCTTGTGGATGTGAGGTTTTTGGACTCGAGCCGAGTCGCAAAAGGATGACTGTGTAGGTCAAGTGGCTGGACCCACGTCGGGCTACCTACGTATCCCCAAGAGGAATCAAGCCAAATCGTAGTTCGAAAACGTGGGCGTTTAGTACCCGAGAGTGGCGGACGTGCAGCGTCTCAAGCCAAAGATGCGATTTGTGGCAAGGCTTTGAGGATCGAATCTAAGGGCGATTCGAGATGTTCGGAAAGGAGAATCAAGTATAGTCTTGCTTTCTCCGTGGAAAAATATGTTGTGTGTGGAAAGGAAATTCAAGTATAGTCTTGATTTGTGAGATAATGTGTGAAAAGGAAATTCAAGTATAGTCTTGATTTTCCCCTTGAAAATTGTGTGTGATGGAACAAATCAAGTGTAGTCTTGATTCGCGTACCGAGGGAAAGTGTATGGGGCAATGTGGGAAAAAACTGTGTGGGAATCAAAAGCCAAGTTTTCGACTTTTGCGGGAGTCACCCCGAAAAAATATTAATTTAAACAAAAAATGTTTGGAATTATGAAATAAATAAAAAAAGAGGAATTATTTTAAAAAGGGTTTTTTGAAAACGGTCATATTTTGAAAATGGGAAGATTTTTTGAAAATGGGGGGATTTGTTTTGAAAAGGGGGAGTTTCTTGGGAAGAGGAAATGGTTATTAAATTAACCGGTCAACTCACTCTGACCGAGGAGACACGCGTCAGGCGGAGAGGCTGAAGGGCCGATCGACCCTATGCTCTGATTGGCTGAGGACGTTGGACGAGGATCGGGGTCGCCAGGATGGAATCCTGGCCGTTCGATCGGTTGAAAGAAGCACAAAATGGAAGGGCCGATCGGCCCTTGACTCCTATTGGCCTAAAAAGTCGGCCGATCGGCCTTAAGAACGGTGCAGCCTCCTTCTCCAACCCACCTTCTTCTTCTTCTCCGAATTTTCTTCCTCTCCGTCGAATTCTTGAAGGTTTTCGCCGGAAAAACTCTTTTGTTCCCTTGATTTGTGCCGAGCTTTTGATAAGGTTTTGCTTTGCCATGGATCCCGACGTTGCGGCTTTGGAACAATTGCTCAATCAACCGGATTACTCACCATTGGGCTCATACACCGGAGGTACGGGCGGTTTTCATGGCTATGGAGGAGGAGTTGGAGCTAGTGGACACGGCGACGGGGACAGCCGCAGTTTTGGTGGTGTTGGGGGCGGTTATGGCCAAATGGGTGGAGGTTTTGGAGCTAGTGGACACGGCGACGGGGACAGCCGCAGTTTTGGTGGTGTTGGGGGCGGTTATGGCCAAATGGGTGGAGGTTTTGGTGGTGGATATAGAGGTTATGGAGGTGGTGAAGGTGGCAGCCATGGCGGCAGCGGTGGCGGTTACGGTGGTGCTGGTGGCGGAAGCCATGGCGGTGATGGCGATGGGTATGGCGGCAACGATGGCGGCCATGGCGGGAATGGTGGAAATGATGGTGGTGATCGCGGTGGGGATGATGATGAAGAGGAGGTTGATGTTGATGCGGGGGAGAGTGACCGGAGTGACGCCGGCGGGAATGCTGAGGCTAGGAGGCGGCGAGCTTCGCGCAATTATCGGCCTTCGAGATCGTTCATTCATTGCACAACCGCCAATCGGATTTTTACGCGGCCTCGGCTTTTCATGGATCCACCGGGTCTTCGCTCCCGCGTCGGGATGAAGGTACAATTTTATTTAACAACATAATAATTAATACATGTGCAAAGTGTTTTATTATTTTAAAATGCGAGTAATGACACATACCCGTGCTCGTGTTTACTCCCAGATGAAGAAGATGAAGGGACGTAGTTCCCTTAAGGCGGTTGGTGAGTTGTGGGCGCTTTGCCGGCCGGTGAGGGTGGTCCTCGCGAGATGGTGCGGAGCTTGGGGTCGGGCCCCTTCTTTGATATGGTTTCACCGATGGGTCGACCCTAAGTGTAATGTCGTGGCGAAGGTGTGTCGTGAGTTTTGGTGGGACACGACACATACTTTCCATCCGAGTCAGCGAGACTACGATCACCCTACGTACTTCGCCGTCCTCACCGGCCGAGATTTACGTATATAGCATTGCCTGATGAGACCCTACACTCGATAAGGCTCGTCGATTCACTGCTTGGCGCTAGCTTGCCCGAGCAGAATTTCGGTTGTTGACGCAGAAAGCCGTACAAGCTTGTTGAGACCGCCATTGATCGGCACGTAGCCTGGCCGCATGTGGGATGGACGCGCTTGTCCGGGGATTCCTTCGGTACGGCTTTATCAAGGGCCCTCTTTCCCAACTCGGGCCCGGTGTGCCGATTCTCCTTATTGGGTGCTTTGTCTCGACTTGGGCTTAGTGCGGATATTTCCCGGGAGGGGCCGGCTTGGCCGAGCCGTACCGGGCCCTCGACACCGTCTCCCGAGGTCCAATACCTCTTCTTTTGATGCTTTTCACTTTGTCCTGGAGGTATGCTAACTCTTGTCATTTTTATTGTCCTTTTATTTGTTACTTGTCTTTCCGTTTTTTTTTGTAACTATCTGTTGTGTCTTTTGCAGGCCTGGGTTTATGAGATCTTTGGTGTTGCGCCTTTCACTCTACGGGATCAGAATCGGGATGTGCCCGTCTTGCGGTACTGGAGGAAGGAAAATCGGATTGAGGGGTATCCGAAGACGGTTCGCGAATCTGATTTGAGGGCTGTGCTTGATGGTCCCAGTAGACCCGAGTTTTTACTCTATCCTTGGACTCCTGAGGCTTCGGAGACTGTTGGTGCCGTTCGGGACGTTACGTTTCCCGCCGACCGCTAGTTGGATTGAGCCGATGCGATGTATCCGGGCGAGCGGGTGTCGAGACAAAGACTACGCGTGGGCACCTCTTTATGCGCCTCAAAGACCCTCCCAAGAATATGTGGTACCCGGACCGCTTGCCGAGGAGGATGGAGTATTTGTATGGGGTCCCCGCTATCGCCCGCCTTGACATGCCTTATATAGATTTTTTGTGGCTCTTTTCGAGATCACCGCAGCGGCGCGGTCTGGCCGCTCAGCTGCCCGGATGCCGAGGCCGCTGGTATGGGGGAGCAGGATCCGGTTATTCCCGAGCCGACGGGTGCCGCACCTCCCGAGATAGTGGATATGCCTCCCTTTCCCGATCATTTCTATGTGCATACGGCCGACTGGGAGGTGCGGTAGACTTGGCTCCTACGTAAGCCGATGAGGTGGAGGGTGCCCGCCTTCCTCCCGTGCCGGTGCGGGGTATGCCTTTTACCTTTCTTCTTCATGTGGCCGGGTACTTATGCTTTAGCCGTGATGTAACTCTCGCCCTTGATTTTTGCAGTTACTCCTAGAGTCTTGCGCGCGGTCCGCGAGGCATAGCAATGTGTAATTCGCTTCGCCGAGGAGCGCCGTGTCGGCACTTTCTTGCCAATCCCTGGAGATCGGTAGATGTGGATCCTGGCTGCAGGGGAGACAGGGCTCCCAGGGCGATGGTAGCTCGACATCCGGGTTTTCTCGCTGGCCGTGCCTCTCGACTTCCCGTCGGGGTCATTAGGATTTTTCATTTTTATGTAGTACCTGTTAGGAAAAAGTAGGAGCTAGCAGACTCTAGATTTTATGCTGACTCACTGATGAATGCTTTATGTAATGGTCTAAGGATTTAATATATAAGAGTTAGCATTTTCTATTTATGTACATTTCTATTTTTGGACGTTATCTATTTTTGTACACCGCATCGACAAAATAAAATAAAATAAAGTAAGAATTGAAAATAGAAAATAATAAAAAATAAAGAATAAAGATAAAAATAAAATAAAAGAACAAAAAGGTGGAGCCTTGGGATCTGCTGAAGCTGTGCTGAAGTTGAGCCGTTTTCTGGAGAGACCAAAGAGTCGATCGGCCCAAATAAAAAGGTCCGATCGGCCCAAAATTAAAGGTCCGATCGGCCCTATGCTGAAAAGGCGGCGGCTGTGGCTCTGAGTAATGGGCCGATCGGCCCTACATCTCCTTTTCCTGCACGGATTTCTTCACTGTCCTTTTCCTGTACGGATTCCCATACCCAAAACCTATAAATAACCTTGCTAGCCGACGGTTATAAAGCACAATTTTCTCTTCTTTTTCTTCGTACTGTTCTATTCTTTTCTTTATCTCTTTTATTGCTGTTGCTTTCTTCCCTTGTCGTGGACATCAACATAATAATGAATTCCCATCCTTCTGTTTTGATGGAGAAGCAAAGCAATTTTGAGAGTGACTTGGCTGTTTGGGTATCCAAGGTACCTCGCCCGTGCGTCACGCCTTGATAAACGCTGGGGTAAAATGTATTTGGTCCCTTTTGCCCATGCATCCCAACTGGAATCTCCTACATGCCGGCAATGCTTTTGGGACGAATCCAATCACGTTTTCAACTTTTCTTACAACGAGATTACACCCACCTATGAGGATTTTCTTGCTCGTGTGGAGGGGATGATGTCGCTTTGATAGCGGTTCCTAAGCAGGATCGAGTTCCGTTGGTGACTAGGGTGGCTAAATTTCTGCGCATCCCTACTACCGTGGCTAGAGGTTTGGTTGAAGGTGTGGACATAGATATCTCGTGGATTTGGCCGGGAGATTTGCTCATGGTGATGACTTCGACTGGATTTTGCTTGATTGCCTCGGCCCTCTCGCTTATTTTCCAAGGTTCTCGCTTTCTCCTTACGTGGTGGTAGCTACCAGCCGGGTGTCCTGGATATGGTTGATCGTGCCCGTTCGGGAGGAGCATTGTTCCGGTTCTCTTGGGCGAGACACTTCATTGGTATATCTCGATAGCTAGGGGTGCTCCGCTTATGACTAGGGGCAAGGCCAAATTACCGACCACGTGGCTCGAGGATCGACTTTTGTTCTGGAGATTCCACCTTCGAGTGTTAGGCCTTGGTTTCATGGTTGCAGGAGGAAGATTGATCCGCTCGGTTTGTCGAATCGGGAGTGGAAGATGTATTTGGCGGAGGTGGATACCGATAGGGATTCATTGGGCAAGTACAAAGATTGGGGTCTCTCCTTTATTCGGAGCCTTCACTTGGGCAATGTTTGATTCGTGGTACTGCCTTTTGAGACCACCACCTTTACTACGCAGAGCGGGTACTGGCAATATGGCATGGAGCAGTCCGTCCCTCAAACTTGGGGAACTTCGAGTTTGATGATTCCGCCAAGGTCCTTCCAATGGATGTTGGTGTTTCAGCTTTGATGGTAAGCTTACGGAGTTCTCATGGGACGCCACGAGTCTATCTTGCACAATGGACCCTTAGCACTCATTTGTCGCATGCTTATTTGACATGGTATGAAGAAAACTTGGGACCGATGAGGGAGACTTTGTATGACTTGGAGACGGAGATTGGTTCCTAACATATCTTCGAGCCGTTTTCTCGTAGACAACAGTGAGGCTTTGGGGATTTCTCTAGACACAGTGGAGGAGAATCCTCCCAAGAAGATGGAGCGGAAGTTGAAGAGTAAGGCGGTCGAGGAGGTTCCCCCATTGAAGAAGAAGTATTCGCCTTATTTTAAGAGAGATAATAAGAAGAAACCGACTCGACGAGCCGCCGAGAAGAAGAAGGACGGAGACGAGGGGCCTAGTGCCAAGGAGTAGACCTTATATGTCCGAGTATCCACCTACAGTCATATGCACACATTAGTTATTTATTTTGTCTTTTAATTTTTTAGTTTCTTTTGCAAGTTATTTAGTCATTAGTATAGTCGAGCTTAGACTCATCAAATAAGTGTAATCACGCATTGATTGTGGGAATGAAAAAGTTTATTGCTTTAGTGAAAACAGATTGATTTTTATTTATTTTTTGGACCGCGCCGATTAAGGTCGCCACGTTCCCC